>BJKM01000001.1:6030000-6397500 GCA_015082035.1 Chaenogobius annularis
ACTGGAGACTGTAAAGAACCCCATAAGAGCTCTGGTGTGACATATCAACCATCAATTTATTAGTGACTAACAGGTGCTATGATCATTTTTTTCTTTTCACACTTTTTGTTCTATTAATTACATTTTATTAGTGCTTTATTAACAGCTGTGAATACATTTAAATTCCCCACTGTTGTGATATGGTAATAGTCACTGAGATCGGGCCTAAGCTGAGACCGTACAGTGCGAGAGCTGTTCCCTGATAAGCAGGATACACCTATTCATTTTGCTGATTAAAGTCATATCTGGCCAGGCTTCCGACAGCGCGGCTCCTGTGGAAAGATAGAAGACTGTGGAATTGCTTTCAAAACCGGCCCAATTTCAGACAGTAAAAGGATGAATGCTACACGTGTGCTCCACAAAGCGCTCAATAGCCAAGTGGAAAGCCGTTTCATTTAACTAAAAACGGGGGAAAGAGCCAGGAGTCTTTTTGAGGTGAAGAGGAGCTGAGGCCAATTGAATGATGCACCCATTGGAGTTGCATAAAGGAAAAGAGATCCAATTACAGTGAAGGCTTGGTGGTGGGAATCTCGTGACGTAGCCTAAGTCATTACACCTGCTTTCTGTGTTCTGTCCACACAAGAATGCTAATGACTCTGTTGAACAAATGCTGGCCAGAGGGGAAAGCTTAATATGAATGTAGCTGATTATGAAAGTCGAGAAAAACACTTTTGGGTTTGGTTCCTGGGTTTGGATCTTGGATTCTGCTCACGGTTTCAGTTTCCTACATGTGCTCCATTTTAAGTAATAGAAAATGAAAAAGATTTGAAGAAAACATGAAGGAAATAAAGAGTATATGAAAACAATATACTCTTTTTGCTGAAGTAAACGGGTTTGTCAAATCATTAAAAATCACAATCAGAGGCTTGTGATATAGTAAACTGAAACAAAAAATAACTGTATAAAATTCCTTTGTCATTTCTATTGCAGAAGCAGAACCCCGTTACGGACACTATGTAGGTTTGAAAAACTCTTATTACTTCTAGAGCAACAAAGAACCAATTGGTGTAGTTTTGCACTATCAGCACTTTGGAGTAAAAGTAAATGATCATATATTGCAATGACAATAACCACCAGAACTATATGGTCAGCAATAGAAGGGTACTTTTACTGCATGCTGCGTCATTGCTCCTCAGTCTCCAGACGACTGGAGCACTAAGCCACAACTTGATGTCTGTGTGGCTCCATGGGGAGATTTGAAAGGCTGGAATGGTTTTGTTTAGGTCAGGTCGGACATGCGCTTTGAGCCCCACAGTGCATTAGAAGAGGCTGAAATAAAGCTATCAGACTGGGTTTGCGAGCAGACTCCAGGGCCGTGGCTGCCCTTTAGTGCTTTTAACGTGACCCAGAGAGCCTGCAGGTTCATTAGGCAGGAGAGCACCTCGTGTCCGAAGACGCTCCCTCTAGATCAACCTGACAAGGGCAAGACGTCCTTGACTGAAGACGTGTCAGCCTTGAAGGGCGTGTATCTTTGTATTCACACGTCTTCTCTCCAACAATATCGTCTGGTTTGTCCAATGTTGTTGAACAAGCTAAACAGTTGTATTTTTACATTGTTTTCTTCTATTTTGGTCCAAATCCCACACCAGAAAAAGCGTTCCAATGATGAGATGATGTGAGAGGATGAGATGATTGTGAGGCAGAGGCAGAAGTGTGGTGCAGTGCAGAGTGAAAGCATAACTTTTGGCTCCCAGCGTTTGTTGCTTCAGAGCGGCTTCCAACTTTGAAATCACAAGAGATACACCAGGTCTGTGTGGACTTTACAGCCAACCTATACTGGTGTTGTGGCTGTCTAAAAGGGTTTATAGCCGTATGAATAATATGCTTCTTTGTTTTATGTTGGGTTTTTTTTATAATTGGGGCAAAAATTGTCCTTCCTATATTTGTGCAGACCATAGTGGGTATCATCGCAATACATTCAAGGACAAGCAGTTGATGAATACTGGATGATGCTATTAATTTTAAATGCCTCACCACAACATAATATGCATCATGATATCCTCGTAGCAGAAGATATATAGAGTTCGGCATCGAATGGCATAGTTATAAAGAATGTGATGAATGTGACAGACAAATGGCCTGAAATAGTCAAGGAATGTGATCAAAGTTATGTATAACTTGCCAAGACAATAACAAAAATGAGACCAAGAAATAAAGCTTGACAATTAGACTGTCACGTTCTATTTTCTTTACATAATTTCTCCCTGAGGATGAATACAAGCCATAAATGTAGTTCTGAAATCAATGACTGGATCCTTAAAGGGCATAAGTTCACATAAGAAAGTGTGCCAGGAGTGAATGAATATTTTATGGTGATATACATTAGAAATTGTGTTTCCACAACAGCATGCTCTCCATAGCAGCAGGGTTAAGTTAACCTTCCAGTAGGACACTCCAGTTAGTATTTTGCATATTTGTTCAGAAAACACTGGTTTTATATTTGGGAAATGCTAATGAGCATCTGCAAGATGAGGAATGATCCTTTAGACATTTGGTTCAGTACCACTTATTTATGGTACAAAACTAAAACGTAAAATGTCTTGAACAAAATTAGCAAATGCAGGCTGCAACAATTAACACAAAATGTGTGTGTGATAAATAGAAATACTAGACGTATTTAGTATGGCTCTTCTCGTCTTTTCCCCAAACCAAGGAACATCTTATTGATTGACGTTATCCCTCAGAAATCACCACAACCGTACCACCTTGAGAATGGCTGGTCTCATCAAATCCCAGAAAAATAGCAGCATTTAGCCTGGTTAATATTGAGATGGGAGACTTCTGGGAATACCAGGCACAAAAACAAACACGACAGAATATCCTGATTGTTACGAGGAAGAAGATGTCTTCCACATTTGCCTGAAACGCCCTGTGATTGGTTAGTGGTCTGATGGACTCTTCGGTTTGGTTCTAGACCCTCATCCATTCTAACATCCAAATCTGACTTTTGTTCAATAACAAGTGCAGACAACAAAAAGCACCTTCATTACAAGAAAGATGTCCTGGGTTGAAAGGCAAACGAAAATAAATATTTAATGTTCATCTCTCTTGTCTTCTCCTGAACCATGGCAAATTGGTATGTGCATGCTGGATGGGAACAGGCACATACTCCATGCAAATATACGAGTGTCCGACAAGTGGAGTCACAACTCACCGTTTTTACGCCTCCCTGCCACACATGGCTCCCACATCACATGAATCTTCTGCAGCTAAACATCAGCATTACAACACAAGAACAAGGAAAAAGCAAGTGAGTAACATTTAAAATTCTAGGTGGCACAGTAACAAAATGATTCCATTTTTCATCCCTACGCAAAAAGATCCCTTGTTGAAGACCCACACCATCCGGAGAATAAGTGCACAAACTCAGACTGTACTCCCGAACAAGATCCTGGCTCGGCACTGCAGTCGCCCACTGCTCCTGACAGGTTGTGTTTGAGTCCATAACCAAGTTGAACACTGCCCACTGAGATGGAGCGATTTTTAATTGTTCCAGACAGGGTAATTTAGTTTACTGTAGTTAAGTTAGTGGTCATTTATCATATTGCGACAAAGGCCAAAAGTGCAATCTGCTGCTCCATGGTGAGTCTATAAACAGACTGAGAAAGAATGTTTAAAACTAATTGGACCTTTGGGTACAGTTACAAAAGTTGATGGGCCATACATTATGTAGTTTTGGGGTTGGGGGGATTGTACTTTGTGCTAGAGTAAATGTATATTTCACATAAACTTAAAAAAAAACCTTTGGCGTATTTAAAGATGGAATTCCATTGTCTCTGAATACTCCATAAAGTCTTCTTACAGTGTTCTGAAAGTGCAGTTATAATTAGTGAGTGTGTGCTGTAGGCAAAGTTTGGATGGCCAGGGTATTGATCGTGAGCAGAGGCAGATGTCAAAGTTGGATGAGCGATGGGCAAAGAGAGCATCAGACTGATGAGGGGGCCATCGGGGAGCTGTTTGTCTTTTGGCCAGAGACGCACAACCTTCAAAACACATCAGAGTGTGTCTGTGTAACAGGAGACGTCTCCATTATAGAAATAGCTCCTTAATCACCACAGGGATTTTAGGCAAAATTGTTGTTTAAACTTGTTTGTGACATGCTGTAGAACATTAGCATGAAACAAAAAAGAGAATTGATTTCATTTAGGGCATTTGACGTTGCTCGCTACATTTTATGTAGTTCCGTTCTGTATGACAAGCTCACAGTTAATACATTTAATGATATGCTTATTGTTAATATTCATGTCTAATGGGTATAATGTGCAATAATAAATAGAGTTTGATAATGCAACTTAAAATTGCATTATTTTATTTCCCAATAATAAATATTTGACGTCCCTATCTTACTGCAATACTTTCAGTAACACAAACAACCGCCCAAAGCTTTACATTTATCCCTGCGTGTCCTGCACAAGTGACCTTCACTGTGTCCTGACACAAACATGCTAATGATTTCACTTGTGCATAACTGTTAAGAATTTTCATGCACAAAACATGTCGAAGTTGAGTTATTCAAAAGACATCTATATCCTCTTTTTATCAACATATTTTATTGCAACTTAATAATTATATGAATCTATCCTCCTGCTATATTTCTCTGTGCAGTTTTCAAACAAACTCTGCCTCAAAACAGGCCTCTTTGCCTCTTAGATCGTCAGGACTTGGATGATGTTTTGGCCTACTTGCAAACATCGCTCTTATGAAGGACAGAGTAAGGGCTTCATGTGGGTCTGTCAGTGGTTTTTGATATCCCCCCAACATCCACGCATCTGAGTTTTCTTTGCTGTGTGACACACGCAGAGGGGGACACACTTCAGAAACAGCAGGCTGCCCTTGGCACAACTTTTGACAATTCTGACGGCCACACCCTCCAACATGCTACCAACAATACACTGGGCTCTCGTTGTATCAACAGCAGTTTAAAATGTAATTAGGATTTGAACAGATAAATAATTAGTTAGTTCTTGCCAGTTCTGTAAGTGTGCCAATTTTCACGATAGCGCCAACAAGTCTCTATCATACACACTATTGCTAGCAAAACATATCTAGTAACATTATAATAGTGTAAAATGAGTATTTCTTCTGAACTGGCCAAGCACATTGGAATTTAGATAAGCTCTTACCAGGGAAGCACCCATGGGCTCTAAATTTAGGTTTTACTTGTACAGCCAGTGATGTCACTTAGGAGATAACATTGGAAAACAAACTGCCTTGAATATATTTTATTCTAATATTTAGGGTATTTAATGAGAAAGGGGGAAAAAACAGGTTAGCGTTAGCCTTCTGGAGGCTTTATGGAATACTTAGAGATGAATTATGCACATCCACCGCGTTTGATATCCATCCCACAGGGCTTTTTCTCTTTTCATTAAAGCTCTCATTTCTCTTCCAACTTTGCATCTCCTTTTTCACAGAATATGACTGCGCAAAAATGCTTTAGTTCACATGCTGAATTGAATAGCTGAGTTTGTTTTTGTTACATAGGATACTTTATTATTAGCTTCTCTGTGCTGTGTTCTATTTTAAAGACAGCAATTATGTCCTAATTGATTGTCATATCGTAAAAAGACATAATGAACATTGTTTGAGTAGCTTCTCTCTGCTGTTGCTGTGCACACTACTCCAGTTACAATGCCAATCAGACGCAATTGTTTCTTTCTAAAGGTTATCTTTAGATTGAACAGCAATTTAAGTAAACAAGTATAATTTTTGTAATTATAAGTTTTTTTGATTTCATGTCTTTTATTCAAAGCAACTTTTTTTGTTTTTTTTGAGTGGGTGAGGTGCAAGCGCTGAGCAGGCTCTCGCTACATGAATTTGGTTAAAGTAAAAAGAAATAAAGAAAAAAATAATAATAATAAAATTTGAACGTGTATTTGCTGCTTCCCTTAAAAATCTAAACAAGTCAAAACTGATAAAGCATTAACATTAACTCCCAGATTACTCTGACTCCTTGATTTGGAACACATTTTAATATGCTTAGGCAGATTTTTTATGTTATGATTTTGAGAAAATATTCAAATTTAAGTGAGAATTGAGAAGTTCTTTTTTGATGTAACCTTTTTCCGTTGCCAGGCAACCGAATAGATCCATGGTTACTCTCCTCAGGATTCCATTGGTTTGAGCTGCTTCTGGGAGTTCTTGTAGTTTCAGATTTCTGGGTGTCCTAGTGTTAAAATTCCCTTTATGTAACGTGTTCCATTCACTTGCAACCAGAGGCAATGCTAAACGTTAAATGTTAAACTAATGTTAGTGCGAGCAATCATTACGGGTCTTTCTCCGTAAAAGAAGAGCGAGTTTACGGAGTGAGCGCAAAGACACTCCTCCTGCTCGCCAGTGGATGCGCGCGCGGAGGCTCCCAGTCCGGTCTCTATCATCAGCATCAGCGGCGGCGGCATCAGTATCAGCTCGGGCACAAAGACAGACGGGATCCTACAGCCTTCCCGGAGCGCGTCCTGTTCCACGCCGCAGCAGCCCTCATGCCCCGGACTCCGCCACACGTCGCTGCTTTCTCGGAGACTCTTCTCTTGGGATGCGCAAAGATGTGAGCGTGCGAACAGCGAAGAGCTCTGTGATTGGCCGCCCCCGTTCCAGAAAGCATCCAGAAACAAACGGTGCATGTTAGCTCAGCTCATCGAGTCGAGCGAGGTGGTGCCAGTAAACTTACACAGCAGCAGGCGTGTTCATGTGCTGGATGCGTCCGCGGGATTTTGCCTAGTTTTGCTTCTTGGAGAACAAACTTGTCGGATTTGGTGACACGAGGAGGTAGAGGCAGACTCACTTCGCCACCTGCGCCGGAGCACTTCGTTATCTGGGAGCATTATCAAGGTAAAGGGGGCAAGCATATAAATGTAAACTCGAACAAGTGTTTTTTAGTCTTAGAATTTACACTGTCCAGCTATGCTCAAACCAATATTCCGCTCTATTCACCCAGGAATTGGACCGGTTTGGAGACACAGTTCGTTGTTTCCCGTGGAGTTCCTCTGTTGTAGTTAAATGCACTCATTCCGTTTTCTAAACATTTGGATTTGTTCACGCGTATGTTAGACTGTCAGTTGGCATTGCATTAAAGGTACTGTCTGCTTTGATGAAGTTACCAGTTGATCCACCAGTCGGTCCAAGTTTACCAGCTGGTGACGTTTTTTTTTTTTTTTTTTTTTTGTATAATCGAACAAAGCAACCACACTGTATTTTGAAGTGGGCATGACCTAAAAAGTGTAAATCCTGCAGTTATGCATTTGGCTATTGGTGGATTATCTCAGAACCTTAACGTTTACATTGTTTCGATGTTAATAGTAAACCAACTTGTGCCGTGTTTAGGCTATAAATAAATACTACAACATTTTTTATTATACAAGAATGGGTACATGCTTTATTTATGTTTTATTTATCATGTGTTGCAACCCAATAAGGACTTTGTGTTGTGCCTTCCTTGGTTTAAAATTTCAATTTCGTTTTCATGACTCCGAGCTAAACTTCGCAAATGATGAAAAGTCAGTGAACCATGCAGTTGTTAATACTTGAATGAGCCTGGCATTTACCTGTGGCTCTGACAGTCCGTTCAGCCAGATAGCTTCAGGATAGTGTTTGATAGAAGGTTTTACATCACACGAATTAATTAAAAAACCTGATTGATTTTTCCTTTGTTTTCCAGCCCTTCTTTTCCGCGGTTCTTTTTTTAGTTTATTGAAATGTGCGGGGGTTTTCGTGCTGCCTGGTGGTCGAGTGGCTCCACGTGCAGACGGCCGCAGTGTCGTGAGTTCGAATTCCGGCTCCGACAATTTATTGCATGTCCACCCTTCTCTCTCTGTCCAATAAAACCTACGGGCCAAAAAAAAAAAATCCTTTAAATAAAATGAAATGTGTGGGAGTTTTCATCAAATGCACAACCCAAACACATGAAGCTTGAAATCTCACAATACATTTCCACCCTCTTTTATTGTTTATTTTTTTATTTTTTTATTTTGTTATTTTGTGATTTAATTTTGTTTGTATGTGATCTCCTTTTTAGCATTTTATTGTTGGGGGACATTCTCACCGTCTCATTCTCACATTTTACGTGCATCCTTCTGTGCCTGTCAGGAGCAGTGGGCGACCACAGTACACCGAGGAATCTTAATATGTGCTTGTTTGGTTGATGGGGGAACTGGAGGACTCAGACACTCAACCCTCATGCTTAATTATAGGAGCAATTCATCAGATAAATTATAAAAATGTCCTACATGTTAAGTTTAGGTTGGTTTAATTAAATTCTGATTAAAGAGGAAGGTCTGAGAGAAAATAGTAATATTAATATTTTTTCATTTGACAAACTTTGGTCACAATGGGACTTTTATGTTGTCCGGCATGTGCCGTAGGTTTAAAAAAATTATGTTTTGTTTTTCCTTATTTCCATTACTTCTCTCTTCACGTATCATTTTTGAAGGGAGCAACTCCCATGACTATCCAAAAAGGGTATGAAAACTCTTTGCCAAATCATTATGCAAGTTTGCAGAAATCAATTTACAGAACAATGTGCATTTTTTTAAGAGAGTATTGACAGAGAGAGTTTATTTGTTTTTTTATCTTTAGCTTGTCTTTTGGTTTGCCAGCAATGTTAGCAAATAAAAAAAAAGTATTAACCTGGATTCTTCCAGTTTGAATTAATTTCCCTGTTTAATCAATAACCTTCCCCATCTTCAGTGGCCAGTGCAGGCAGGAGGGAGCGCAGGTGTCATCAAAGCAGAATGGGGTTCCTTTGAGGTGGTGGGAGATGCAGGCTTCAATGACTTCAGTCAGCTGGGTCAGCGGACACACACACAGGAGAGCTTTTGACACATACAAATTGTGCTCGAAGACGCTGAGGCGGTCCTGGGAGGCTGCGCAAGCTGGCACAGCACCAACGGAGAGGGGACATGGCGCTCCAGATGGCCCGGAGAGGCCAGAGGAAGAGCACAGTCCAAGCCCAGCTGGGAGTCAGGGGAAACGGCACCATATCGCTCATGATGGTGCACTGCAGCCGGAGCAGGGACTTAATAAATGCTACTGTGTGAGTTAGCATGCACCGGAGTGTAGTGATTGTGGATAGTGTGGGAGGTCGGGAAATTAAGGTAAAATGCAAGCGTTTGTGCACATCTTTTTCTGCGTTTGAATACGGGTGATGAAGGAGTGACAGTAAGGCAGGAAGTGAAATGAAAGCGAGAGTGTGTGGGAGGAAGAAAATACGAAACAGAAAAGCGCTATTTACCATCGAACGTCTTTATGTTTGCAGCAATCAGTCATGAGATTATGACCACCTGTCTAATACTGCTGATGAGTGTTAGGGACACCTGCCCAAGTGGTGAGCAGCCCCAAAATACCACCTAGGGCCAATATGGACAATTGAAAACAGTTTTTTTTAATTATCATTCAACAGAATTTGTATTTGTCATTGCCAGGCAAAAAAACGATGACATACAGTTGATCAACTCCCTTGTCGAGCAGCAGACAGTTCATCTGAAATGTGCTAAACCGTGCCACCACATGTGAGGTTCAAGTATTGCACAAAACATAAATAGACAATACAATTAACCACAAAAAGTGCTGAAATATCTCTGTTTATCCTTTTAAGAAGATTGAACTGCAACTTTCTATTTTAAATTGTCTCTTTTTGCAGCTGTATTATAAATATTTGTTTTTATTTTGCATACTTCTGAAAGAACATTACAATCTCCCTCCTCTAGTTCCATAAACTGTGAATATTAGCACAGGTTTAGAAGATAATTTATCTAATTTTCTGACTCAGTTTTACCCTTGTTTCAGTTTTTAATTTATATGCTATTGTAGTACTGTAATGTTATTTAAAGGTGATATTGATTAAAGAATCGGATCAACATTTCAAACATGCCACAAAGCATGAGGGTGGGTATATTTATTTAGTATATTTCAAGAGCTATGTGGGGCACCAGCCATTTTAGGCAATTATCTAAAGATTTTTAAACAATTTACCGACTTTGGTTTATGAAGGTTTATTGACCAAATAATTAAACAGGTAAATATGAATAGATAGAGACACTAGATACGATTGTTCTAGATTTCTATATCTATATCTAGTTATGTGTTAGAGTTGAGTTAAAGTTGACACTAAGATGATTTATTAGCCAAACTGAAATGTGTGCGAGCTACAACCAGAAGGTTCAGTCGTGGGGTCCTGAGTATCTAGCAGTCATCCAGGATCCAAACTGGTTGTAGATTTGGGGACATTACCAAGTCCCTATGAACACTGTTTGTTGATTTTGGGCGTTACAAAAATGAATTGAATTGAATCGAAATTTGAACAGCTGCAAAATATCCTTTGCTCGAATGGGCACAGGCTTACTTATGGGGAAGAGAGTAAAGTTAGCTTCCTTGGTTCTTCGGGAATGTCGTTGTCTCCTAGCTTTTTTGAGCTAGCTAAGCATAAGCCAAGGGACACTCAGAGTGTTTCTCTCTTCTCCCACGGTCCTTTCTCCTGGACCCCTGGAACTGGGTCGAAACTAGCCTGGGGTTGGCCTGTGCAGTTTAGGCAACGCCTTGAATATTGGCACAAAGTTTTAACCAATCAGACACGTGCTAGTGTGTGAGTCAGCTGACAGAGGCAGGGGTCTGGATCTGGAATTTCCCCAAATATGCATCCTTTCAACATTAACTAAGCTTACATAGTTACACATGTTAAAATGTTCACAAGACGATGAACAAGCAGAACAATATTAACATTATGCACAGTAAATTCATCATGTGGACAAAGTCTTCAATCAGATAAGTGTTTAATAAAACAGCAGTCTTTTAGCTGAATTTTAACTTTCTTCTTGGGAGAGATAATGGTTCCTGAGATTTCACAATAATCCAGTTTCAAATTTAAAGCAGTCATTTTAGGAAACGTTTATTCCAACTTTCAAAGCACAAAGCATCTGTTTGTGGCAGGGACATCATAAAGCCCCTAAAGGTATGTGAACCTCCAAAAAGGTGATGGTGAGCTATCTAGCAATGAAAAGCCTAATATCCGGCATTCCTGTTATCATGGCAAGGCTCATTCAGTCATCTGTAGGTCGTTTACACTATTGACTTCTAAAAGAAGGATGCAGAGTACACTGGCAGTAAAAAGAAATTCTATCTGGTGTTGTGGTTTTGGGAGCTCTCGGTGTAAACCTTGCTTCTGCTTATGTGTGTGTGTGTGTGTGTGTGTGTGTGAAAAGAGAGCACACATGCGTGGCCTTCATTACTGTGAGATAATGAAAAAAAAAACAGTAGCTTACTGCAACGGAAAGGTACAATAGCATTAAATACTAACAGGTTTTCCAGATACGTATTCCGTCATTGACCCGCAGCTTCTGAAATCTGCTTGCATTTGAATTTCCCATTATCGCACAATTTTATTCAATTTTATACTTTATTCTTTACATTTTATCTGATGGAAAAACTAATTATCAGATCTTGTCCTTTCCACCTTATCTTATCTATAGACTGTTTTTAATTCTTAATTTATCATTCACAGCACTATCTACAGGTTCTTCTGTGGCAAATTTAAAATGACTGTTATATGCATGCATATATTTTTTTACAATCCTAAGGAAAACACAGCCAGGGCTGCTAGCCATTTGGGTGCCCTAAGCAGAAATGCTCAGTGGTGCCCCCTTCCCCCCAACCCACTTTGAACTTGAGAAAAATACCTAGATGTTCTGCCCGGTGGTCAACACACATATACCATGCTCCAAGTGCAGCTGGCTTCAGTGTTGTGAGTTCGAATCCCGATTCCGACATTTACTGCATGTCCTCCCTTCTCTCTTATCCTACATTTCACAATCTCCTCTCCTGTCTAATAAAGCCTATTGGCAACTAAATTTAAAAAATAAAATAGGTATTTAAATAGGTATGTTTATTATGAGGCCCCCCACAGTCCCTAAGTATCCTTGCTCCAGTGCAGCTGCAGCACAAATAGCCCATGTCATTCAATCAAAACTGCCTGGTCAAGTTGCTGGTGCTTCTCAGAGCACTTGATGCCGCACTGTTATGTGCTTAATGGAAGCAGCGGCACTGAAAACATTAATGTTATAGCTACAAACTGCTTTAAAACCAAACTGCTTCCTGTTTATTTAGCATCTTTTGTCTATACACAGTGAGAATATTCTGTAGAATTTTGGCATAAAATAATTGTTTATAGAGGACCTAAGCAAGATTCCTGTCGATGCAAAACTGTGTTTACTTCACATATACCCACGAAGTCTTTCTTTAAATTCAAGAATGGCCCAGCCTTTTCCCGTCTAAACGGGTAATAGAAAACCCAAGAGTGAACAGCGGATGAAGTCGCTGTCTACTACATTAGCATTTAAAAAACGAACATTCAAGATAAAAAATATGAATTTGCTACAATTTGGCAAACCTTTTTAAACTTATTGAAAAAATATTCACTGACCGGCCTGTAAATTATTACAATGATGACTTGTCTGGGTAATCCTGTGCTGTCTTTTATCTGAGGCACACTTGCGCAGTTTTGTTTTTTGCCTGCCCCTTATATGTGCTTGTTTGTGTTTTATAAACAACAAAAGTGAAGGACCATATCTGCTTGCCAATGCCTATCTCGTCAGCTCTTGTAAGCTGAGCAGGACAGGACCTGGTTAGTTCTTGGATGTGAGATGGCTGGAACATCAGCTGCCACAGTGGGGTGCTAAAGGAAATATCGTTGTCTGTGTCCTTAGGCAAGACACCACCCACATTGCCTAGTAAAGTGCCTTGAAAGTGGAAACAATTTTCAGAATTGTTGTCATTATTTTATTGGTATTACAAATTGTTTTTGGCGTTTATAAATGTTGTCCTTATTATAGATATGTGTGTACGTATGTATGTGTGTGTATGTGTATATATTTATTTTATTATTATCATTTTGCTGAGCTTCCCTGGGGTAAATGTTTGTCTGTCTATAATTGAAAAGGATAATAAAAAGAAGTAAAAAGAAGACAAAAACTACATAATCTCAAACCTATGACTTAAATTAACATGGCTTTACTAACTACCCTAAAGTCCACCATTGGCAAGCTTATAAAGCCAGCTGTACTTCGCCTTTGGAAAGCTATACTTGTTATTATAATGTAGGGAATAATAATACTCTACCACAATCACATCTGTACTGGGCAAGTGGACCTTGGCCACAATGACAGAACTCAGTCCGAGCTGGAATCAATCCGCCGACCTTCAGGTTAGTGGATGAGTGCTCCAACCACTGAGCCACTCTTGCCCCTGAAGCCTTTCCTACTTGAGCCATTGACCCAAGCGCAAAGTAAAGTTCAAAGTAGTATGACAGTGAGATTTTTGACGCTACATTCTCTTTTTGTTGTTTATTCCTCCTCCAAATACAGCATCTAGCTTCATATAATTAGAATTAGCTATTTTCAACTTTCTTCAAATTGTCCCTCAGACTCATCCCGAAAGCACCTCTAATGGGAACAAAAGGTCAGTGCTAAATTATTCATCCAGGATGTCAAACAATGCTTGCAGGGTGTTATTTAGGGTGGGGGAGACCCATTTAATAATTCAATGGAAGGATTATATTTCTGTGAAAATCAGCACAGGGGTTTAGATGTGTCTCAGAGCCTTATCTCCGTTTGGGGCTCTCTGCCACTCTCTCTTGACCTTGGCTGTCACACGTCGCCAACACTGGAGGTGATGGAGATCTGTGTTCTTCTCCTGTCTGCAGAACATCACTATCTAACTTTCCTCACACCTTGGGTCAGACAGTACAGGTCATTCCCCTGCCAGTGTAATATAAAAAGCATATTTCTCTTTATGCACAATGAGATTTTCTGCATTTTACCCGAGGTATATGCTAGCCATGTCTTTTGCTCCTAATCGGCTTTCTTAAAGAAAGGGGTGTTTACTGTTGCTGAAGACGCAAAAGCAGATATTAATGCTATTATAGTCCGTTAAAGTAGAGAACGCTCTAACAGCCTCTTCCATGAAGGAATTAGAGCCAAAGCTAATCCTGTTACATGTTGTTGGCAAAAATCAAATAAACAGACAAGCAGTGATAACTGAATGAACGGGGGTTTAGAGGTAAAAGAAACAGGCTTAGCTTAACTATTCTAATAACACAAGGGCTTCTTCAAAGACTTCCGCACCCAGAGTCACTTATTTATCATTTCAAAAGGTTCATTTTGAGGTATGTTATTATCAGAAACTAAAAGAGGGCGTATTCTTGAATCTGGTTCCCCAGTTGAGAATCCTATCCGTCCGTTAGTGTTTATTTTGAGAAGCATTAAAATGGAGTCTGTGGTTTAGAATAAATAAACAATGGTACATTATCCATTGCGCCTTAAAGGGAATGCAATAACTGCCTTATTATGACATTTTGTGATAAATATATAACAAAATTGATAAAGTATTACTTTATTTTGTACACAACAATTTTTCAGATGACAACATAGCACTGTAAGGAGATTCTATTTGTTTGAGAAAGTGAATATATTAGTATTAGCCAAAGCATAGGTTAGAGCTGCAACTCTCGGAATAGGTCTTTCATTTAAATGTGCTTGTATTAAATATGATCTAGATAATCCTGTGTGCGTCATTGTGGGTGGCTCACACCTTCTGCTATGCTTCCTCTCACTATGAAGCAACTAAACACCCTGACTCTGCATTAGAACACAGGTTTATTTCGGGGTAAAATGTAAACAAACTTATTTTTAAAGCATATCCTCGGATCACCCTCACTGGCGCTCATGTGTTATTTTCAGAAAATATTACTGTCCTTAAAATCAATTTCAATATCCTACAATATGTGAGCTTTCATGTGGTCACATGTATAGTTAGTTATAGTTAAATTTCCAAATACTTTGCTGGAAATGACTCTCAAATCTCATTCTTCCAGCTTATATTACTTTTTTTACATCCCTATTTACTGGAATTTGTTCTATTGTCCCAGATTTCGGCTGCCTCAGTGAACAGCTATCTACCCTCAATTTGCATCTTATGCATGTTTTATGAGCAATTCCCGCTGCCGCTGTGTCCTTCAGATTAATGTGCAGTTGACAATATTTCTGTATGTAAATGCATGTAAAGTCAAGCATATCAACAGGTGACCAAGACCTCTGGAAAGATACAAGTTAAACAATTTCATTTTATAATGCCTAGCCATATGATTTTTGTAAAATAAACACAACAACGTTACTGTGTGTTTGGGGTTGCTAAAAGTTTATTGTTCAGCTCTCACTAGTTTCACCTGTGTAATTACAACGCTGCCCTGCCTGAAAGAAAACCAATCCATTTTGGGTGATTTGCTCCTTTGTATGATTAGATAGACAGGAACAAAAGGTAGTTGGTTGCTCATTCAATTAGCGTTTCATTTAGCACATTTAATTACCCACAGTCCTCTGCCATCCTTGACCCCGCAGGAAACCCCACATTACTGATGAGCACTTTTCTGATTTCCAAGCCTGGGAATTACATCAGTGTCTAGTTCCCCACTGCATGCACCTGCAAGAGAAGGTTGTGTTCTGCCACTGAGCACGGAGCATCAGCTTGTCAGGGCAGGAGCAAACAGACATGAATTTCAATTAAATTTCAATGTTATATTTTTTTGTTTTGCCACGCCCAAAATCACAACAGTAGTTGCCTCGAGGGGCTACAGTGGAAAAAACAGAATAAAAACAGAATAAAAACAGAATAAACAATGTTCATAGGGACTTGGTAATGTCCCAGTATCCCGTGTCCTTAGACAGATGTTCCAAGTTCCACTGTCCTTAGACCCTCCTTCTCGGCCAGGAAAAACTACCAAACCTCTTTGGTAAAAGGTAGAAACCTGGAGAAGTTCCACAGTGAAGGAGAGATCCGACTCCCTCGAACGGACAGGCAGAAGCGCCTCAATTCGCAGATACACAGTGGAGCCGGACCCACTCAGGAGGAGAACCAATTCTTCGAGGCTGATGAAGAACAGTTCATATGGAGTAGAAACCGTTTCTCCAGGCAGACCGTTTCTCCAGGCAGTGGGAGAAAAAGAACGAAAAGCGATGAACAAATTGCAAGTGAAATTAAGTATTAAATATTGTTTGACAGAAAAGTAGTAAGAAGCAGAGGATAGTGCTCAAGCTGCCATACTTCCCCCAGTATAGTTGCTCCTAGGGCAGCACAGCTGAGAACTGTAGGTTTTTATTTCTGTTCCTAACTGGCCTGACCATAAGCAATTTCAAAGAGGAACGTTTTAAGCCTGGTCTTACATGACAACACAGTGTCAGCCTTTTTAACATGGACAGGAAGCTGATTCCACAACACAGGAGCTTGGTAGCTAAACGCTCTACCTCCTACTGTGCTTTTAGAGACTCTTGGGACCACCAGAAGTCCAGCATTTTGAGAGCGAAGTGCTCTGTTTGGATGATAAGGTACTATAGCATCTTGGAGGTAGGATGGGGCCAGGACATTTATGGCATTGTAAGTCAGGAGGAGGATTTTGAATTTGATTCTAAACTCGACAGGGAGCCAGTGAAGAGACTCAAGTACCGGCGTAATGTGCTCTCTTCTTTTAGTTCCTGTTAGTAATCTTGCTGCTGCATTTTGAACTAGTTGAAAGCTTTTTATGCCGCTTTTAAGGCACGCTGCGAGCAGGGAGTTACAGTAGTCTAATCTAGATGTTACAAACGCATGGACAAGTTTTTCGGCATCGCTTTTCAGAATTTTCTGATTTTGGCTATATTACGCAGATGGAAATAGGCTGTTTTACAGGCTTGATTTATGTGCGCTTTGAATGAGAGCTCTTGGTCGAATAAGACTCCAAGGTTTCTTACTGTGGAACTGGAGGCTACACTGACGTTGTCCAGTGTGACTATCTGCTAAGATAAAGCATCTCGTAGATGTTTAGGGCCGAGTACAATGACCTCGCTTTTTTCAGGGTTAAGAAGCAGATAATTAAGTGTCATCCAGGTTTTTATATCTTTCACACAAGTCCTAAGTCTGTCTGCTTGATCGGTCTGATCGGGTTTCATTGATAAACACATCTGTGTGTCATCTGCAGAGCAGTGGAAGTTAATGCCATGCTTTCTGACTTTCTTGGTGAAAAAGAAAGGTTTCCACCTAAATGTATATTATATGTTGAAACCATATTTGTAAGGAATGAAAAGTTGATTTTTGTATTTTTTTTTAGCTGTCGCTAATGACCTTATACTCTAGCATAGCAGAAATATTATTAAGAAGAGATCAACCAACACTTTTTTGTTTGTGTGTTTGTTTGTTTTATCCAGATAACGGTTAAGCTCTGCCGGTATTTTTGGGCTAATGCCATGTAGGGCCATTTTTTAAGTTATTTTCCCAATTTATATGATTTGAAAACATATCTGTGCTATTGCAGGGGCGTAGCTCCTAGACACATTCAGGGGACAGAGTGTGTGTAAGTGTTTCCTTTTTTTATTTTTATTTAAACAAAAACAAGCATAAAACAACAAAAAACATATTGGGGTTTCCAAAGAAAAGAGTTGAAACATATTCAATCCAAAATAAAAGTCCCATTTGGTCCCTTGTGTCTCAAATTTGTCTATTTTCAGATTGAATTTTTTTTTCCATTGTGTATATTTTTTTTGTGCTGGCCTTCTTACCAACTGCCAGGAGTATGTTCCAAAGATATTCGTCCATTATGTCCATGGTTGGGGTTTTGTGGTCAAATACGTTGTTCCAAAATTGAGTGGGATAGTGGTGTCAAAAATAGTCTGCAATGCCTTGTTAATTTCTGTACAATATTTTATGTCTTTCTAAATGTCAAAGGGGATCGCCAGTAAGATAGAATTTAGTTTAGTTTGTATTCAGACATTGGGCCAATATTTTAAAGTAAATGCATCACTGGCTTGGTCAGAAACAAGACATCATCTGCGTAGCAGGCAATTTTATGTTCCATCCCATACACAGTAACACCATGGATTGTTTCTGATTGTTGAAAATATTGGGCCAATGGTTCCAAGTACAAAGCAAACAAGAGGGGCCACCAAGCCAAGCCCTGCCTCACCCCTCTTTCCAAAGTCAGTGGATCTGTCAAGTCATTATTAATTTTAATTCTTGATGTTGGACTATTTTTTATTAGTAAATCAACAATATGAAATTTGTGCAGCACTTTAAATAAAAAAGACCAGCTAAAAAAGCTTTCTCAGTGTCCAGACTTATTATCACAGCCATGTTTTGGTCTTTTTGTATATGGTTCATGATGTGTAGAGATTGTCTTATGTTGTCTCGTGTTTGTCGCTTGTTAATAAATCCCGTCTGATCATTATGAACCAGATTTGAAAGTATTTGTTCCATTCTTAACCCTGCGACGAGCTGGCCACTGTCCAGGTTGTACCCCGCCTAAGGCCCAAAGTCATTGGGATAGGCTCCAGTCACCAGCGACCCCTAAAAGGAACAAGTGGTAGAAAATGAATGTTCCATTCTTTCTTCAAAATAATTGAGGTGTATATACATGATAGTCTACATTCAAAATGGAGATTTGTCTAGATGAGGCGCAGGCAAATTGGTCCACACAGGGGAGTGAGTTTGTTGTTTACAGCTTTATACCACTCTTAGGTGAACCCGTCACTTCCTGGGGATTTATTGTGTGAGTATTTCAACAAATAAATCTGGCAAAAGATTTCACCAAACAGCAGTAAAGAACGCAGAAATCTATATGCAGTAAAGAAGCTCAAACGTGGAATATGATAACAAGCATATATATATATGCCCCATGCATCAAGCTGTTCATTAATTTAATAACAATATTAATAACCTATATAGAAAATTCTGTCTTTTTTATAGTTCCTTGTGTTTTTCTTCTAATAAGACAGATGTAAATAAGCTATGAGCTAATTTACCTGACATGTTTCAGCAGCGGGTCTTTTATTTTAATTTTTCATCTGTTTTATTAGAAGAAAAACACAAGTAAGCAGTTAACTTAGTATGAAGATTATGTAGGCTATCTATCTACCAAAAACTATAAGAGATCTTATATTAAGACCTCTATGAAATAAAATCAAAGCATAGAACTCAAGGCTACAGTTTTGCAATTTACTTGTACCTGTTTACAAAAACAATGTAAAATCTTGGGGGCAAGACCCACCTTGCCTCCAGTGTCCATGTATGCTGGTGTATGAATGAGAATGCTGTGAGAGTGAATTTCGGGTGGAAATTAGTTCATGCCTACCATTTGGCATGTTAAAGCATGTATATAATGTATGTTCATTAACATGCAATGTCCCAACTAAATAAATAAGGAGAAATTATTGCTTTGTTTCTAGAGCTTCTATTGAGTTCTGACAAAAATACTGAAAGTTACCTATGAACTTCTAAACTGTGTATTTCAGATAATGTATATATAAACTAAAGGGTTAGCAGCTGTTTAATGCAGAATAAGACATTATTCCGGTATTTTGTTGTTTGTGGAGGAAACTATGGTACTTTGAAAAATTACAGTCTTTGTTTTAATAAACCAGCCCTCTTACCATTTGAACTGATAATATACACATAGGTTATTATTTTTATGGACATTAAAAGTGCTATATACGTAAAGTGTGTAAAGGTTAAGAGTGATTCTGGGCGTCTTAGCAGAAACAATGGCCTTAAATTGCCAGGTTCCAGTACAACACCAATGACAACCTTATACATAAGCCTATGGTGTGTGGGGGGTTGTGGGTCCTTGCCCAGGAAATTCTGAAAATAATAGATGTTTCAATTTCAATACAGCACAATTTACAAATCTCTATCCTCAAAAAAGTTTACTATAGACCAAGGTGACAAAACCCAGACTTTGTATTAATCTCCTAAAACACGGGGCCGCATGAGCCAGGAGTACATGAATAAGCCTGTGTGCAGTCAGATATGCAGTAGGGAATATACTGTGCTTTAGGTTACACATAAAGACAGGGAGCGACAGGCGCTCACACAAAAGCATCACTTAAAGTTCCTCTGCAACTTTATCATAGTAGTTACAGTACCTAATGTATTAGCCTAGGTTCTGCTACAAAGCATTTGTAGCATAGTTTATTTGTTAAAATAAAACAAACCTTACCTTTATGAGACACATTGTTACACAGACTACGAATAAAGTGCTGCTTGTCTTCTGTTAGAGCAGGGTTAGCTTCAGCTCAGCCCAGATGAACCTCTGCTCACACTGTCTGTCCAGGAACATAAGAAGCAAGTTTCTTGTCATTCATTTGGCCACTGCCTTTGATAACCTGTAAACTCTTGATAAACAGAGATATACATTGACAGACAAAGTAAAATAAATTGATTCTCTTTCCTTTATGTGTCTACACTGGACTACAAAGGATTCCTGTTTATTTAAAACCGGGTGACTTTATTGTTGCTTGTGACCAACATGAAATACCAAAATACCAACATGAAATACCAAAAGTTGCACAAAGTTAACAAACCTCTTTTATATGGTTCTTAAAAGTTATTGTTTAATCTAAAATTGTGCCAAGGTATCTGAACTCATCAACATCATCACACACGTTTGGGAGGTTGTTTTCTAAACTGAACAAAAGTTGTCCCAGGGCAGAGCCTTGAGGTACTCCCATGGTAACATTTTACCCAACTAAGGGTATCCATGGAGTTTATATTATGCCAACTTGGAAACACCATATGATTCATTGTATCAAAAGTCTTGCGCAGGTCTAAAAATACAGCTCCAATGATCTTTCCCGTATATCCAGGCTTGATTGAATTGATTCCAGAAAATACCAGCATGCTGTCGCAGTAGAATGATTATTTCTGAAGCCGAACTGCATAAAATGCAGAAGGGACTCTTTTTGAAGGTCTGCTCACCAACAACTTTCTCTACAGCTTTGAGAAAACAGGGAGTAGTACACTTATTAGTCAATATTTTTTTATAACTCACCCCTGAGTGATTAGCTGGATCAGCTGGTCACTGACACTGCATGATTAAAATGACTGTCAACATGTTAAATAAATGACAATGTGTACATGGAGCTTCTTTACTTTAGCTACTGGATATCTGCATTGGAGTTGTGGTTTCACTCATCTACATCATTCAGAACAAATAGAAGCCCCGACTGTCACCACTGTCCCCCACATATACTTGCTCACAAACTGTTTAAGAAATTAAGGTAAAGGCATAGACAGACAGCAGTTACAGGTTTGTTCAGTTATTGAGCCCATCACAGCCTGCTGCCGCTGCTGTTTAGCAGTGTGTTGCTGTGTCACATAACACAGTTTCAGTTTCTGATCATGACAACACAGGGCATACTGGCCACTTGGTTTACTCTCAGCAATAAGGTTTACCCTGCAATACAGAGATGCTTTAGCTGCACACAGATGTGTGGACAACAAGACCACCTTACCCTGAGCTCAGACTGCACACACTGCAGCTGCAGTGCAATGGCCACACAAATTACAAACAAAGAAATGTAGCGAGAGGAGCTCAGACTTATAGCAAGTGTTGTGAAGGTGACATGGCACTCTTTCCTTTGGAGTCAGTTTTGACCAGCCCTCCACAAGCTTCTTTATTATATATTAAAAATGGTTAGTTACCACATGAGCACGTGGTCTTGTGAGTGCTGCAATCAAAGACCGCAAGAGCTCTTCATGTGAGCTACCTCTGCAAGAACACCGCTTCAACAGTGCAGTCACACTTGCTCCAGTTGTAGTCTGAGAGAGGTGTTAGGACATTCTGAAGATATTTTTTTTTTTGGCACTGACAAGTTACTTTTTATGTAGGTCCAAAGAAAGAATTGTTTATATATATATATGTGTGTGTGTATATATATATATATATATATATATATGTGTGTGTGTGTGTGTGTGTGTGTATATATATATATATATATATATATATATATATATATATATATATATATATATATATATATATATATATATATATATATATATATATATATGTTTTCACCAAGATTCAAGTCATTTGGCTTAAAAGTGCATCATGTAACTTTTCTTTTCGAGGGTCAGCCACCTGCTTGTTTCCATGAAAATGTTATTGCTTTGTCAGGAATATTCCACAGTATTGCATTAAATGTATCCATCTGTATGGAGACAATCAAATGATCCTACCAAGCCAAGGTACAAGTCAGGGGTCTCATTTATGAAGTGTGTGTACGCACAAAATGGGGTCCAATCGTGACGTATGTGACGTACCGTGTTTTTCTGAAATCGATAAAGACAACTTGACATGGGATTGTGGGGTTGTGTCCAAAAACTGCACCTTGTGTACTAGTAGTTTCTGGATATGAGGCAGAAGGTGATCGACGCTCAAAAAGAATTGAACGAGCCAATTTGAGGAGGTTAGTTTAGTGCACAATGCATATAAACCCCTCTCTACTTTATATTTGCAAGAAATATATCAAATAATAACTATCACTAAATACTATTAATTTTCTTTTTTTTTATTCCGAAATTGTCCGCGGGCATATATTTCACAGGAGTGTATCTAAAGTTTGTCCTAAGCAAGCATCTAGGGCCCATCGGTCCTCTGCCCCTCTGCCCCCCTCTCATGCCTTACACATCATGCTCATGTTTCATTCACATGCTCAAACTTCTGCATGCACGTACAGTGCGCACATCAGGCATGTTAAGTAACAGTAACTTTGGTTTTGAGAGCATTATGCCACCGTTAAGCACTACATCGGTAAATTTAAACTGTACATTTTGTGTACATACTAAGTCTATTTTTATCTTACAGTAAATTCAAATTGTTTTTCTTTAATGCATGCCTTAATTGATATATCTTGCTTTTATTGTTGTGCATTGTTGTATGTCGCCCCGAATCACCAAAGCAAGTTCCTAGCCTGTAAATTTTGTTCACTGTTAATGGCAATAAACCTTTTGATTCTAAATATAGGCTAAAGACCATTGCATTTGAGCACTACTTTACCCTATTGTGTTTAAATGTTTAATTAAGGCGTTGTGTGGATTAAATGTACAGAATGGCTCTGTTTTTGAGTCCTTCTGAAAAACTGCAAAGGATTTTTAGACAGCACAAATTATTATTTTAAACCAGGCAATGCTTTAAGACAAAAACTGGTTCATCCTAAGGATCTACCAGTAGTGTACAACAGCATTTGGAAAACCATGGAGAGGTATCAGCTTGAGACAGCCAGACGCTAATCAGGTACTCATCAGTGATGCGGGAGCTGCAGCCAACTAAAATAATTTATATGGCACATTACAGGGCTGTTAGGGTAACAAAGAAGATTAGTTTAAAGGGAAACTTAAAACAGTGCAAACAAATAGATAAACAGGACAAGCTATTATCAGGAGGTTCCGCCCGGTTGACAATATGGCAATATCCGAGTTCTCAGATTAGATCAGCAGAATGTGAATGACTTTTGGATGAGAGTTGAAACAGATGACTACAACTGAATATTTTTCTACAACATACTGTGAAACTTACCAAGCAAAGAAATAACATCTTAAAGATACATGCGTGCACTTTTAATGGCAGCTCACACAATTTAAACACTGACTACTTCACACAGACTGCAGGCATCAACTTTTTCTTCTACTTAATTTCTATTGATTACTTATTGAATATTATCCACAGCATTCAAAGTAGTTGTGGAAAAAAGTAGGAAAACTTTTAATCTGAGGGAGAAATCAAGTGTAGTCCTTTCAGTCATGTTTACAAGTGTAGTTTACAGGTCTTATATTAACTAGTATTCATTGTGTGTCTTCTGTGCCCCTCACAGCATCTCTTTACCATGGACATATTAATGAACAATTGTTCACTTTTCCCGTATTTCATTGTATTTATATATGCTTAAGCTAAATACTAATTGTGCTGCAATTGTTCATTTACAGTATTTGAATACACATGTCCAATGACAATATAGTCATTGATGCACATCATTTATGCTTTATGGCATCTATTCTTGCCACAAGCTGTGGATGCGTCTGGGAGAAAGGCTGTTTAGTACTGCCTGAGCACGCATCTCATTTCAAGTACAACTGGCCATATACATAAGACTTTTAAACATTGAATATCTCAATATATTAATAATAGAATTGTCATTTTGAATTTCTGGATGACACTCATTAGATATTTTGAGAATCCTTCAGAAATGTTCTAAAATGTGCCAGTCACATTGGCTATTTAAACTATTTGACGGATAGCCTGAAAATGGTACCTTTTAATTTCTTTAAATTAAGGTTTTGTGATTTCTGCCATGTCTTTGTGATTTTAATGATTTTTTTTTTTCCTGTTGTGTGAAGCACTTTGAATTGCCTTGTGTACGAATTGTGCTCTACAAATAAACTTGCCTTGCCTATTGTCAAGGTTACCTTTAATAATCCATTTTCTACATTTGACCCATCCTTCAACCAGTCAGGAGCAGTGAACTGCTGTGCTCAGCACTCGGGGACCCTCAAGATCTTGAGCTCAGCTTGGTCAGGTCCACCTTAGCTGGAGGCTCTATTGTGCATGGTTTGTGTTGATGGGGAAACCGGTGTGCCTGGAGGAAACACAGGGGGAAACATGCAAACTCCACACAGAAAGGCCCAGTCTGGGAATCAAACTCACAACCTTCTTGCTTTGCCCTGTGGCAAGTGTGAGTGTTACACAAATATGAACAGATTATGAACAACTCAAATGTGCAGAAATATTACTACTGGTGTTTGGAAGATTTTACTTAACACTGTAGGTTTTTGTTCTGTAACAATCTTTAAAACAACTCTATTACCTTGTCGAGAAAAAATATCTTCTACTCTCCTTTTCTTTGCAATAATTCACTATAATAATCATATTCCTCTGTATGGCACTTGTCTGTTGAATACTGTTACACCTCCTGCTGCTCAGTGTCTGGGGAACCTCTGGAGATTTTTTGGTGTGAGTGTAGGCACAGGACTCAATAAAACACACTCTCACACACAAGTGGCATAAAACTTGTTCTAAAAAACTTTGTTTTATGTACTGTATCAGCGAAAGTTGCCACCAAACCGAAATATGTTATGTCTTTAAGTAATGAACTGAGTGCTGTGTAGTAAATGTTTTGAATGTCTGAAGAACTCAGAGAAGTGCTAGTGCACTAAATTGGTCATCTTGATTGAATTTACAAGATTTAGTTTGGGATTTTGAGTTACAAGCAAATTGGTTTCAGTTGTTTGGAACAACACCACAGTAGAGTTCAAGTTGGAGTTGGTTGACACCAAAGAAATGTTTGTTGTTGATATTTGCGAAAATATCCCATTCTAATGTCCAATAATATTTAATACAGACGGGGGGGCAGCTAAAATGATTATGGTTAAACTGCAGTTTTTTAATCCAAGGAGTTATTGAGTCTGGTCACTAATAGTAATGTGGCCCCCACATGAGATGATAACATCTTCACATTCAAGAATCTGAAAACAACCAATAAAAAAGTGCAGAATGTGCAGCCCCTTACATTGGCCTTGTGAGTGTGCTGTGGCGAGTCAGTGCTCGGCTGAACGCCGGCTGTCCTGGGGTCAGTGCAGTCATAGCACATGAAAGAGGAGATTTGGGATAAGGGACCGTTTGGGAATGATCCTTAACCTCTGGCACACCAGTGGCTCTCTTTGCTCACATGCATGCACTTGTGTAGCATTAGTAAACATGGCCCAGGTTTGCCATCTTAATTATAGAGTAATGGATGCCTTTACCCTTGAAAAATGTAGTAGATAACTTCTCGACCTCAGACCTTGAGGAGGGATAAATCCTTCTGTCTGAGTTGCACAGCATTGCACCATCTGCCTTTTAGGAGGCAAGAAAGACATTTTTGATTTCTCCAGTCTCATTTAAAAAATAAAATAATTTTTTTTAAACTTTTGCTCCTGGTACTATATTTGCAACACAATTTGGATTGAATATGCACGGTGAGTTTATTCACTATAAAACCCAAGTTAATTCAGAAGAACAATTGCCCATAACAAGTGTTTAGAAAGTTTTCCCTATTGACTAGAAAATATTTTTTTCTGATATACTTGACAGTTTTCATTCACACATACTTTAACTTGAACTCTGTGCTATTGGGACATGTTCACTAATTGTCCAGAATATGCTGGACTATTGTCTGAAGTGGGTATAGTTACAAAACTTGGTGGAGTACTGTGTTGCATCACATTTGCCTTTCAGACACACAACCTCACCTAACCACTCCTTTACGTTCCATTCACTTAACTTTGTTTCCATCTCCAGGTGCCTGGATCTCTCTTCTCTCTTGTGGACGGCCATGCTGTGGATGAAGTGGAGAATGGTGCTTGGCTCCCTTTTTGCGTGGAGACGGAAGTGGCTCCGCTCTCTCTGGTTCCTTCTGCTCTTCACAGTGGGAACATTAATTGTCTTCTTTCACCAGCAAGATCTGTCCGACACAGTGCAGCAGCAAGGCCCAGGTACAACTATTCTAGTTGTTAGGTTGAGAGATTTATTGTAGCATTGGCTAATATTACTGTGGAAAACATATAGATGGTCTATGAATTCCTTTAGTGCAATCATACTTCAAAAGAGCTTTGGAATGCCCTTCTTGAACAACCCTCTTGATCATTAAAGCTGGGGCATTACTTTTTAAAGTGATGTTAGCATTTTGCATGCACATCAAAATATGTACGAAGAAAGAAACTATGCCCCATTATTCCTTGAAGTGCACACAAGTGCTTGAAATAATTAATAAACCCACCTACTGAACACATTTTCACTCTATATGGGAGTGAAATTTAATAAATTACTGTATAGAATAAAATAGTGCAAGTCATTCAGCAAACCAAGCCCTAACCTACTGAAAATCTAATATACGGCTTAAGACACATACACCAAAGTCCCATGTTTTTAAACAAACTGGTACAGCCACTTCAGTTTTTTACTTGCTTCATTGGCCTTCAGACTTTATGAACAGGAAAAATGCATACATTTGTAATAAACATAATCCATACATAAATCTGTAACATAAATTGAACTTCTTGAAACAATTGGCTATATAGTCCCTCAATAAATTTGAATTCAGTTTTTCCAAATGCTAAAGCTATGCCAGAGCTTGCTCTGAGGGCAGCTTTTTTTTTTTTTTTTTTTAGTTTTCATTTTCTCACTGTAAGTTGTTCAATTTCCTTCATGTTGTCACATTTACTGACATTCCACCATCTTTTTAAAAATATTGTGACATCTAATAAAAGATATTTGGGTAGCATTTTACATATATTTAACCTTATACAGTCTAACAACTGTTAATGAATGCGAAACAGTTATTTCCTTGGTAATAATGGAAATACTGGAGAGTTCTTGAGATGGGGTTTAGACAGCGAGCTATACAAACATGTGTAACCGACTGCATGGTGACCCTAACATATGTCCCAGAGTGCACAGAATGGATGAGCAGACTATTTTTGCTAGTACCGCACAAAGTAATGCTGATGAAGTGGTCTTGCGCTCTCTAGACCAAACCTTTCTCAAGTGCAGGAGAAGTTGCCGTCTATGGAGTAGTGTTGGAATCATGTGTCAACAGCAGTGTGGATGATTATGAATATCATAGCAGTGCGACACTCCACTGAAATAAGAGCTACTTAGCCAGAGTGCAGCCTCTCCAAATACGTAATGTTCCCTGATTGTCGGATGCTTTCAACCGCTGTGTCAGGTTAGAAAAGGCCATTTGCAATACTACACATATGCCTGTACAAGAGGATTTATGCAGTGATCTCTGTCATTTTATTAGTTAGACTTGTTAACTTGCATTGTCTCATTAAAAAAGGGCATTTGGACTATTTTTGAATGTTTAAATCTGGTCATTCTAATTGTGATTTTTAGGCCTAATGCAAGCTAGATTTGATTTATTAACTGTGTGGGTTTGTTTATTTGTTTGAAATGGTAATTCCCAATGACCTCAATAGCTTCAGAATACGTTGTTGTACCTCTCCTTGCCTGTAGGCATGTGAGCCAAAGTGGATGTGTTCTGAGTGTGGGCCACTTCAACCAATGATTAGTGGTGGGAGACTCTCACTATGTGCAATTAGTGATTGAGTTCTGTGTATAGGTACATTACTGAATCTTTTTATCTACATTTATTTTTTTATGGCAATTAAATGAATCACCACATGAAGTGACTGTGTAATGCGCCATCATGACTCGTACATTCTTTATGTGATATATGTTATATTTTGTTTATATATTTGAACACTATTGAGCCCTGCTTCAGTCCAAATCTCTCCTTTCAGAGACAGTTAATAAAGAAACTTGAGAACCCTAACCTATGGTTAAATTTCAATTTACCAATGCCTTATAATAAATGTATTCTTAAATAGTGGGCAATAAACAAGAAACAAAAGGGCAGAAACAAAACAAGAGAGACAAAAAAAAAGATTGTTATGCCTTAATGAAAGGGTGTGCAATATTGGCAAAAATGAATACCTCGATATTTGTTTAATAAATGGCAGTGCTGCATGTTGGGACTTACCACTAGTCTAAATACTCTGTATTGACAATAGTCAGGTTGTTTAATGCATGCAGGCTACTAAAAGCATTTTCATTATGGTCATGATTTTGAGATTTATATCCCTTTGTATAAAAACATAAAAATAATCATATTCATATTAATATTAATAATAATAATAATAATAATAATAATAATAATAATAATAATAATAATAATAATAATAATAATAATAATAATAATAATAAAAACATACATACAAAATAGATTTTGTATAATATATTGCAGATAAAAAATAATATTGATGCTAATTCATGCCAACATCTTCTAAAGGTACAGTATTGATAAAAACAAGCTGCCAAAAAAAATTACAAATTGAAACACTATCAGTAATTTGTATCTTATTGTATCGGTCGGTCTTGTCGTAGTACAGAAAAATAACACAAAGTTCCCTATAGTATAAGGAAAACGTACCCACGTTACATATTTACTCTCCAAAATTATTATTTAAACTATCATTTATAGTAATTATTATGACAGGCCGAGTCTCGTGTCTCATTCTGCCCCTGCTTGAAAATGAACGCTTCCTCTGTTCTTTTATTCTACCTCTCCACACAGTGACTGTACATGCAGCAGAATGAGCTTGCATTGCTTCACCTGAAGCCTGAAAGGGTTAGTCCATAGCAGAAGCTGGCGTTCATATCTAATAAAATGCTTATAATACATTATATCTGCTTCCCCTTCTTCCTCTGCTCTTTTTTTGGCTCAGTATCTCCACTGCATATTCTATGGAAAAGATGGCCGTCACAATAGGTGGACAACTGGAGTTACACAGGGACGATCATTTCTGGTCGCTCTTAGAGGACAGTCGTAGAAACAGCAGCTGCTTTCAGACAGGCACAGATGTCTCAAGTGCTAACAGCGAAGATAAATTGTGTGCACAAAGCACTTTGCACAGTGAAGGTCCACCTTAGTGTCAGGAGCAACAAATGTTGCCCTTGTTTTATCCATCTTTGTCACGTCAAATATGATATCAAACAGCAAGTGATAGCATACAATTTTTTATGACAACCCAAATTTTGAACTGGGGTTTTGAATTAAAATGAATCAAGAGCTTATTTACCGCACTACTCCATTTCTCAGTCTCACTGCTACTCACCGGGAGCTGTGCATATTACTGTGTGCTGCTCAAAGGTAAAATTTGATCTCTCCGCCAGAGGTCCAGTAATCCCTTAAGCCCTGTCTGTTTGCCCAGTCTAATTTAGACGCCTCTTAATGTAATTAAACTGTGCTTGCGACCTTAACCTTCAGCCTCTATTTCAATGCAAATCCACCCTGTTTGTGGGGAAAATAAAATGGTTTTATTTTCCCCCCAACGTGCCGTGTGCAAAGCTTTTACAAAGCCTGTTGTGTGATCATGCTATACCCATCCTGAAAATAAGACTCCCAGTGTCACTGGATTTATACTACTGCGTGAATGCATTGATCAAAGATTTAAATGCTATAGATGTGTTGAAATCACATGGGGTTCAGGAGGAACAGAAAGGCAGAAGAGAGCACAAGGTCTCCGAGCTATACTATCTATATCGGCAAAATGCACTATTCTAATGTAAAGGTGTCAGTGCTATCTGCACTCCGCCGCTCAAGCTTGACATGGTCCAAACAGATTAAAAAAAGATTTCCTCCTGGGCCAGAGCAAGGTCATGTGATGTTCCGTCCACATAATGCCTCAGGTTATGCCAAGGGGACCCGGCAACATAATCTAGTTGTGTTTCTGACATCTGATCCGCCTCATCTGTGCCCTGTGTAGCTGACCATAATGCCTTTGAACTAACAAATACAGATACAAAAAAGACTATTTGATATTCTTTCAAACATTTAAGATAATAAAGGGAAATTGTACGATTGCGACTGCAAAGTCTACAAAGAAAGTAGCATTAAAATAATAATCAAAGGGAAAAATAAAATAATTTAAGTAGATCGTAATATAATGTTGAAAACAAGGGGAAAGCTCACATTTATCACTGATCCAGTCTTTGTGATCACATAGTTGAATTTATTACCTTTCTCTCCTCATATATGTTGTTTTTGAGTGTTTGTCCAACTGCGGTTAGTAAACAAGCTACAAGCACAGTCGGAGCAACAACGGAGAAATTACTTTCAGTTTAAATTTTGCGGCATACACTTCATTTAAGCAAAACAATTGCTCCACAGATGAAAATGAGGCAAAAAAGCAAAGAAACATATTTATTAGTTGTGCTGCCCATATTTCTGCCACTCAGGAGAATGTTAAAGCAGCCCTGCATAAGTTTCCTGCTAGCGGGCACGCCACCTGCATTACTCCATGGAGAAAAAAAGTTAAAACCAATCTTTAGAACATTCTCCATGAAGACAACCCGTTTTTTGCCATTCTGTGGAATGAGGTAAAGTTAGAACATCTCCAAGGAGACAAGCATGAGTGCATGATTTACAGTTAGTGTTTTCAGTACTATAAAAACACCTGTAATTAAGTAATTCCATTTATTTAAGTCTGTTTCTGAACATTGGGGTTTTAAGGAGCATTTTTCATAAAAAAGATTGTAGGTGCAAGAATTTTTTTTTTTTAAACGGCACACATACATCTATCCACCCATTCATCTTCTTCCGCTTTATCCGGCGCCGGGTCGCGGGGGCAGCAGTCTAAGCAGGGACTCCCAGACTTCCTTATCCCCAGACACTTCCTCCAACTCCTCCGGGAGGATCCCGAGGCGTTCCCAGGCCAGCCAAGAGACATAGTCCCTCCAGCCAAAGAAAAGTCCACCCTGCCCTTGTGGTGCCATTGTCTTGAATCTGACCCTGTAACAGGTGACAGGGTTAGAGCCCTCAGAGCAGCAGAGCAGGACTGGGCTGGGAAGTATCCTGGGCAATATTAGAAACTCCAACAGAAATAAATCTCAACAAGCTTAAGAATCACATGGAGCAAACCCAGATTCTGATCTTGAACATGTCTTTGAAGACAGTAATCACATATGCGGCATCATTGTGCATCACTGTCCATGCAGAGAAAATAACACAGCCGGGCTCATTTAATGTTTGTGATCACAAAATACATTTAGTATAGCTACATGCGCTATATGCATTAAACTGAACCTCAATGACACGAGCTGCTGTAATGCTTTGGTATCTATAATAAACAATAAAATGTCAAGGGAAATATTTTGCATCAGTAGATTTTAGTATCGAAGCTCACATCAGGCATTTAAATTTGCAAACAGTTTTGGGTCATTCCATCAGCTACTGTGCAATTATGAATTAGTTTGTATAGAATGAGTTGCATCTTACATAGAACCATTTGATTATCCAATCTTACACAATGTACATGTAATTAGAGAAATGGTTAAATGAAACGCAGCTTCTTTTTTTTTTAAAGGAAAAATGTGCTCCAATAAATAAAAGTACTCTTTATCCTCAGCTAATCTTTGCAATTGAAAGCTGTGTGATTACCCATTGAAGGATTTTCTGCACTTTTTCTGAAAGTGTGAAATAAAAGGAGGGAAGCTGTTTTGGTCAAACTAACATTAGAATGAACTTTTTCTTAAGTTTTACAGGTAATTCATAGAAAACTGATGAAAAGACAGGAGACAGTCTGGATGTTTTATGTAGAAGTTTAATACAAATCGTACAGGTCAGGCGGACGTGAACACTCAACACATTGTATTGTCACACATCGTATTGTCTATTCAAGCCCTGGTGATACTACTTCCACATGAAGGGGTTTATGTACACTCTGTAGTGCATCATACTGAAGGACATATTGAAGACAGTGCAAAAGTCAGAAGAATATGTGAGACATGTAGCTACCGTATGTGTCCTAGGTTAGCCACACAACCTAACACAAACTAATTGACCCTTAAAAAGTTTGTGAGCAAAAAAATTTCAGATTGGAGGCAAAGTAAAGTGGAACATTTAGAGTTTTCAATGGAGAAACTGGGATCAACCTCACATATTCTGAGGTTGCCGAAGCAAGTTCCTAGTTTGTGAATGGTTCACTAATAATGGCAATAAAACTGATATACTGTAAAAAGCATCTATTTGGGATTAAAATGAGACCACAGCGCTTTCTATGCATCTAAATATAAAGCGTTTTATTCTCTGAGAAACAGGAAGTGTGCCGTTAGCGTAATAATATACCTCAAAGACTTGACTTTAGGGTGACCAGATGTCCCTATTTACCTGGGACATTCCCAGTTTTGAGCCCTGTCCCAACATGTGTGTCCAATTTGTCCCAGTTGTATACAAAACATGTTCCAGTTGTCTCGGTTTTTGACCATTTTGTGGCCCGCCAACCAGGCCCGAGTCTACAGGAATCTGCGCAGAAAATAATGGTATTTGATGGAAGATATATTGTCTTTGCACCCTTGCAGTCTGTTTGGTCTGGATCTGTGCCTGTCACCAACAGTAAAGTGGGGAATATATTGATGTTTCTTTGACCAAAAAAGAGAAACTCTGGCTTTAGAATAACCAGAACCTTAGAAAAAATAATTTCACCCTACTTGACTAAGGACTTGTCCTTAGTGTCATGTGACGTCGCCTAATGACTTGGAATGACTTAGGTTTTACTGGCTGATTACTTTTTTTTTTCTTTTTTTTTTAATAATGCGTAAATGCATTTGTGTTTACATGAGCCATGTGCTCTTAAACTTTTGGTTTCACAACCACAGCGCGTCAAATTCCTTCAAGGGAGGACAGGGTGAATGTGTGAATTTTGCATAGATAAAAGGCCCTGACAAGCTGACAGGCCAGTGCTGGATGCAGGAGCGCCAGGCCCCTGTACTATGAGGCAGCTGCAGTAATGAGCCTGGTAAATAACAGTGTTCTGGCTGTTGTGAACACATTTATATGCCTTTCTGTTTATTTGTAAGACATGTTTTATGTTTTGTTTTGGAAAACCGGAAGTTGCGTCGTTTTCACTTCCTGTTAGCGCTAGCCAGACGCGATGTAAAACTCTTCGTACCGTGCTGTGTCCTGAGCCAGCACAGCCTGTACGTTGGTATAAAACAATACAACCTATGACTGTGCTCTTAGAACGCAGCATTTGTGTGTTAGTACGTTGGAATCGCAGAAAATGTCGCTAATATTTGTGTTTGGCCACGTTAGCACCGTATATGTTAGCTAATGTTACATTTATCGTTTACCTGTTTGTTATTAGTCTGGTTGCATTGTACTTTTATTCTCATACACACTATTCTGTGTTTCTTGTTTACAGTGTTTACCATGTATTATCCAAGACTATGCCATGCAGCCATTAAAAACAGCTATAAGGAACAACAGTGTATTTTTTGGTTATCCACCTGTCTAGCCAGTTGCAAGGGCAGGACAAACAGCGATCGCTCGTATAAAATGCTGAAATTAAGATATTAATTAACAAGAACACTGTGAATGAGACAATAAATGCATTACAAGGTCCGACCTTTTACGTTGGAAGAGCTCATTTTTGCGTTGTTGTGGCTATTTTTAGATCATTGAAAAAAGACGTTCGTTTTCATTCTGAGCCATCAAAGCGTTTAACGCTGACGGCAGCGCGCGTCAGCGTTAAACGCTTTAGTGCGCACTTTAAACGCATTTTCTGACGTGATCTCAGAAAATGAAGGCAACTGTCCTCTAAAATTACACAAAACATGTGCTCAAACGTACTGATACAAGTCGGGCATTATTTACAAGAAAACTTGGGGGGAACTACCAGGGGGACTGCATGGAAACTTGTATTTTATGTTGTAGTTAGACTTCAATCATTTAGCATAGTCTTATTTTTAAAGATTTCAATGGCATAAGTACAACGGAGTATAAGGGCCAACCCAAATTTAAAAAATGCGGAGCACTACGAGAATAAACTCGTAAATTAACGAGAATAAACTTGTAAATTAACGAGAATAATCTCGTAGTCAAAATGGCTTGGATGAGTTAAAAGGTAACACAAAAGCCCACAATAGATGTTGAACTTTATAATGTGGGCTTTGTAGACATCACAATCAATCCCCCCCTTGCAGTGCCCCCATGTCCTTCTGGTTAGGGGCCTACGTTCGAAGCTCAGCTCCTGGGCACTGGCAGGACACTGACCGCGCTCAGAGCCACAGCAGCAGGTGAGGGAGTCTTGGACGATTTTCGCCAATAATCTGCTCCCTGGACTTCGGCCGCTTCACGCTTCTAAACTTTTTATAAAGTCATCGTACATATGAGTTATTTGTGTGCAAAGGTTTTACAGCACAGCATTACGGGCTTGGTCCTGGGGCCAGTGCTCCAGACACTACCGCGGGCCTGTGGGGCGTTGTGGACGGGTTCTGCAGAATTCGGGATCAGGGACAAAACCCATGAACTCTGTGTATTGGATTAATTTATAAACATTTGGAGACAAACAGTGTGCAGTTAGAGGATGCTCTTAGTCCTCTGGGGAGCATTGAACTTAATTTGTGTTGTGTGGGAAAATTTAAGCCACCTCATAGTTGGGATATGTGTGTAAGGGGGGGTTGATTAGGCCACACTCGCACGCATGATGACTTGAGGGGACTTGTACTAGAAACAGTGACTTGACTTTTCTCAACTTGACAAAGAGCAATGACTTGACTTGACGTACATGGCCCTCATGACCAGGTGACTTGGACTTACTTGTGACTTGGATGTTATGACATGAGTCTTACTTGTGACTTGCACATAGGTGACTTACTCCCACCTCTGTTAGCTTTACCCGGGACGGAAAAACTTGGGCTCAGAGACTTGTGAAAAGTGCTTTTAAACTCTGTGGTGAATATTTAGCCTGCTGGGAATGCATTTGGTTAGTGATACATGTGGACTGCTGTAAAGAGTGTAGCATTCTGAAGTTCTTGACGGTAAAATGCTGTAAATTTGATGAAGATATTGCTTATAGCCCGTTTTTCAAAACCAGCTTGTTTTCACTCTGTCAAGTAGACCTCCCAGTCTCTACCATTACCACACAAGGCACACTGCCAGAATGATTTCTATTTGACAAGGGTGATATGATCCATGCAGAAGTGACTGGTCCTCAGAAGTCATCAAATATAACTTGAAGGGTGAAACTAATCATTCCTTTTTGGGTGGGCCATTGTAAGAGAAATATTTTGGGGTAGATTTCATCCTTACAGACAGGAGTCTATGGTCTATTATCAAATCGAGCTTGAGCCTATTCCAGTTTGCAAGTGCGACTGCAGAATAGATATCATTGTGCACAGGAGTGGCTTCCATCTCTGTAATCCCTCTATAAAGTGCAGCACTCCTAAAGAAGATGAAAGTAGAGGCCCATTCAATGTCTGTGTGTGTGTGTGTGTGTGTGTGTGTGTGCGCGCGTGCGATTGCAAACAGTGACCTGAGCCAGCCACTCCTTTGCCCTCCTCTCTGTCAGAAAAGAACAAAAGATTAAGGCCTCCTGCTATACCCCGTGATAACAAGCTGTCAACTTCTAAAATGTAATGCGCTGACTGTGGGAGGAAGCGCTGGTGTCAGTGGAGTGGCCCAGCTGATGCTATCTCCACAGCACTGATGGAGAGTGTCTCGGCCCGCTTGGCAGATACACAAAAGCTCTCAGTGTCTGCTCTCAAATAGGGGATGAGCTGGGGAAGCCGTATCACAAAAAAATGTCTGCGTATAGTCACACATGGGCAAAAAATGCTTTTAAAAACATAATCTATAGTTGTGTTTTTGACATCTGATGCGCCTCATCTGTGCTCCATGTGCACTTGACCATGCTGTCCTGGCTAATTTTGTGATTGTGGTCAAGTTGGCAAAGAACACCTTGATACACTGTATGAATAGGAATTATTAGAGACAGATAAGCAATTTGACATCCCTTAAAGATAGTTAAAGCAAATATGAGATGAGCTGGGGAAGCTGTACCACAACCGTTTTCAGTGCAGATCTATTTCATACAAAGAGTCTTTTCCTGTCCATTTATTTATTTATTTTTACCCAATGTGTAAATGTATTAATAAAAACAATCATAATAATCATAATGATCATAATAATATTTATTTTCATGTTTACTTGCTTCAGCATATAGTTGCACATATGCGAAAAAGTGTCTGAAAAAGTGGTTAAATGCTTTATTCTTATTTTTAGTTACATTTCAATTGCTAGAACACTGCAAACATTACAGACATTGTTTTCCAAACTTAGTGCAATGTACCTAATAATTTGTGCCTGATTTGGAAACATAACTTAAAGACCTTCAAGTTGTTTATTTCAATCTCAAAATTGCCTCTAAAATAGCCATATTAATAACAGATCAGATTATATAGATGATATTAATATCATTGTGAGCTAATCAGGTGATGGCCCAAGTATAAAGCATTATCTTGAATTAGATGTTAACGTCCAAGTCAGGGCATGATATTTTCTTCATTGCTGTAGGCTCTGTCAGTTCTTTGTCTAATTAGGCCCGAGCGCCACAAGCTAGCGAGAGGCCTATTAGTTCCTTATGCACGGCTGCATAAGTGCGCACAAAGTGCGCACAGAATTGAGCACGAGGCGCTCGCCCGCTTTCAGACACTCGATAACAAACTCCTCCACTCATGCACGTCCCGTGCATACTAATTAGTAGTAAGAAAATGTAACATTATCGTCGTAAACGGGCGAAGCCCGTGCAAAAGTGCGCACTAAACGAATGCTTTACTTGGGGATGACGACCGCCTCTTGCGTTGCGGGCGGCGGCACTGCAGCGGCGTGGGCTGATCATTGCCGCTTGTGGCTATATTTGTAATTATTCTTATTAACTACTTTCTTCATTGATATACATTTATTTGCCTGTTCTGTGTACACGGTCATGTTGATAAAAGACCCCCCTTTGTCAACTAGTCCATCCAGGCCTTCCGCAGCCATAGATTAAACTCACTGCCGTCACCACAAGTCCTAATGCACACTTGAGTGGACAGTGGGCCGTTATGAGGAAGCTGTCATCTGGCCTATAGAGCCACTAAATCAATCCAGCTTGGACATAATGCCGCTTCTAACCGCGCTATTGTCACTGAGCTAATTGTCTGTATATGTCTCAGTCCCTTAGCCCTTGTCAGTCCTCTGCTACCACTTTGTTTGGATCTAAAATTGCCTTAGAATACCCAATAGAGCTGCCAGATGGCTAATAGAGCATGCACAGCCATCTTTGATCCTATTAGCTATTGATGAAGTTGTGTGTGCATATTCAAATGAGGAGGCTGCTTGTCGCCGTCAGCCAATCACAGTTAGTATTTTTACTGAAAACAAATACTACTTTAAGGGGTTGTACCTTATTATTACCAGTTTTGCATAGAAAGATTCCAAGTATTGAACAATAACATAAGTAGATCATCATTACATTTTATTCCTTTTGAACCGCAATAATGAAAAAAAAGGTCCACTGACTTACCAATTCAAAACTGCAGAACTGATAGGGACTTTGTGACATTTTAGAACCCTACATGTGTAACTCGGAGTCTTATTTTTTTACAAGTAATTGAAACTAATTTCAAGGATGTGGGCCGAGATAGGGGGTAGGTAAAAACAAAACTTTTCTCAGCACTCGAGGGTCATTTACTGTATAACACAGGACTACCCAGACAAGCATGACTCAATCAAAATACAACATATGTCAACTCATTATAAGGAAACACAGTTTGTGGAGAAAAGTAAACAAAAATATTGAAAATTACATGCGGTATAGCAGAGTTCTAAAACTTATTAGTGACATTACACTAGGGAGACACATACGTTTGGCAGAATTTTCTGACCACGGGTCACCAACCTGGTGCCTGTGGGCACCACGGGTGCTTTTTGGGCCTCTCTGTCGTCTGCGTGGACCTGTTCTAAATATAGAACAACTCAGCCAAAGTTTTGTGTTTCGCCTATTTGCCTAGCAGGGCTGGGCATGTAGAGACGGCAACAGATGAGATAACCAACTCCATGTCACTTTGTATTGTACACAACCATGTAGTTACAACAGTCTACAACATGGCTGCAAGGTAACAGTTAAGGAATATCAGGAAGTAAAACTAGAAAGATATAAAATTGACAAATGTGTGAAATGTTTAGCATAATATTTTACAAATGTTACACGTGCAGCATAATGTTTTCAGACTGTTTTGGTTGTTATAACAAGCCATTTACAATCTGAGCAGAAGGCACAGACGGGAGTTATTCACGTTGGAACGATTTGATTTCAGACCAAAAGCAATGGGGGACTTTTCCGTTGTGCCCCAGAAATTATTGATCTTGCAGTACCAGTCATATGATCTGATATAGGATACACTTTCTCTTCTGTACAGCCAAAGTAAGAGAGAGAAATGAATTTGACCTAGCACTATTTTTCAATCTTTTGGAGTCACTCAGGACCACTGATGGTGCCAACTACAAAAAAAGGTATTTGGGACAATGATTCGATAAAGCTCCAAAACAAGGCTTGATGTATTTCTCTTAAGTGACTCATTTGTCTCTTTTTGTTACTTCATTCATAAGTGAGATGCTCTCATGCTCTGTTCTAAATTGAGAACAATGGACAGTCTAGATAACAGAGAAACAAAAAGAAGACATTTTGTCCTTGGTCTTAGTCAATATCTTGCCCCTGTGGTGTAGAAACTGTAATCCTATAACAATTCTAACAATTCAATGTTTATTTTATTCTTTATATACACTGAAATCACATAGACGCAATTTAATTTACATTTCTGTACCACTCAAATGTATCAAATAATAATAAGTTTACTGTAGCAGCTACACTGGGGCTGACTGACGGAAACAACACTGTCATAAAGCAGAAATTCAGTCACCAACAGAATGGTTACAGAATGGTCCTTCTCTTCACTGGGCCATGGCTCGCTTGCTGTTTTCATAATATATATGATATTCAAATAATAGTCAAGTTTTTCTAATTATTTGTTAATGAAATAGTATCTCTAGTAAGTATTTATGATAGTTTGTGAAGAAAAGTTGAAACAATGTAGTGCTGGAATCCATCTGTTTCATCAATACACTAAATTCTAAAATGTGTGAAAAAAAATCCTGTCTTATTCTGCATAAAACCTGCTAACCCTGTAGTTCAGATCTGTACAAACATAAAAAATATATGTGAGTCTTGTAGAGTGTAGTTTTCAGTCTTTTTGTCACTTTTCCTGTTTTACTGTGCAATCTGAACATGTTTTTTTTAACCTACGAATGGAAAATAAACTGAACTAACTAACATGTCAGCTTTAAACAGAATAATATTATTAAAACATAAATTGCAAATCGAATAGCGATTGCAATGCTTGTCAGAAAATGTTTTAAATAACTTGTAACATACTGTATTTCTGTTACTTTGTCTAATCAGAGAATGTGAATGTGAGAATACTTTTACATTGAGCTGCATTATATTACAGTGTGAAAAAATGACTAAAAGGATTGAAACAACTTTGACATTTTTGTTTCACGGTTTATTCTGCATTTATTTATATAAGGCAACTTTTATCACAAATTCGAGAAGGAAAAATTGCACCTGCACTCACTATAAGAGCTGCGTTTTCAGTTTTTCTCACTAATTCAGTGCAGTTCAAATCCTAAATTTCTTGATCAAATACCACGATGTATTCCTCTGATTTTGTAAAGTAACTGTATTCTGAATTCCACCAAATAAAAGAGTAACAGTATCAGAATAGTTACTTAACATGGGTCACGTCTGCTGCACATGCCCAACTAGGAAGTAACAACTTCACCAGAATGGTCAAACTAGGGAAAACTAGTTGAACTATTTTGCAAGATCTTAAATATAATAATTAAGTCAACTACGTTTTAGTGAATTGTGTTGTCAACCCTGTCGTATGCACTTAAAATATGAGGCCAAATACCACCCTCGGTCTGCCATGTAAAACACATTTAACATAAATATAGATTCTTCCCTGGGGTTCATGTTCTGATCCAAAGTATGAACAAATAAATTCATTAGTTTGATCTCATTCATTCAGATTTCTAGTCCATGTTTTTCAGACCATTGCTTTTACTCACCCACCACATTAGTGATGGTAAAACCTGACCACGTCTTATCTCAGCCGCAAAGCCTTCTTAGCTAATGGCCTTCAACAACTGTATCACTAATGTTGTCAGTGCAGATAATGGGGCCATCAATAGAAACCTCCTCCTCTCAGTCGATTACAGCTGTCAGCCCATGTCCATATCTGTAACTTCACTAATGAAAAATCATACACCTTCTATTATGAGACATCTTTTCACTTGACACATACATTAACCTTTGAAATTGCAAAATATTGGCGCTTTTCACAGATTTCTTCATCCAGATTTTGTGTTGAAGAGGCTCTTTTTCTTATCACCAAACAGAGCTTTTCCCAAACAAGCTTTTAGTCCTATTTCCGCAAACCTTTTTTCATGGTGTTTTAGCCTTGGCCCATAGCACACTCAGACCATTAAATTACACCAGGACAAATTGAGCTGTTCTCCAACCCATTCCAATTTTCTCACACGTTCTGAAAGTGTATTAGACATAGATCCTCTTATATTTATTTCCTGGTATGTCGCCGGGCTTTTGAGGCATTTTTCCTCCCAGTGCCATAAAACACCGCAGCAGTTGTTTTATGAGCACAAGTGAAAGGACTTAACCCTATATTCACCATCCTTCAACGCTCAGCTCCAACAGTGGACTATTTGAGACACTAAACTCCCATGTGTAGCCATTATTGACTGGACTGTAGCGGACATTTCCTCATTGCACTCAACTCTAATGTGGACGTTTTTGTGCAAAGAGGATTTTGAAGTATCCATACAAAAAAGAAAACCCTTTAGAGAAATAAGCTGACTTCAATGAATGGATTTGTGAAGCCCACTCAGAGGTAGGAGGTGTTTTGGTATCTTTTTTTTCCCCCAAGGCTGTTTGCCGCTCTTTATGCTCGCACAGTGACAAACCACAACAAGTCGTCAAATAATTGCTGCTCCTGCTGTTTCTTCTTTATACAATTGAGAATAAAATGTAATACTGGCTAAAACATACAACCACAATTAAAAAATGTTGTCAGTGATATATTTTTTATGCCAGATTCCCAAGATAAACCCGTTCTCATCAAATATTGACTTTACAGATAACAATTTAAACGGTGATTTCAACATGAAAAACCTTTTACCTCGATATAAAAGTTGTTTACATTCATAGTTTTGAAGCTGAAGCTGAATGAGCTCCTTACATTCTATATATTCTCTTGCAGTATTAGTTAAGATTGTTGTACCTTTAGGATAATAAGTTATTGTCATTGTCAACTGATAGATTGAGAATTTCTGACATATGTGTAAAAATTAGAAAACATGTTTGAGTTCAAAGTTAAAAAGTTTCAACATTTCTTGCACAGCTTTATTTATTTTTTTAATTCAACTTTTCCTAATTGACAAACCGCTCGAACAATGCGAGGCAAAAGCTGACAAACATATCGGTTTGAGTGTGTCCGTAATGGCACAGCTGACCCCTAAATGGCAACTCTATCAATTCAGTGTCAGTGTTCGTCCCAACAGAGGCAGCAGGGAAGTGAGGCAGCATTAATTATGAGCCTTCAAGCTCCAAGGGACAGTTAATCTTTGTCAGTTTTCTCCTGCAGACATTTGGCTCTGTCACTAAGATTGGAACCAGGTCACAGCACTTGACCCTTAACTAAGAATAAGGATTCCACTCACGCCTTTGGAAGAAGTCATTTTCTCTTTGCACAATGACACACTACACCCAAAAACTTTTAAGTAAGTCAAACACATCAACAAAACAGTTATTTTCATCAAAGTTAAGGAACAAAGTTATGCTAAGATAAAAAATAAATAGTCTCTGATTTACATAATATACAACGGAGTATAAGGGCCAAAATGGGACATCAGGCTCCGCCCTTTTTTGCATTTGTGTTCTTTTTATTTTGGGAAGTTGAGATTTTGATGCGACAAGTAATATGTTGCTCTTATGTATGAACAACTGACAGTACAAACATAATGTAGTAAGGTTCAGTCAAAGAGCTCGTGTTTAAGATAATCAACAAATAAAGTTCATGAGTTCTTTTCCTGACTTGTGTAGGCGTTCATGTGCATTTTTCAACTCAGAAAAACATTTTGACTGTAGCATTAGTTCCATTCAAAAGATATTATATTTTGATTTAAATTGTGCTATTGCTATGTTAAACACTTCAAATCAGAAAAGATTCCTTCTGCCTGAAACCTATGGATTGCAAATACTGCGCCAGCAAATGTATATGTGACTTGAGAATAAAAAGCATGTGACACAATCACATGTGAAACTTCTGTCACTTATGTTTTATTTACGCCTTTAAAATATACAAATATCAAATCATATCATGTACCAGTTGTAAATATTCTCTGCTTTTGCTTGGTTTTCCAAACCTAAGTCATTGTCCTTAAAATAGACAGGATATCAGGAGGTATCATTACCCAGATGGAAAGATATGATTGATTCTCACGGATGAACCGAGCAACAAAGCATCACAGAATAAAAAACACAAAAAGACTCGGTGAGGGAACATTTTGACAGAATTGGGGCATCGCCTCCATTATACCTTTTCTTTGCCCTTTTTATGTGTTAATGTCTTCGGAACAAGACAGGCTTCGCTGCCATGAAAATGATGATGAGAATAAATACGAGCAGCCCATGTAAAGTCCAGCTATTCACTTGAGACATGGCCTTGCGCATGCATGCATACATTGTCTGTGTACTGACAGCCGGCCGAGGACACACGGTTAGCATTAAAGGCTTAAGCTGCAGTGCGGTATGCAGGGTCACGCACACACAGGTGGAGGAGACTGAAAGAAACCGTTTCCCAGCTGCTTATTCTGTTAATTCTCTAAATGCATTTCCACTGGCTGTATTCCACTTCACGCCCTGTTTGCCTTTCATCTGATCTTCAGCTCGCTCTCAATCTTTTGCTTTGACAACATGCCGCACCTCCCAGACGTTGAATCGTGCTCTCTGGAGAATATGCCACCTAGTAGACAGGCAGAGAAAAGGAAAAAAAGACGGTGGCTTTAAAGCAGTTCTAAAGATTAATGAGACTCCCGTTGTTGGTGTCACTTTTGGGCCATGACTGCGTGGGGACGAGAGTGGCATGGCAGGGGGAACAGACCTGCCGTGTCTCGAGATCTGAAGCTGTTTTATCTTTGAAATGTGCTGTGAGAAGGTGAGAGAGCGTACCTCAAAAACATTTGCTTCAACCCATCGCTGTGCATCTCTGTTGAGTTAGTAGAGAACTTCAAATGCTGGTAAATATAGTGAGCTGATGACCTTGTAAAATAGTAGCCTCATTGTACGTCTACTTCCCAAGTGCTTTACAGTGGGCAGGAGCTTTTAATACATCTGCTTCATCACTGTCCAAGTAAACCACAAATTGATTTTTCACGTTGTTAGCATAGAGATGTTAATATATATTATCTTGTGTGGATGCAAACTCAGGGGAGTTGAGTCTATTCACACATTATTCTCCGTAGACTTGCGTCATGGAAAGATGATAAATTGCTGTTGAAGCCTTTATGCTTTATTTGAAACCAAAAGACACACAAAACAAAAAGGGATTTGCAAACTGTGAGCAAAACTGTGTAATTAATTGAGAGATGGTAGTTGTAAAAACAAATTAAAAATCACCATGACAAAATAAAGTAATAAATACAACATCGGCATTGTATAAACAGATGGTCACTGTAAAACAAACAATTTTACTTTTAGACAGGGAAGGGGATTAGACACACATGTATAGCATATTTTAACAAAAAATGCGATCTCCAACTTTAAAATCTCATCACACTAATATCACAGCATAAGTGAAGATGAAAATGTTGAATGTTGAACACCGATATACGGCAGTGACTCACCGGTTCTTTGTCAGAGGGATTGAAGAAAACAAAACATCTTCTCTCTTAAATCTTTTGTCCTGTTAACAGAACTGCATTTTCTCTTGTTTTGCTGTAATCCCTCATTCCCTCATTCCCTCATTTTCTCTTGTTACATTAGGGAACATCTTGAATGATGTTCTAGTATTATTTGTTCATTTGGTTGGTACGGTGCATTTTATGAACGAACGTGATAAACACACTGGATGGCGGTTGGTTAATTTCCATCTGTTGTCCCACATTCCCTCTCACAAACACACTCTCACTCACCAGTGTACTTCGACGCTGGGGGTCAGGTGGGTGAAGTGCACTGCCCAAAGACACAATCATAGAATGTACTAGGCGAGGGCCACTGCTGCCCCACTTCTGCACCTGGTACAGATCAGGCCCAACTCTGATTAGCCTCCAAGATCTGATCTGATTTATTTCAGTAACTTTATCATATTTCTGTCACTCGTGGTGGCGTATAACGCGCACATACCTCCCATGTCGCGTAGGCCTCAGCGGCGTGAGTACGAATCTGGCTCTTGACAATTTGCTGCAATCTCCTTCCCCTGTCTTATTCGCATTTCATTCTGCACTGTCCTGTCAAATAAAGCCTACGGGCCAAAATAGATCCAAAATGATTGTCTTTCTATACTTTTTCTGTGTACTTCTTGGGTTTAGGACTTTTTTATCAATAGGGCACCTGCCTTGTCTTGTAATCCATGCCACTCACTAACCACAAGGATTATTAGCACGTCCAAATTTGAAGAGCTGATTAGAATGGCTTGACTGTTTACGCACTGCTTAATGGGAATGACAATGGCATCCTTTAATACAAATGATGGCCAGCAGATTAAATATGCAGCAAGGTCCCTCTTCCAGCGAATCAGCCTTGAGGATGTATTGGAGTCATTATGTTGAGCCACTGACATGTGCCTGCAGCTGTTAGATAAACTGCTTGAACTCCCCCTATTATGCCAGGAGTTAATGCAAGCACACATTAACTTAAGGAATCTTTAAAATAAATGAAAGATTAAATCAAGGCTAAGCAAAGCAACTTATTTTACCCACAAGTGATCTGGTAACAGCACTTTGGCCATTGATCACTCTGTCTGCAGTGTGTCTTGTTGAATGTCTACCTTAAATATACCTGCCGCATTGCCATTAACAGCCATTTGACAAATAAACACCGTTTTAGACACGGTAATTCCATTGTACCTCTGATAATAGGATAAGTGCTCAGCGTGATTTGACTCATTAAACAATCATAACGTAATAAACATTTTAATGAGTTTGATTATTATAATGTCTCCACTCGTGTGCGCCTATATGAGACGTGGCACAGTCATTTCCTTATATGATTGATGTTTCAAAGTGTTGAAACTTTAGTTGGCCAGATGTGAAGTGCTAGGAGAAGGTGAGTATGAATTAAAAACATTTCACATAGAGTTTATATTTTGACACTGTTCCCGGCACAGTGTGAAGCTGTGAACGCCATTAATTAAAAATCACTGGACAAATTCCCATGTTGCCCTTCAAATTGGATTCCTGTTTTTGTCTCATGTGTGCTTTTATTTTATAGCACAATCACACAGTATGGTTCGCCCGGAGAATTCAAGAGCAGGTTGACATTAAATCCAAAATTTGGTGCGTGGGACTGTTCGGATCCCTGCTCTGAAATGGAGCAAAAGATCATGGTCTGTGACAGCGTCTCTCGAACTCATCTTAGATAATATTTGCCTTTCCGAGTACCACCAGATCTAATTCCGGACAAAATAAGGCTTGAATCGGAGCTAAAACAGATCTAAAATTAGATTAAACCAGATCCAAAATGAACCCACATAGATAAAGTAATAATGATTAACGCAAAGGAACCCAATGAATCGATTAGACCAGGGGTGTCAAACTCATTTTGGGCCACGGGAATTTGGCTCGTGACCCAAAATTAGTTATATGTGGATATTGTTGCACAAATCTGCAGCAGGTGAAAAACTGAGTCCATATTCATGCATCAGCAGCAGGAACAGGAACATGGACTTATGATATGATCCTGATATTAAATGTTGGTATCACAGACATGTTGATATTGCTGCACAAACTCAATATGAGCGCTATTTTTTATAGTTTAAGCTTATTTTAGTGACAAATTATTCATGTAGTGAATCAAATGAGAGCTTGGTCGGGCCTTGAGTTTGACACGTGTGGATTAGATTCTAAACAAAACAAATACTCAAATTGCTTCGTGCCCAGGGTACTATCAGAGGTATTTCCACAGTTCGAGGAACACTGGTCTATGTCAGGCCCCCTGTTTTTTTATTTGTTGCTGCAACAGAACAACGCATTTAAGGAGAGGATCTCGCAATATAGATATTGATATATTGTGACAGCCCACGATATTATTGTGAGACATTTGACAATATGATATCACAATATTTTGATTATTACAACCCTACTTGGTTCCACAATTATTCTCCTCATGACGTGGCAGTGTCGGCTGGGTTGGCTCAGGGGCGTTACTGGGGTCATCGGACTCAATATGGTCTTCTTTAATTACTCTACTCATTAACACACAGCTTTGGTCTCTCCACTGGTTGTCTGGACAAAGTGCAGTCCTCTAAGAACACGGCCCAATTGATTGGACTCGCTGCTGTTATGGTTGTTAACATAAGGAGGAAGGAAAGGGCTGAGGATAAGTCTAGAATACAAGAACAGTTTGCAATGATCATATAATAGAATCAAATAGTAATAAAATATGATGAAGTGAAAATAAATTAGCTGGAATTTTTGTTCTGGTTTAGTCTTGATTTTATTCCAGGTTCAAAACTAACTTTGCCCTTTGGGAGCTTTTAACCGTATTATGGTCTCCCCTTCTCATTTAGCCATTCGAAGTTGTATTTAGAGGGATTCATATTTAAGTAATTTTTATTCTCCTGTGTACAAAGACGCCTTAATAATCCAAGGGTGTCATAGATTATAACTATATAGCAAACAAACGCACACAAGGCCTTCTTTGAAAAGTTGTTGACATCCGCCCATGCTGCCCAGGGCAAAAACTGGACTTTAGACGTTTTATTTTATCATCTTATACTCTTATTTTCATTGTCAATACCAGCAAGCTATACATTATTTTAAATATTAGATTTATCAACAAAACAAATATGTCACTGATTTGCACTGAATGATATGCCCCAATAAGCAATTGCCAATAGTTTGTAAATAAAAATCAACATTTAAGACTGCGTTTTCTGAACTTGTTAGCCTTTTGGACGTTCATTTAGTTAGATATATGTATTATTATACACACAGATATATATATATATATATATATATATATATATATATATATATATATATATATATATATATATATATATATATATATATATATACATACACACACACACACACACACACACACACACAGTATATATATATTTATATACCTATAAATAAAAGGATGTATTTTTTATGTTTGGGCTTCTTTCTGTAGTGTAAGTTCTGACAGTGTTCATATGCACATCTGCAGAAACTAGAAGGCCTAAGCGTTCTAATGATGTATCACAATAGCATGTGGGCTGTAAGATCTTCTTTCAATAAGCAATGCCATTTGGGTATGTCAAACTATTGTGCACAGGGTAAAATAGGTTGGTGTTAACGTGTTAAGGGCCAATTCAATATTCTTATTGCGTTCCAACTATAATGGTAAGAAGAGTACCAAATATTGTTGGATGATTGGCGTAAAACTATAAATACAAATAGACAGGTCTAGCCATAATCACAGTCATTCTTATGAAAATGTACTCATTTTTAAGCTAGCTCTTTTTGTTATTTCTATAATTTTTCAAAAAGCTACACTTGTAGATGGCCTTTGAAGTAGAAAAGGGTCACGCACACAAAAGTTTTGAATAATGCATAAAGGCAAAGCTTTTCAGGGATCAGTAGGCCTTCTGCTGACCAGCGATAAATCATGGCCACACTATCACGGGGCTAAAGTTAAGCGGATGGAAAGTAAGGTGCCACCAGACAATGATAAATTCTGATCCTTCTATTTCAGAACAGGGATTTTTTTGGGGATCTGCTTTGGTACATCTTGACATTTGTGTTATTGATTTATTTCTTTTGTGCGGCTCAGGGTTAGCTTTTTAATTGGATTATCCTTCTGCTGGTTGGACCTTTTGGCTCCGTCTTATTACAGACCTTTAATATAGAAAAAGAACTGTTCATACCATTTTTAGCTCACGTTTGTTCAAATGTGATTGTCACAGTTTGACATCGAGCAAAACTTACCCCCAACAGAGTAAATCCTGCCCCGTGGCGATGGGCATATCTACTGGAACAGAAGCATCTAATATAGTGACAGAGCTATTGCAGCCACTTTGTTCCATTTATTTGATTCCTCTCCCTGGATTGGGCCCATTGTGTGTCGAGGCCTCGAGTTATTGCGATCATTTGTTTGCCAGCTTTAGGGAGAGCAGCTACGGCGGAATACGTTTTGGACTACAGCAGGACACAGCTCTGCAACTGTGGAGGTTTGAAGTGATGAAAATTGTCATGGATAGTGTTAAAAGCAATCTATTTAAAGTCTAAAGGCTCCGACTGTGTTCCAACCTTTTTGTTAGTGAAAATACACATAGAGCCATGGCTTTGTAAGAGTAAGGGTTTTTATATGACTGTTTTATGATGATACAATAACTCCTCAGGGACACAAGGCTGTTCTGGTGGCTATTTTTACATGCATTTCTCACTTATAGTGCTGCGGCGGCTTGGCTTTCCCATTGTTGTTTTCCCTGGATTTGCATATGTGATTTGAAACTGCACATTCAGCTGTTTTGTGATACAGTACACATTACTGCTTATCATTATTCTAAATACAAGTGAGTTATACAAGGTTCAAGTATTCATATTTCATTCATTGATAGAGAGTTGAATAGATAATTGAATTAGCGTTGCAACATATATGAATCCCTTTGTGTCTTATCTTAACCGAAATGAAGAGGTCATTCGCATCTTCCACACATATTATGAATAACAGTGTAGCGTCGAGAAGATTTGCTCAAGAAGCACTTGAATAACAGTTTTATTGCGCTACTAAAATATTTGGCTTTTGAAAACACTGCTAAACAAAGAGTAAAGTGAAGCATTTGACTTTCTTTCTTTTTTTTAAATGGCACTTATCTGTTTTTGCAACTAAACTCTTTTTTTTCCCAACAATATTAACATTTGCAAGTATTACTGTATATTGTTGAGACATGGGATAATAATTAGTTCTGATTAATTCATAATTGGCCATTCTCCAAAGGGATTTACCCCTCAAGCAAAAGGAAGAAAAGAAGAAAAAAAAAGATATACTATTCCCTCTAATTTTATGTCAGTGTCACATCTTCACTTAAAACACATTGTGGTGACTGATTGTGCATAATTATGGTGCATATTGCAGAGTTGATACAAGTGGCTGTGCGCCTCTGGCTCCTGGTGCGATGCTTGGTTTGCCATGCAGTCACCCATTCATGTGTGTTTTATGTGCCCCATGCCTTGTCGATGCTCAGTCACAATAAACTGTTCATTATCACAATGCACTTCCATATCCATCAGCTACTCACAGTTGTTTGTTAGGTGGGACACTTGGCTGGTTGCAGAGAACCACAAACTGTACCAGAGTGTCCTCGCAGAACGCACTCCCAAAGCTTGGTCCGAGGGATTAATTATGCTTTAGGCCAATACGTTTGACCTACATATATACTGTACAAGAACATAGCAATTAGCTGTTTTCATGAGGCTATTCACAGTCAAGGCTGCGTGATTTTTGGGGAAAATGTGATTGCTTTTTATCCTGACCAGTGTTACAACTAGGTCTGTACAATTTAGGAAAAAGATCAAACTGCAATTTTCTGAAATAGTATTGAGATTGTGATTATTGCAATTTATGTTTCAATTAAAGGATTCTGTTCAAAGTTCAAGTGTTAAACATGTCCAGGAGAATTGACATGAAGATGGAAATAGGCCTATGAACTGACAAACGGGGGGGAAAAAATCAATCACAGACAAATTTCAGAAAATACAGGATCAGCTGTTTTTTTATGTTGAATTAGACTGGCTTTTTTGTTGTTTGTAGAGGAAATCATGGTAATTCAAAAATTGCTGCCTCTCCATTTTGCTAATTGCGTCCATTAAATTTAAATTCATGCTTTCAAATCAGGAATGACTGAAATATTATTTATTTATTTGTACTATTAAGAGTAGCGGTTTACTATATTGGATTATACTGGACAAGCTTTTTCCCTAAAAAGACAGGACATTTTGTTGTTTTCAGAGAACATTTTATGACCTAAATACTGCAGCCTCTATTATTTGACTTCAAATTGTGATTTCAATTTTATTGTGATATATTATGCAGCCCTAGTATGTATAAATACGTGCATCCATCCATTAAAGTGAAATGCTTTACAGTTTGTAACACATCAAGTCCAATGAGGAAGCAAACCAATATACAGTATTCAGAATGAATAATGTATTAATGTTATTGTAGAAAAAGATTCAGTTGTAGTCATCTGGCCTCTGTTTTAGAAAAAACACTACTACATTGCTCTGTTTTTGTGTCGGCATCTTGTCCTTAGGGTGAACCAGTTTTTGTCTTAACGTATTGCCTGGTTTGAAATAAACAGGGACTTCGTGTTGAATTTTTAGACAACACGAAGTCCCTGTTTGTAATGTAGTGTATTCTATCCAATGCAGTGAAGAAAGTTGTAAAGAGCGGTACATAGGGGAGACTAAACAGCCACTGCACAAGAGGCTTTATCAGCACAGAAGACATGCGAGTTCAGGACCCCAGAGCGCCGTGCATCTTCATCTCAAAGCCACAAACCACTCTATTGAAGAGAGACAGTAAAGAGGTGGAGATTCTGAGCAGGGAGAAAAGATGGTTTGAAAGAGGAGTTAAGGAGGCAATCTTTGTTAAAAAAAAGGAAACCTTCATTAAATCGTAATGGAGGTTTAAGATTCAACCTTCCAGTTGTTTATAATGGTCTGCTGAAACCCTGGAGACACCCTGGGCATTCGGATGCTAAATAGGCACTCAAGGTGAGGCAGGGAACAATAGAACAATAGGCCCATCCCAGTTTCAATGGGCCATTAGCAGGAGGTCCCGCCTGTGGGCAGGGCTCTCACAGAGTAGGATATAAACAAGAGTTCTCAGACTTGTTTCTCTGATTGAGAATGACTCTTGGATGAGAGTTGAAACGTTTTGTTTTTTCTAAAACAGAGTCCAGATGACTACAACTGAATCTTTTTCTACAATGGAACACTCCTGGACGAATGAGGGATTACACCGACATATTAATGTTATGCTAACATTTGCATATATATATATATATATATATATATATATATATGTATGTATACTGTGTGTGTGTGTGTGTGTGTGTATATATATATATATTTTATATATATGTATATACTGTGAGTGTGTGTGTTATGTGTGTATGTATAAATATATATATATATATATGCATACTGTGTGTGTGTGTGTGTGTGTGTGTGTGTGTATGTGTTATATATATATATATATATATATATTATACATACTGTATGTGTGTGTATATATATAATATAATATATATGTGTGTGTGTGTGTGTGTGTGTGTGTGTGTGTATGTGTGTATATATATATATATATATATATATATATACTGTCAACAGGCGTGGTGTTGTGGCAGAAAAACACCAGACCTGATGTCATCATGCAAAACGACCCCCCACGGTCTCCCCATCCATCAGGAGCCCTGGTAGTGCTGCTCAAAGACTGGCTCCTCTCAGGTGTGATCAATCCCCAGGGGTCCAGGATGGGCCCCTTTGCAAATGCCTCGCCTGCCGCTAGGGCATTGTCTTTAACAGAAACCAGACAGCCAAAGTCTGAATGCAATCAACGAACACCCACCCTGCTCCTGTACTTAGCATCTGGCCCATCGAACCAATTATATTCGAGCATGTACTGTCATGTGATTTGTTCAACCTGTGTCTTATAAAGAGACACAGGATTCCTTTGTGTGGGCTGAAGTCCTGGAAGGGACAGACAACTTTGTATTAGAGAGAGATTGATTCAGAATATACACTGAATTAAACCATTCACGTTGAGACAAGACAAATCTGTCTGATTGTTTATTTCATTTCTTGATAACTATTACTTAAGTTTTCCACGACAGTGGTCTGTTCCACCACAGATTGAGGACCAGATAAATTGTGGCTGATCACAAGATGCAGCACCAGCACAGTCGCAACATGGTCTGTATGTGGGCTTAAGTTTCATCTAAAAGATAGGCCTGGAGCTTATTAAAGTAGACCTATGTCCACAAGTTGAGTGTGCGTGACTGTGTGAGTGCGTGTGCATCACTAAACATAAGAAAACTCTGTGTCGGGGTTCCGTCTCGTAATAAGCCACAATTCCTCTGGAAAGCACAAGTGGACACTCCGTTCTTGCTCCAAGATGTCCCAATTCTCATTTCCATGCGGGCTTGGCTGACATTGGCTTTTTGGCTTTTTCTCCGCAGAACCAGAGGAATTGTGGCTGGATTACGAGATGCGGCACCAGCACTAAACACAAGCAAAATGAAAAGCGCCTATAGCTTTTCCCCTGCAGATTGCGAACACATTGCTTTCCCTTTTCAACAATACATGAGCAAAATATGTTCACATTAAAATGTAAAAAGTTTTTTTGTTAAAATGAGAAAAAAAAGTTGTTAATTTTCTCGTTTTAACATGAAAATGTACTTGTTTTAACGTAACACTTTCTTGAAAAAAAATGTACGCCGCACTGACAGTTCTACTTTTCCGTAGACATGCACTTTATTCAGGATCAATTCCAATCTTAAAAGAACTTGTCAAAATCAGTTCCAACGACTTAATTCATGGATGATGTTTATTTCAATAGCCACAGTATTTGGTTCTTTTTAATAATTAAATAACGATTGTCTTAAAAAATATATATATATCTTAAGAAGACATTGTTGGAGTGTTTATTTCAATGTTTAATTATTACTTTTGCGTATAACAAAGGGCTTCTGCTTCTCTCTGTAAAGCTCCCACATGTGTGATTAAATAAAATCAACATGAATTTGTTCTATCACACCACTAACCACACTATTACCCTGTTTTACACACAGCAAATAGGCTATAGACCTTCTCAGCAGACATCACTCACATATCTGCTCTGCGTTATATAAGCCAGACAAAGTGAATGGAAATGGCTATTTTAAAAATCACATTTGGTTAATGAGCCCTGCGATAGTTCCACACCAGCACATTGGAATAAATGAATATATATGTACCTGGAGTGCTGCAGCTCTGTGGGAAAGTTGGCTTTTCTGGCCCATGGCAGCTCCTGTACTGGAGGTCTTTGGGGGCCACAAAGAAGCGAGATGGAGAATGATTATGTAGACTTGTAGTTCTCCTCAGCAGCAGGGCGGGTCACCAGATTGGATTAGCATTTTAATGAAAGCCACACTGGGGAGGCACAGTAGGGCAACCTGTCAAGTGAAGATATAAATGAGTAATTAGATTACAATGCATTTGGACGTTAAATGAGTGAAGAGATTGTCACAGTGATTCCAGCGTTGATACCTTCACTTTCCAACATAGTAAAACACCTGATTAGATGTCAATGAAAAAAAAAAGGTAAAATAAAGACATAGTTTTCCTCTTATTGTTTGTACTGAAATATTACCTCATGGTATCATTCTGACGTCAAAGCAGCCGCAACTCCATCTACTCCTGTCACACCACTTTACTTCAAGTGGCCACCACCGGGTTCGGGGGTTTCTGCCGCAACAGGCACCTGTGACCTTGTAACCACAGCTCCGAGCAGCTGCATTGACAATGGAGGTCAAGAACATGGTCCACTCGGACTCAATGTCCCCAGCCTCCGGGGGGATCTGGGAGAAGCTCTCCAGTGTGAGTTTAAGACCCTGCAAACAGAGGGTTCCGCCAGACATAATTGGCCTTGTTTTTGTCATCATCATCAAGGGCTTCTGAATTGAAATTGAAAACCACTCAGATTCGTGTTGATGATGTCAGACCTTGGTCCACACATTGAATTTTGTATTTTACATGATTTGTTTATTAAATAGGAGATTATGATAGACACTTTTTATGAACGCAAAATCCTTACTTTTGGGTAAGGATCAATTCAGAGATAAGATAATATAATCCTTTATTGTTTCCCATGGGAGAAATTTGTCTTGGGACAGGATGCTTTAACATCTCCAACAATGCAAGTACATTTAATCAACATCACCATGAAATACTTCAAATGTTGACCCCCACAATAGTTTAATTTAATCATTAGATATATTTGATACTTTGGCACAAATTATACTTAACCGTGAAGATCAAATACAATTTTGAGGCTTGGTTGTGTTTTTGTTTTCTTTCCTTAGTAATACAAAATCAAAGTAACTGACATTTCTTCCCTGGTAATACTAAATTGATGCTTATTTTTGTTATAAATACTTAAAGCTATAATGTAGGATTTTTGCGGGAAACCAACAACTGTTTGTGGCTCTTGAATCACTGCGGATGTGCTGTACTCCCCCCTCCCTCACCGCTCCTCCAGAGAGAACACTCACCATATGTCTTGAGCGTGCACGGCTTCGATACATGTGTTCTCTGTTCATCTGTTTACAGCTGCTACCGTCGGCATAGCGGCTTCAAATGTCTCTTCTCGTATAAGATTTGTCCTATTAAAAAACATGTCGGTCTCGCCGCCAGTATGTAATCTACACTTTGTTACAACACATATATGTTATGTATGTTTTCAACTTTTGCAAAAAATAGTAAGGCAAAGTTACCTGTCAAGTAAAAGTTTTGCATCAGTAAGGCAAGGCAAGGAAAACCTCGTCTACCCTGAAGCCTTTTCTCAGCAACCTCAAAGACCAAGTTTTTCCTGTCCTCTTGCGACCTTTTCAGGAGTTAATTTCCATCCATACATTTTTTCTACTTTGGGTGTCAACAATTTTGGATGTGGTTCAAAATCTGGTGTTTCATTTATGTTGATCACGCCAACAGAAATATTAATTTCCAGCTAAGATGAATGCACAGAGTCATTTGAAAAGTTAAGAAAAAAGCTGGTTTGTGTTTGTTTTGAAGCTGAAGACTTTATGACAACAGAATTGCTTCTCGGCAGATAATGATTTCTTTCGTGCAAAGCAATATTAAAAAGTCTGAGCTCACTAACTGAAGAGAGACGCACACAGCCGAGAGTTATCCTTCTGTAACGGCAGCAAAGCCACTCTAGCCGCTAATAATGGATGAAGTAGATAATAGAACAAACAGATATTTTATTTAAATGATCCCTCAGCAGTCGTGCTATGGGTAATGAGGCTTCTGTGACAGTGTACAAGGCACTTACAGAACTATGAATACAGCGGCTGCTTCTTCAGGAGAAGGCTAATATGCCTGCCATTTTTCCACCATTCAGATACATACCAATAATTATTGAATTTTGCTCATACGCTCATTTTCATTGGGTTTAATATCGCTGAAGGTCTAAGGAATAATGAACCCTTTTTGGCGTTGGTTTGGAAGAGAAATAAAAATTTTATTGTAAGAAAATGTACACTTGAGATGAGATGAAACACTGGAAGGCTGTGATTGGCTGACAGCAGTCAATGTTTTGGAGGAAAAAATCTAAAAGCCTCAAAAACTATCTGAAATGTTGGTAAAATGTCTCACTGTACCTCACACCGAGTACGTTGGATTCTCGTGTTCCCTCCCACTTTAAGGGTTGAGTAGCCAGGCAGATGGGACCAGAATCCAGCTCATTTAGAAGGCCCTGGAGTTTGCAGGAGGCATTTAGCATGTGAAATCAGGCGGAAAATAGCAGCCTCTAAATTATGAAATAAGCCTGGGTTTAATGAAATATTCAGGCTCTATGTCATTTAAATTAAATTCAAATTGAATGTCTTGGATGAGGATTATCGCTTTATGGCAGGCAGCATGCTCAGGAGTGAAACTTTGTCCCAATTTCACCTTTATTTGTTTTCGGCGTCTCAGCACTTGTTGTCTTCGGCATTCTCTTACAAACCAATTGTTGTTTTAATTAGTTTTCAAAATAGGAACTTTGCTCTGGCTGCTGACGCAACACAACTGCGACTTAATGCAGGATACATATAGTTATTGAAAAAGAATATATGTAAAGGGTAATGCTTATTATAACTTCAAAAAAGGAATTCAGGATATTGACAAGCACATCAAACAATGTTAATCATGGTCATTTGAAGTTTGATTTACCTCCATTGTTTAGATAACTTTAATATTCTGCATATTAGGCAACCTGAGTATTTTTTATGTCTTGTTTGACGTATTTATTCAACCAGAAAAGAGCCAATGAGATTCAGAATATATTTTTATGCTGTTTTAAGGGAAGGTTAAAGTTAGGCTGGTGCATTGGAGTAAACAGACACAGGGAGCATAGGCAAATTCCACACAGTCCAGGAAATGAAACAAAGACCTCCTTGCTGTGAGACAAAAGTGCTGCCCACTACGCCACCGCGCATAACTGCATCCTTTAGTGAATAATACAGTGTCGTTAAAGAAAAAAGATAATTAAAAAACTCACTATCCATATAAATAAAGTAAATTCACAAATGATTATTCTTACTATTTCTATTAGTGATAAGACTCATTAACTTCTGCATTTTAACTATATTCATTTTAGCTGCCCCCTATCTGTATTAAATATTATTGTGCTGATGGAATGTTGTGATGTCATCTGAAACCCAATTATCATATCTTTTGATGTACAATAAAAATGAATCTTACTTTGGCAATGACCATTTCTTGAGCACACCCAGCCATTTTTCCCATTGCATAAATTTATGCAATGTCCCCAATGTCTTACACATCGCTAATGGAAAAATCAAATTGGTCTGCAACGCGGAGCGGAAAAGCTGATCAACAAACAAAGGCAGGAAATTATCATGTGAAATGAGAGGCTCTGTGACAAGATGGTGTCCTCAGCCGAGGTCAGATGTCTTAGGTCTGTGCTGTTTCCAGATTGGATTATTCTGCTATTCAAGCACAAGAGCTGCTTGCCACACCAAATGTAAAGTGAGGAAATGTAATGCGTAAAGTGCCATGGAATACTAATAGGAAAAGCATATTGCCCTCAACACGTTCAGAAAAGGGCTGCTGGAAAGACGGTGCTGTTTACAAGAAAACTGCTCTACGCCATTTTGTTGAATATGGGTTTGCTCCTTTATTTTATAAGTATTAGAGCTTAGCCAGCCAGTGATTAGCATCTTTCCTCTGCTCCATCCATTTTTGTTGATTACATTTCCTCTTGACTTTGACTGGAGTGTGCCACCTGTATTTTGTCTTGTTTCAATAAATAAGGGTGTTTGATTAAACAACTATTTGTCATAAAATGATACTCAGGCCATCGTCAGTGCAAGTAGATAGTTGAATTCACTTGGTAAAGGGAACAATATTTACAGTCAGAGATACAAAAATGTTCAGAGATAAAAGTTGTTTATGCCGGAGGCGTGTACTCAGGGCCATCAAGGCAAGCAGTGATTGACCAATCAAATCTAAAATTACTGTGTGTCACAACTATATTAAATACATCCAAATAAGCCCAGTTTCCCCTCACTTCTGCTGCTGAAGCTTGGCTGGAATTCACAGTGTCTTTTGGTGGCCTCTACAGACCACTGAGCAGTATTGCGGGAAGCTTGGTTCTTCTTCTCCTGCCCCTTTTCATTCTTGGACCGTGTTCAGAGAATGAACTCTCCAACATGTGCTTTTAGAACCAAAGTGGACAGCAGCTTGTTTTAGAGGTCTGTGCTTGTGCACTGAGAACAACACAGCCTCAAACCACCTGAGTAAACCTGTGTGGGAATCTTGGATGTTTGCAGGTTGTGCCCTTACTGAGAATGTGCAGAGGAGAAGGGAAGCAACAGCAGCACCAAGTTTCAACAAACTGACTTAAAAACAAGCTTTTAGTTAATTGTTTGATTAGAGGTTAGTTAGAAATACAGCCACTATATTAATTACATTTAGCGCTAATGTTTGTATTGAATTGATCGGTGAAATTAGACTATTTAATCCACTATTTAAGCAGTTTTACAGATATGGGAGTTTTGCTCATGTGGGAGTGGTTTGAAACTCACTCTCATGTGTGATATGATGGAAGGTCTTCTGGTCAGGATGTGTTGTTCATCTGAAATGTCTGCATATGACAGCTTCCTGAGTTAAAATATCATTAATATGAATATAGAGTGAAAATACAGTGACAGTAACGAGAAAAGTTTGTATTTGAATGTTGAGTCCAGGTGTGTCTTTGTTATCAAGTTGTCGCAATCATTACAGTGTCTCTGCTAGTGAACGACTAAACAGACCATAACCCCTCCCCCACCCTGTTATAAGTATCTACTACTATAATTGTTTACTTGCGGATTAGTCTTATGGTATGCAAACTGAATGAATGGACTTCTACTGCATACAAACTATGAAACCCAATGCAATAAGCCTCTTAATTAGAACATACTAGCAGAGCTAAATTTATTGCAAGGAAAGCGCTCACAAAATGAGCCTGTCAATCAGCACGCTCTCCCCGGACTCATAATATTTCCCTGTGCTAATGATTAATGGCATGAAGGCAGTTTATCAATGTGCCATATATGCAGAATTCACTTCATTATCCTCATCTCTATTACTCAGCAAAAAAACATTCCCTATATACTGTGTGTCCACCAGCTCAGGAGATTTTACACAGGCATAGTAATGACGCTTGTTAGTATGCTAATGTGGAGATCTGTTTGGAGCACACCTACATTTCCTGTTCAGTGTGCTGTGAGAGAAGTGACTGTTCCCTTCAGGTTGACATGCATCACAGGAGCAGCACACTGGAAAGACTCAGTGTCATTAACTAAGTCATTCAGAGCTTACAAGACAATGCTATTTTTTCTCCAACTACCAAATACACGCCAGGGTAGTTAGTTAAAGGAGACACATTCGACTTTTTTCCCGGTATTTAATATTGAATTATAACATAATAAATCATTATTCTACATTGTGTTCATTGTAAACCGCAAAATTGATCTAAAATTGCTTAGAAACAGTACATTGATTTCCTGATGAAAATTGCAGAACTGATAAGCCCCGCCTCTTCTCAGTGTCACAATCCCTGGAGGTGCCGTGGGTCTTTAATTGTTTGGTGGTGTCCCTTTAAAGCTCTGAGCATGGGGAAATTAGTGACATTTCACTGTAACACGCAGGTTAAACTAATATATTATATAAATATATAAACTAACTATAATGTGAGTAAACTAATGACAATGAAACACTGTTGTAACAAGGTTAAATGCTCATTAAAGTTGAGTTTGCATAATATAGTCCCTTTAAATATGGGCTGCATGCAGCACTGCTAAAATGAGAAAAAATGTGCCCGTGAAGCAACTAAACACACACCTCTCTGCCACAGATTGACTGCTTTTAGTTCTCATGTTTAAATGAAAAAGGCAGATGTAACATACAATTGTGTCATGTGTCATAATCACAACATTACATCCAGTAAAACCACTACATGACCATATAACACCTTATGTAGTTTTAGACATGAAAATGCATTGCATCAACACATAATATGATCCGAGTCTGTTATTTCTCAAAACTGTGTGGCCTGGTGTGCTACAGTGTTTTAGGTTAGTGTTCCCATCTGAAAATGTCAAGGTTAAGGGTTTGAGCAGCTCTTTTACCCACTTAATCAGAAGACAGATAAACACAAGCAGTTTTGTCCTCTCCTGTGATACTTTTTGAAAATATATATAATTACAGATTACAGCATTTTTGTAACAAGCTTTATTTGTTTTGGTTTTTTTAATCAAAAATACATAATTAACATTTTCAATCACTTTTACACCACAGCCAAAAACAATATCAGCTCATCATCATTACAGTGTTTGCTGACTTGTAATTTGCAGTTTTAAAAGTCTGAGAGAGTGATAATTTGTGTGATTATTTTGGAAAAATATCAATTAGAAAACAGTGGTTAGTGATCAGTGTAGACTGGATGTATGGCTGCACATTATTCTCTCCTGCTGCGGAGCCTTGTTTAATTATCCTCTGTACAAACTGATAGGTCAGTTCTTTAACTTTAAAAGTGCATACAATATAAAAACTTCATAAATGCCCAGAAGCAGTAAATTGCACCAAATAATATATTTTTTTAAGTGAATATGTACATTAATATTTCTAAATCTTGTTATTTAAAATGATTTAATCAATACAAATATTAAATTTAATAGTCAAATTAAAAAAAAATAAATAAAGACACCGGAGCCAGTGCCACCTCTATGCCACCTCAGTGAAATAAGTCTTGACAAGTCACTGATTTACATGACTCTTTCATCGGAGCAATGTTGGGGCTACTTTCCATTTGCGTCCATTTCCGTATAAAAGATGAAGGAGCCACTATACGCAGACAAAGCCAGGGCTGTTTGTTCTCTCCTCAGTTTGAACTCTGTTTGTTGTTGATGCGCCTCAGAAGCAGCGTGGAATAACTATGAGGCAGGCTTCATAAATTTGGGAAACCGCAGGGTGACGAGGGCCACTGCGATTGTGCGGCAGCCATGCTTTTATTATTTATCTGGCAAATAACAACTGTTCTCATCATGGAAGCATGCTGTATGAATAAAGTATGTGTGATTTATTTGTCTATGAATCATTAATCCTAATGTGATATCAGCCCATAGCAGCTCCGAATATTGTCTGTGTCAGTCGAATGGCGGTGGTGGTGAGTGGTTGCCATGGGGATATGGATACTCTGGGCGGTCGCATGTTCACCTGTGTGAACACAGAGCGGCACAAAGGAAGTATTTGGAGATGAGTCTCAGATGTGGAAGTGTCCTTCACAGGGGCAAGGGTAGGTGGCGTTAACTTCGCCAATGTTAATCTGTTGTGTTTAGTAAGTTAAGGATTTGGAACTCTCTTAATTGGACAGGTTGTGTCTGGCCTCTCTCGGGCACAATTAAAAACAGTCATTCAAATGAATGAGTACTTTTGAGTTGAAAGAATGGAAAATATACATATCATTAGTTGAACCTTTGACACAATACGTTCTTCTTTAAATCCAAAGACTTCCCTACATCGGATGAAACAAGAGGAAAAACTCTAGGGAAATCATATCAAATTATTCCTCTATCCACACGCTAATAACTCTGTATGTTCTTGTACTGGTTCCATTACTATCCCGAAATTGAAGATCATGATCTCCGGTGGATTTTCTGTTGGTGGCTATTACTTCTTATTTAATTTGCATGCCAAATGACTCAGGAGTCACCCTCCCTCATTTACTAGTCTATTACTGTAACAGCTATTGAGTGAATTGACACACTTCCGGCTTGTGTGTTCTATAATCAAGTGCCATTCCTTATGTGCAAGACGGTAACCAACGCATATGTCATTTTGTCATTTTTCATAGCTATTGAGACCTATATTTTACACACATTTTACTTTATGTATCTTTATTATGTCAGCTGTTTGGTTTGGGCAGTCATTCACTATAAAAGACATTCTCAGTACCAACTGTTCCTCTGTCAGAATGATTCAATATGGCTGCTGCTCAAGAGCCAGTTTGTAAAGACATGTGTGATGAATTTACTATTGAACAGACTTTAGCTCTGGGGCGGAATAAACATGAGGCACATTATATCATGATGAAGACGTTGGGTTGGCCTTCCCTATAAACTGGGTCACTCTTCGCAGTGCAGATGTAGATTCGCAATCACTGAGTAGGTGGAAAAGAGGCAGAGGAGTTGATGTGGTTTGTGAAGTGGAATATATATTGAATGAACTAGGATTGAATGGTTACTGTTAGTGTTTGAGCTAAATAAGAGCGTGAAGAGGCTAATGGTTCTACTGTTGCGAGTGTGTGAGCGCGTTGGGTGTGTGGGCTAAATTTGACATTGCAGGGTCTGACAACAAGTAGCATTCTACTTTAAAATGCTCTATAATTAAATGTGAGCACACAATTGACTCACTTTCATCTGAATATATGCTTTTACAATATATACTGTTGACAAAACAGATTTAAATTCATTACTGTTACATGCTAAATAATAGGCTTAAATTTGTTATGTTTTATACCGTTTGTGCAGTCATACATTTAAATGTCCAAAACCCGCTGAGAAGGCCGAAATCTGTCTAAAGTGCAGCTATGACATCATCACTTAACTGTCCCAGGGAAGATTTGTATACAAATCTTGAACCATGATTGTTTGCAGACTAATTTGTCAGGCTGTACTGTTATCACAGTGACAAGACATGTGAAAATATAGTCTTCTTGCTTAGTTTAGCCTGCACGGCCAGTTTTTAAAAGCACCGTGAAAGTTGTTTGATGTGCACCTCATATCGATGAGTTTCAACTTCCTGTAATTGTATAGGAAATATTTTGAGGACTTTTTCCCCATTCAAAAGATATAATATTTTGTTTTAAATGGCAATGGCAACGGTCCTAATTTATTATCGTTCTGAAACCCATGGATTGCCCATGTCCAGGTGCCCATTTACTCATGTCACAAGCGTATTTATCCCCCTGCCCCAGGAAGACAGGTGGACAAGCTATTCCAGCTGGTCTTGACAGGATTATTTTCTAAAAAATAACACTGCATGCTACCATAGGTTTCCATTGAGACTAATATAGAGTTTTTATGACAGTATTTAGCCTTGAGCTTGTTCTTCCACTATAATCCTGTCCTTTCACTGGCAACAGACCTTATAGACATTATCTGGCCTAAAACATAATAATCTAACACTATGTTCCTTTGCCACATAGCTTATAGAACTACATAATATGAATGCTGCCCGCAAGTTGGAATGAGTTTTACAGCTGGTGCTGGGAGCCCCATTAAAAACAACACTGGTTCTGGGTCATAACTCAGACTGCTGATACCCCCCCTTCCCCTAACAATGACCCAGAGGTCCTTTGATTGGCCGTTCCTGTCAAAGATCGGCCATCACTGCGGGGAGGCTTTACGAGGCACAACCAGGAGCCTCGTTTATTTTATGACAGCCTTTTCAAATAAAAATAGAAGAAGAAAACACAGGCAGAGTCATTAATTCCAGCACACAGCCATGAAATGGTGTCTTGTTTGTCGGTTCCGGTCATTTTTCCGCTGCATCGTGTTCAATCTCCGCTTTTATTGCTGCACTTTGCTTGTTTTATGCAACTCATTTAGTTCCAACAAACTTTCCTCCGCTCTGCTGGACATTATTACAATTCCAGCTGTTTCTCTTCTATTATACGGCATGCGGTGCATAATGGGAGACACAATGGGCAACAAATCACATTCACAATCTACTGTAAATTATTATTGACAACTTCAACTTGAATCAAAAGACTTAACAGTTGTATTTATCTTATGTAGTTGCTATTTGTGATGCCAGAATATTGTTTCCATAACAAAATGATGAATGAATCCTACAGACATTATTTTTAATTATATAGATGTGTAAATATAAACATATTGCCAAGACAACGCACATAGCCTTTTGACTCAAAGTAGTTCTACTATAAAATAAATGAATAATACATTTATTAGAATAAAGAAAATAACTGATGATCATGTTTTATAAGGTTTTAGTCGATTAAAGAATTTGTTGGGGACGAGGCGTGGCCCTGGCAAAAGCTCTCAAAAATGATAAAGAGCTTGAGCAAAAAATTTTGTATACAGAGTAGTAGTATCAGAATCTTCATCTGGAGTTTTAATTTGGTGTTTTTATACTTGCCCTGTTTTAATCTGGCCTCATAATCAGGATATATAAATAGTAACAACGTAAAAACTAAGCTAATTACTCCCCAAAACGCCAGCTAATCGGCTCCATGTTTTTCCTTTCTGTTTCTGTGCCTCCTTTATAATCCTAATCAGGGACAATTCTAGCCTTCCAGTTTAGGGGTACTCACCCCCCAGGGTTAATACAGTTACGCGGAGCGCGTTACAAAAATACCATGTTTACGAACGCACTACACAGTCTTTCTTATCTCTCTGTGGTTCCCAAACTCTGATATATGCTTATAAATGCTTATAATTTAAGAGGGTATGATATCTTTAGAAAATCTAATGTGAGAACAAATGCAGCATTGTATTTCAGTTGTCGTGTCTCAAAAGGGACATATCTAATTTAGTAATTTGAAAGAGTTATTTAGCACTATATAAAACAGGGCACCGGAGGATTCACTCAAAAAAAACTGCACAATAAGCATTCCAAAATCATGGCTCGTTTAGTCTGAAGGAGGACTACCGGTTTAGGGACTCGTACAGTAATTCATAAAATCACAGGAACCAGAATTCTTTACAGTTTTTAATTTATCAAGTAATTAAATCAGCAGTGTTGAAAACAGCATGAAAATACCCAACAAGTCAAGCTAATATGCTATGACACATTAGAATTAAACAGAAGTTAGGGTTTGTTTAAACAGGGTTTTCAACTGTATGGTGAAAGTAGAAAAAGTGGCTGTGACGACAAGACAGCAATGAAGGAAGTTTGAGTTGGGATTTAATTTGATCTATTGACCAGTTTTCCGCTTGGTGGAGGAACGAGGCTCTCAAGATCTGCCACTTTTGCATTTAAGGCCACAGGCAGTGATCATCTTACTGTAAATTGATAAGCTTCTCCTTTCTCCGGAATGGCAAACCTGCACAACCGAGCTGCTCTGGAAAACACTGTTGATCCGTTTCACTCGAATACCAGCAGGAACCGGATCGCTCGTAGTTCTGGAGCGTCTGGCGTGCGCATTTGAATGGACTGAAGCAGGTGAGGGCCGTCGATGATGAAAGGACTGGTGATGATGGCTCCAGCCGATGTTTCCAGTTCCTTCTCCGGTAGATGGCGTTCTGAATTATCTCAACTGCAGAGTAGCCAAAGTCTACTCTCGGCATTAGTCTTTTAACAAACATCTTGTTAATGAATCAACAAAAACATTGAAGGTTGATTAAAAGGGTAAAAAGTAAGAATAGCAAGCAAAAGGTGGATCTTTGAGAAGCCAAATCTAGCTCTTAAACGCACTTAAAATGGGCCTACACTGTTGACAATCAGTGGTTAAAGATAAACAAGGCATGCTCCCAAGCCTAGATAAGGCATGAAAAATGATGTCAGCAAAGCGAACAGGAAAAGGGGGAAGAAGAACAGAGAGACCGAAGCTTTGCGTACAGGAGTTTTGTCTCTGGCCCATCAGGGGGTGTGTCCTGGTAAGAGGGAGCTGCTTTCTCCTGATTAAAGTTTAGTCGTGTCTTAATGTTCACTTTAGTTAGAAACCCCATTACAACACATCAGAGACAGGAACATGTTTAAAACACTCAAAAAATTACAAAAATGACATGTAACAGAACCATCACTTGTGACGAAAGTAAAGCGTTAATACAAATACAAATACAGTGGTAACAGTATTCACATGGTATTCCACACTATGACCTCAGAGATTATGTCCAGTTTAGTGAAGAGATTATAACTTCTGTACTGTGACATTCGCAAATGTTTATTCCCGACAGATCCTGCATGGATCTGTTTGATCCTCTACAGAGCTCCTTATTTCCTTTGTTCTAGTGTTTGTTCTCTTCTGACTGTGCGTATCTCTTCCGCCTTGATTGTCCGAAAAGACAAAATAAAGGTGCCACATGCTGGTTAGGTGTCACGATTAAGGCAGGGAAGTGTTTGCTGACTGGTCTCTGAGACATGGTATCTGATTAGATTATTTCTCAGGGTCAAAGGAGTTCAGATGATGATGAAAGTTGGGACATTCCTCCAACACAATTGTTGGGGTTAATGTATGGAATACATTGGACCAGTTAACGTTTAAAGACTGTAGAACACTAAGACACTTTAAAAGTTTCTATAAGAGGAAAATGTTAAAGTCATATGTGGAAAATGATCAAATCATATGTTGAAAATGAATGCTTAAAGGTGCTATTATCCTTATTTCTTGTAATGCATGGACATTGTAGATATGTTAGTTGTTAGAGGTGTTAGCAGCTCTTTATGTTTAAGTGTAAATGTACAAGGTGTAGGTGTTATAAGACAAGGTTTCTGCCTATTCCCTATTGCTTTGGTCTTTGGGAAATTCTCTGAAAAAAAAATAATTAAAACGTGTTTTACTATGGTGTTTGTAGCCTATGAGCATGACCTCTATGGTTTAGTCCTCTTCAGTCCTTCCCATAGTTAAAGATATCAAAAGTGTGTAATTGCGTTTTACCAATACATGGGATGGGAAATAAGGTAAAATAAAATAATAAGCATATTTTAAATCATATTAATTAAATACTACAGATATTTGCTAACTATTTGGTTTACTTTTACAATGCAAAGCCCAAGGATAGTGGTTAAGGTGTTTTAGCGGCTGTTGTCACCTTGGCTCCTCTGCTCATCCACGATGGCCATTGTTGGCGATGAATCTTTTCAGGCGAGTGGCTTGTCATGCCCTTTGTCTATGTTTTTCAGTTGAGCAATTACAATGTCCTGTCCTTTAAGCTCGTCTTTCATTTTTTCCATCACTTTAATGGCATTGGCGTATTCCTGTTTGAGTTGCACATTGTCCCATACTGCAGTATTATAAAGAGTATTTTTCTTTATTTTCTCCATGGCTTTATTGCTGTTACAAGTTGCTATTTGATCTGCACATTGTGCCTTGATTGGTTCTTCCAGCTGGTTTTCTTACTTTTGGAGTAACATGGGCTTTTTCCAACTCCAAGTCTTTGTCTTTGGCAAATCTTTCCTGAGTCTTTAGCTTGACTTGGAGACATTGGACCTGATTTTCAAGCTTGGCAGTCACTCACTCTAGCTGCTCACGGAGGTCCTTGACCAGAGTACTCTCCTTCTGGGATTCAAGTGGCTGGACCAGGGTGCTTTCCTCTGAGAGTGGCTTCGACCTTTCCTCCGGGTGTGAGGGGGTCTGGATGGTGGGAGACACCAGCTGGGCCTTGGGCTGTTAGTGTGGGGCAGAGCAAAGGTGTTCATTGTTCTCGAGCTATTCTCATGTAGGTGTACCTTTATCAGTGGACTGAGCAGTTGTGAGCAAAACTTGTGAGTTTCTTCAGAACAGAACCTCCTGTGACATAAGATATATGGTATAGGCCAATGCCTGATCTTGTCAGCTCTCTGAGGCTAAACAGGACACGGATGGGAGACCGCGGGAACACCAGGTGCCGCAGTGGGGTACTAGAGGAAATGTTGTTGTGTCCTTAGGCAAGAAACTTCACCCACATTGTCTAGTAAAGTGCTTTGAGTGCCTTGAAGGTGGAAAAGTGGTATAGATCATTCTCAGTGATGTCACATTATTTTTGTACTGGGTGTCAAAACAGCTGTTTCTCTCATTTAGAGCTGAACAAATGTTGTACTTGATTTTCCTCTGATTTTCAGTCGCGCCTAGTCAGTCCCAGTCTTCTGTAAGGGAAGACAGTTTGCAGATGCTTCAGTCTCGTAGTGTGGAGTTGTTACTGGACTTGCATCTGAATTGCAAAGTGTGCACCGCAGAAAGACGTGACTAGAGCCCAGTTGCAGTAATTTAAACATGTAATGTACAATTTTATCTGTGCTCCGGTACAGCAGGCGGTTTCCTGAAACTTCCACAAACACAGAGCCCAGCAGCCAATGAAAATTATATTTTCTATTATTTTCTATATTATTTCTTTTTTTTATTTTCATGCACTGCAATAATAATAATAATAATAATAATAATAATAATAATAATAATAATAATAATAATAATAATAAATAATAATAATATAATAATGATAATAGTAATAATAATAATAATGATAATAGTAATCAATAATAATATGCACCTTCTATGTTTCAGTTTTATGTCATCATCTCCATGGAAATCTACTGTTCTATTCCATGGATTTGAGTGATGACAAAATTTTCCTTGCTGCCATGGCAATTAACTTTTCTAAATAAAATATTATCTCTTATGATAGATGTGTCCCCTTTAGACCTTTAAAGGGGACACAGCGTTCAATGCTAATGCTATCAATCACTTGCCTCCAAGTTAGTCTGTTAGTGTTCTGGAGCCATTTTTTTCCTATAGCCGTTTGCATTAGCCCTTACATATAGCAAATTATGAATTATCAAGATGGTGTCGGTTGGTACCAGCCATCGACCATATTACGCCTTGTTGATAACGGTCATTGAGTGTTTACTGTAGACCCTTTCCCATAAAAGCAATGATCTTCTTGAACATTTAAATTTGGTTTTCTGCATTGTAAAATTTTCACTATTTATTGAAAAGCAATTTTCAAATGTATTAAAAGCATACCTGTCATTAAAGGAGAAAAGCATTGCAGTTGATTCCAACAATCAAGAAATATAAGCGTTGTGTGAAATGACATTGTCATTTCCCCCAAAAAATGCTTTAAAAGGTGCCATTATGTTTGACTGTCATTTTGTTTCCCCTGCTGTTAACCATGAGATCAAGAGATAGTAGGTTTAATACATATGTATGAATTGTTACTCACTATGGCAGCGGTCCTAATTTGACATAACCCTGAAAACCCATAGATAACTGTTAATGGTGAATCATTTTAACCCAGTATTTCTCCCAATTTTAATAAAGTAACTTACACATTTGCTTGCTGATTGGGTCTAATTCCGACTGTTGTAAATCAGCAGTCACACTATGGGGCCAAAACCCTGATTTAATCATTTATTTGGGTAATAAACTAGAAGTACTCAAAAGTACATTTTCTGTCTTTTTTTCCTCCAAAAATCGAGCACTTCCTCTGTGTGGTGTGAATCCGACCAATCAGAGTGAGAGAGCCGGGTCTTTCAGTCGGGTTACGCAGCGCTAAACCTCTAAAAAGTGGCCCAGGTTGACTAAGACACCATAGTCCGATTAATTGATTGAATGACTCAAAGCTGCCTAAGGGGCTTACCACTTGTGTAGTTTGTGTTTTCTTCACATAAACCAACAATGTGGATTTTCACCATTGCCTTGCTTCTCGAGCGGAACATCTTGCTTTTGGCTGCAGGTATTCGATCACAGTGACACAGTGAAACAAAATACAATCTTTTTGTCCACAGTGTGGCCTTTTCCCTAAAAAGACAAGTTTTTCCACTGAAATGTAGTTTTTCATATGGTTTGAAGTTTTGTTTTTTTAGGCACCTTCAAAATATATACAAACCACAAGAAAAAATAAAATACATTGATTGATTATATTGCTTCTGATCAAGTATCTGCACAACTACAGTCAACACGTTAACAGTTCTCAAAATACTTTTTTACTTTATACTCTCAAAGTACATTTTGACAGTTTCTTCCCAACTTTTTGCGTAAGTACATTTTTGTGTCTGATACTTTTACTGGAGTAATTATTCAATTCAATCTATTTATTTCAAATGCACATATTGTAGACATAACAAAACATAACACACGCAGATGCATGGTTTTGAAAAGGGGATGGATGAAGCAAATGCTATACATTTCCAATCCCCCTTCCACCCACTCATCACAACACACTAGAAAGAATGTATTGCAATACAAAGACATAAACACAAAACTGTACAAGGACATACAAAGACTAGATTGATCCATTCATACTCACATTTGGACATGACACAAGACAGACCTAATACTCTGTGATACACACATTTTGCTGTATTTGTACCGTATTTTCCGGACTATAAGGCGCACCTAAAAGACTTTAATTTTCTCCAAAAACGACAGTGCACTTTATAATTCCGTGCGCCCTATATATGGATTAATTCTGATTGAGAGTTATTGTGAATACGCTAATGTTTTGTTTTAGCGGTATCAGACTGTGTTTTTTGCACGTGTTGTGCAACTGAACAAGGTTGGGAGTTAATTGTGAATACGCTCATTTAACGTTTGAACAATGTTGAGCTGAATGAGTTGAACACATTTTATAAAGTTTAACTGACTGACTTATCTGACTATTTTGTTTCGCTTAATGCGCCTTATAGTCCGGTGCGCCTTTTATATGAAAAATGATCGAAAATAGACCATGCATTGACAGTGCGCCCGATAGTGCAGAAAATACGGTACTTTTACTTAAGTAACAAAATTGAGTACTTTTTCAACCACTGCCTGTAATTGTATTAAACGCAAGAGAGACAAGTTATAAATGCCATACTGTGGAACATTCTAAAGCAAAGGAGTATAATATCCAAGTGAGCTTACCCCCTCCAATAAAAAGTTGTGATTTTTCTTTAGCTGTTATGATTATGTCAATGGGAACTTTAAATTAGTCGCTTGTCACAAATTGTACCCTGCGTACTGATTTGTTATCCTGTCCAATGATTTATATTTCTGACAGGGCTCGCTCTCCCCAAAGCCATTACAAATCCTGTCTGAGAATATCTGTTAACAATACATTTGGTATGAGTCATTAGCCACAGTGTGTTGAAGATAGATGGGGGTATTATTAGACTGACTGAGTTTTACAATGAATTCAAGGCCTGCTTTTAATTCATTGTAGAGTCTGGTCTGTGTGTGGCGGAGTGCACAGATCAATCACGCTTTAATACAAATGATGCCGGAGCCGGAGACAGGGATCATGGCGTCGCCGTGTCACATATTGGCTGCTCTCTCTCGGCAGTGGGAGGAGGAGCGGGGGCTTAAAATGTCTTCCTTCTGATCTACAGGCGAGCTGCCATCTGATTGACATGGCATTAGTGTTAAGAACCATGAATCACCACCAGAAAATAGCATTAGAGCTGGTTATTTTAACTTCTTTTTTTTTTTTTAATTCAGTTTTTTTTATTAATGATTTATTTTGGAATGTACTGTATGCCAATTATGTAAAACCTTTTTAGTTATGTATGTGACAACTAATCTGTTTATGTTTTAGTGAAATGTAGTGTGTTCAAGTATTTTTATGGTGTAGTTCATTGTCTGGCTGTAGCTAAGTTTTCATATGGTCAGTTAATACTTCTGTGCATACTGTACTATTGTAATGATTTTGAGAGTGTTTGCCATCACCATGTCTCACCCCCTTTTATTTCATTTATCACGGAGCATGTCTTTAGTCAACCAACTCATTATTTAGTCGACTACAACCCTAACTGTTCTTTATATGTATAAATTTAAAAAAAAACGTTGTAAATGAGGAATGGCAGGATTTGCAAGATTTAACAATAACTATCCAAAATCAAATAAAATGTTAATGGTAGTTGAAAGTAAAATGTATTGGCTGTGTTCAGCACTCACGATCAGCTAATATATTACTTATTAGTAGTACTATTGGGACTAAACTAGGGTGTAGAACTAAATCTGGAATAGACCAGGACTAGAACTGGACCATTAAATCAGACTCAAGGACACAGGGACATAGGAAGTCGTATCTGATAAAGCCATTTGTACAGTGTCCATCAGCGTTCCTATTGATAAACTTTGAGAAATAATACATAACACACTGATGGCACTTTACCACCTTGTATCTGCCTCAGGCATGTCATCATCACCCTTTAGATCCAAAATGGCCAACAGAAATCATAAACCAATTTATATTTTAATGAGCGCGACATTGGATGGAAACGTTGTATAGGCCGTGCTCAGTCAGAGGCAAAGGCAGGAGAGAGTTGAGTCCTATTAAAGTGGAAGAAAACCAGCTGACTATGATTTGTGGTAATTGGCGAGACGTTGTGCTTCAGTGCACCAACACCGCCCGTTCAGTCACACTGTGGGGCTCAAGCTTCAAAAAGCAGCAAAAAGTGTAATTATGTTTATTACTTTTCCCCATTTGAAGAGAGCGCGATCGATCCCAACTGGATAACTCTGCTCTTTTCAGCAAATAAGACGCGCTGCAATAGTAGCACACCTAATTATTTTCACTGACTGATCCAAAGCTGGGCAGTGTTCAATGAGCCTCCGCTCTTGACCTTCCCAAGATGAATTGTTAAGCTCTGAAAGTGAAAATCAGTCCATGTAGTAGTTATGATCATCCAGATGGAATGGGCGATGATGGCTGAGTGACTTCCAGTTAAGGGCGAAGAAAGCTTTTAGGAAGCTAAATAACAGTCAAACTTTAAATGGGACTTATGAGAGTCACAATCAAGTTCACACATTTAATTTATGCATGTATGTTTTTTTTTATGTATTTTATATACAATTGTATATTCTGCTACTGATTGCCAATGTGTATTTTGGCTTGTCCTTGGCTTAGGTTATAACATTTTATTGGTGGCACAGTGGCAGAGCAGTTAGAGCTCTCTACTCCCAATAAGGAGATCATGAGTTCAATTCCCAGGTCGGACCAACATCACATGTTCTCTCTGGGTGTACATGTCCTTCCTGTGTTACCGTGGGTTTTCCCAACGTCCAAAGACAGACACATTCACCAATTGAGAGACAATTTCACTATGTCTCTGTGTTGACCCTGCAATGAGCTGGCCTCTGTCCATGGTGTACCCCGCCTAAGGCCCAAAGTCACTGGGATAGGCGCCAGACCCCTTAACGCACATGCACAACTCAAGGCCTCTTGAGGCCAAATGTGTCCCACCCGTGTGACAGTCAAATAAATCATTCTGGGAAGCATCAGGGTCAGTTTGTACTCCAAACCCACAAGTAAAAAATTTGCCAAAATGAAAAATGAATAGGACTTTTGTATAGATTCCGCCTGGACATTTATGCTTTATTACAAGTTCCTAAAACTCCTTTTTAGTGAATTTACCGTCAGCTTTAAAAGAGAATTGTCAAAACCCAAGTCATAAGTCCATGTTCCTGTTCCTGCTGCTGCTGCTGCATGAATATGGACTCTTTCACCTGCTGCAGATTTGTGCAACAGTGTCCACAAAGAACTATTACTAGGCTATATAAAGCTATTTATTTCTTATAGTTTTTATTATTTTATTTTTTACGTTTTGTTTGGCCCGCGACCTAGCCTGAGCATCGAAATTCGGCTCGCGGCCCAAACGAGTTTGACACCCCTGATTTAAGGGAGCAAGCGGTAGACAATGAATGAATGACAAGCCAAACTATCTGTTACAACGTCACCCTATTTGAGTCATCTTAGACAAAAAAAAAAGGCGGAGTATACCTCATAAATCTAATAAAAACCATTAACCAAAAACATGTGTGTGTTAATAAGCCATGTACAAAATAAGAGCATTAATAAACTGCTTATTAAACTCTTTTCAATAACCAAGTGATAAACTAGTAAATACCTTAAGTGCTTATAAGCATATAAACCATTTTGATTAATGCATAAGAAATAGTTAACTGAGGAGCTTTTTTTAATCTGTTACCAAATCAAGCAAATCAAGCTAATTTCTTGTTGACGGATAGAATATAAGATAATTGTTCCTAGCATTTCCCTATTACAAAATTAGATTTAAATTAAAGACAAAAGAACCATGTACCGATTGATAATGTTATGCGTATTATATATTTGGTGTCTTCAGACAAATTCAAGTCATACAATTTTTTATTCATTTGTTTATTTATTTCTCTTTCTGAATCACAATATGGGTTGTATCTTGGCTTGAAGGGGTTATGGAAATATAATTGTGTTATTACATTTTATTTCAGGTTTGTGCAGCAATAACCGAACTAGTTGGTATTCGGTAATTCTTTTTTGACTTAATTTCTGAAAATGTAACTCTTTTTGAATCATTTTAGGTTATGTTTACACAATCACCACATCAAAATTGGGACTAACCTGGGACTAAACCTGGAAACCAAGACAAGCCCAACCAGGACCAAATCTACATTAGGACTCAAAGTAGACCAAAAAAGTACAATATGAACAAATAAACTGTGAACATCAAGCAATTAATTGTTACTAGTGTGTACCAGTTAAATTTAATTTGAAATATAGACAAAAAGAACCATGTCCTGATTGATAATGACATGCACATTACATCTTTGGTGTCTTCATAGCACCTGTGGCATTATTCATGTGCCCAAACTATCATCTTTATGTCTGTTCCTCCCAAATTAATATCTTCGAATTTTATTGTGACCAAATTGAATGTCCCCCCTTTCTTTCTTTCCTTCTTTCTTTCCAAGCAGTTTACCTTCTGCCCATCTGTTGTTCCAAATGTTTTAACGATCTTATTAATCTCGGTGCCTGTAATGTGCACTGCATGTTAAACAGGAAGGCAGAAAAAACAAATTCAACATTGCCAAATCAGTCAGATAAGATTACACACACATTATCACATGGATTTTCCTAAGTGCAGTGAGTTATAGCATCCTGGAGCAATGGGAATCAATTTACTTTCAGCATTTACCTTGCTAAAAGCCAACATTAAAGTACTAGTTAGCTTAATACTCTGCTCATGAATTATGCATGAAAAGAGTCTCTCGAGTTAGAACGGAGATAATTTTTAAAGTCTGTGGTCTGTGGTGCAATATGGGGTCTGATGGACACCTTTATCTCAGCTGCATTATAGTCATAACTTTATTATTTTTATGAAATATGGTTTTGCATTTATATTGCTTGGATCCACTGGTTTCATTTCTGATTTCAAATTTATGTATTTTGTTTTACGTATATACATACCATTTGTGCCATGGTACAGTTGTTTGTTTGTCTATTTTTAACAAAGGGGAATTACACTTACACTTTGTGAATAGCCTACATTTCTTTTTGTCTATTTTCCCTCTATTGTTATTCTAACAAATGCAAATATATTCCTATGGATTTTCTTTGGGTATTTCAAAATGACAGGATGACATTTTTTTTAGTTATTCAATATCCAGTTGCCACATCGCTCTATATATAATCTTTATTTAAATAAACCTGTCACATAACAACACAGAACCGAACGATGTTGACACTAAATGCAGCTAAAAGTCTCTAGAGTCACATAGAACATTATTAAAAGCAGCATAAATGTTTGAATATGTCGCCGTTTTCAATTTGAAAGCATTCCTAAAATAAATTCCTTTCTTTTTATTTCTGCTGTCACAAGTCTGTTTTCAAAGATTTCAGAAAAGAAAGATAAGACAAGGTTCAATGTCTTTCCACTGTTCCATCTATGCTGTTCCAGTATGTCCAAGGTTGTGCAGCTTTTAAAATTCAATAAAAATCCAATAAGTATTGAATTAATGCCTCAGCGTTGTCAAGGAGATGAAAGAAAAATACAATACTCAAATATAAACAAGTACGGAAATAACTGAATTTTTAGTGGTCACTGGGTGCTTACAAAAAGCACACAGCATCAGAAATCTCAGCTTAAAGTCAGTTAGCCTTTAGCTCAGATGCCAGTTTTACATACTCATCGATTTTCAAGGTGCCACATCTTAGACAATTCCTACTTGGAAACTCAGGCAACATTTCAGAACCCTGAGTTTGTCCGAGTTAGACAATCCAACATGGCTGCACCCTACGTTTGGATAAAAAAAAAATATAAAAATGTTCACCTCTAGACTTAAGTGCTAGCTGAAAGAAATTCAAAACTGTACCCTCCTGTAAATGGTATGAGTGAGGGCGAAGAATGAGCTGCGCAGATGTGTACATTTACACTGATGTATTTATAAAATGGAAGTGTTTTAATGTCTTTTGTATTTGACTGTAGAAAGTGTAGAAAAGCCCAAAACTGTGCAGCACACATGATAAATGTGGTTGATGGTTTGGACTGATATAGCCAAAACCCTCTTATTATTTATTTAAAAAAATGTGTGGTCTAATGCTTGCGGCTATAGGAAAAAATACTAAGACTGGCTCCGGAGTCCTTCAAATCTTACTTTCTACTGGTTTCTAAGTGATCAATAGCATTAGCATTATGTCCATGCTTTTTCCATTAAAATTATAATATTTGTTGCACATTCTTTGCTATGGCAAATTCAGAAACCCATAGATCCATAGATACCAGGATGTATAAGTGCTATAGTGACCCCACAAGCTATAAATGAAACAAAACAATCGAGAAGAAGTAATTATTCCTTAACTATTCACTATTCTACGCTGTAATGCTGTGAGAGACTTTTGGTCTTGTTGCCATGGGCGATAGAAGGCCTGAGGAGGCAAAAGCATGATCTGACCTCCATGTGGCCCCAGGCTGAAGACTCCAGGCCCACACAGCTCTGACAAATGCCCCTCCCGCCTGCATTAATTAGCCAACAGAGGATGAAAAGTCGTTTTGAGAAAGAGAGGGGAAAAAAGTGTCTGGGGGGATTTGTCATAAGATTGTGTTGAATGGGCCCTGGAGGTTTCTCTGCTTTCACTCAGACAGGGCTTGAGTTGCTCTCGGCTCTCGGCGTGCATGTCCTGCCCTTCTGATGCACCTCTCATGTAACGTGCAAGGTGGATACAATGTTAACCTACAGAGTGAAAGGATAGACAGTGCTTAAGGTCATTAATAGGCTGTAACGGAAAGTACAAAAGTAAAAGTACCGTGCCTACGTAAAATATTTTGGTAGCTGTAAGTTTTACAGTGGATACTTTTACTTTACTACATGTTAGAGCAAGTACTTGGTAGAAAGGTAGAAGGTTCTTTTCATATGGTTTGAGGAGTTAATTTCAGCACATTCATGGTGCTAGCTTTCTTTTAAGTTCTGGCTTTGAGCAAACTAAAATATATATGTACTTAAAATTCACATTTGAAAATTGGTTTGAATTCTTTGACCAAACAGCTGCATAACTCTCTATCAAAATCACCACATTTAATACTAAACAGTCAAAATCTGGGTGAAATACTTTTTGGTGCTAACACTGTTCTCTCGTTCTTTCTTTGTTTTTTGTTTTAACACAACAAAAATATATATTATATATGATAATGATATATATTTTTGCTGTGTTAAAACAAAATATATTATAATATTATATATTATAATGTACTATGAGTTAATTTGCTACTGGATTCCTGGATGCGAAAGCGTCACACGGTTATGTTTTCACAGGTGGTACAGGTCATGTCAGTAATCCTGAGAGAAGCATGTCTTTTAGAACTGCTGAATGACAATTCTTCATCAAGATGACACGTTAATAGTTCTCAAAATCTTTGTGAATAACTTTTACTTTTTACTCCTAAAGTACATTTTTAAAGATGTACTTTAATACTTTTACTTAAATAGATTTTTAATATGATACTTTTACTTGAGTATTCTTTTTGCTCTTGTATAAAGGATTATTTCTTCCACTATTGGAGAAATGTAGTCGACCCAATTGTTTAGCTTTTTCTTCATGATATAACTATTTATTGTGCATATATCTGGCTTAATGTTATGTCTGTATGTATATTGTAAACTAATTTACCTTACTGTCCTTTCTGTTTTTATCGCTGGGCTGATCACTATCTCTCCTTGACATCTGACAGGTAAGACCTCTGCTATTGTATGCACTGTCCACACATCAATACAAACATCTGAGTGGCTTCTGTTAACGAAGGCATACATCGAATTAAACCAGAAGCAAATCTCCTCCATTAAACCCTCTCATGCCACCACAGTAGTTATTACATGAAAGGAATGGTTTTCAAAACAGTTCAGCAAAAGCCCTCCACAACTGCATCCTTCCGCTGCGTTAAGTAATTCTCAGAGTCTTGCTGTTCTTCTTTGTTCACAAGAGCATCAGCTTCGTGGAAGACAGTTGTTTTTTGGCACACTTGGAAAACCGCAATGAGCTGGATATTGGTTTCAAAAGAAATATAAAGCATATTTGGGATGAGTTCCACAAGGTTGCGTGTTCACAGCGGAAGCACATAATAGATATGCAAAGTACATCCCTATGCACAGAGCAGCGCTGCACAACACATTTCAGTGGTGCTTGCTTACTTGCAATTGTTTGAAGATATCAAGGCTATTGTTTTTCCCCGGGAGGAATTTGGCTGGTGGGAGGAGGACATTTCGTGAATTGTTTTCTATTTTGAGAAGCTTGTACAATGAACGTAATGCATCCGCATTATGAAAGTAACAAGTGGTGTTGACATGAGAGATTTTTCAGATCAATTATATACATTTCTTAATTTAAGAAGAAGCCATCGTTACCTTAAGATTTCTTAAGTTTGCTTTTTTATATATCTATATATATCCTATACTATAGGTGCTAGGCTACTGCCAACATGTGAAAAAGAGAGACAAGCCTGTACGTTTGCTCAAAAACGGCATGTAATCGACAACGTTATTAATACATTTTCAATTATTCTAATCACAAAATCAATTCCAGCACCGGAGCCCTGTGAATTAATTGTGGGTTTACGTGTTATTTATTGCTCACATCAATAATCCACATTCTGTTTTAATTGGATCTTGTCCTATTTCAGTGTTGAAATTCTGGTTTGTAATCTGGGCTGAGGAGGGCCGCTCTCCTCCTCTCACAGATGTTTCATTAATTTGCTCTGATGATTCCGGCCGAGACCTAAATCTGATTCCCCACACAGCCCAACATAATCATGCTCACCTCGATATACAAACAAGTTCGCTTCACTGGCTCTCTCCAGCTGAGCACCAAGAAAGTCTGCAGGATACCTGTGTGAACTTCTTTCTTTCATAATCAGTGGAACAATCTATACCAACCAGGGGATCACGGCCGTATTGATTCTGAACTGCGCTCACAATAGCATGGAGTTCTACTTTTCAAGCTTATACGCAGAAGGGAATTACTTTGCTCTCTAAAAAGGACTGTTATAAAATTGCACACCATAGAATTTATTATTAAAAAATCTGTACTGACAGGTGGTCTATGTGGCAAAATCCAAAACCCAAAATTGGTACTGAATATCAAACACATTCCTTAGTATCAAAAATGAGTATGAAATTTTATATAGAGACAACGCAAGTACGATGTAACTTTTCTGGTGGCGGATAATTTAGATGACAGCCATATGAACAGAACATGAACAAAACAGAACAGAGGGAAGTAGTTCACAGGCCACAAGCTGCTCTCTGCCTTAGACACAATCCATGTGCAGTATGAAATCCATTCATTGCAGAGAGTGAATCATCGCTCATAGTTCATAAAGTTGCCTCAGTGTTCATGGAATAACTTTTGTCCACTCATAGTCCTCACAGCCCAATCTCCACACACCCACTGCTTGTTTATTGCATTCCTCTCACTGTCTTCAATTTCCACAGTGTAGCGGCTCGACACATCAGCTGCCATTGTGTTGTCAAGATAGCTCTTGTCACTCGCGATGTCCGACTTGTTTGCGCCATACTTTTAAGGGCTGGGCATGGCCTGTTCTATTCCCAGTCTGGCCCCCCCTTCTAGAACAGTCCTCCCACATAAATGCAGTCCCCTCTTACCATGCGCCTGCCTGCATCACAGGCCCACGCTGTTTCACTGTGGAGATTTATCAGGGTCAGTTGCCCAAAGAGCAGAGCCACACTGCCAAACTGGAATCTAATCCTGCTTCTACCCAGCTAGAACAGAACCATGCAATGAATCAGGCATGCTGCCGCTTTGTGCGCGAGAGCAGGCTCTTTTTGCAGACATACAGACTTCTGCATCCATTTGTGGGCATGCGCACGACCGCTAGTAGAAATGATTCAAAGCATGGTGCCTTTGTTGAGGTCGATATCTGATGACAGACCAGAGTCTCTCACAAGGTTTTTAAGGAAAGTGAATCTGTACAATTGATCTGTACGTGGTTCAGATCTCTGATGGAAGGATGTTATAGGAAGAGACAATAAGATATTGCATTAAACATTTATGCCCAGCAGCACAGCTCCCTGTTTTGTTTTTTGCTTTTGTGAACATAATGTAAAACTGCCCCTGGATAAGTGTTGACTCTAGCTTCTATGCCATCTAGTTTTTATCCTTGGACTCCTTTTTGCAATGGTCTACACTGTGAAATCTACAGTATCTTCCTAATCCTACTTTGCCATTTGCAAACGTATGTCATTCATCTCCTTGGAAACTGCTTATTACAAATCCATGACCCTGCATGTATAAAACGTTTTAAGCATTATGATGACTTGCCTAAAATTTGTGATATATCCACCTCATTGACTAAATGGTAAGGACATCATTATGACAGGTAGATATATAGCAATTATGATTGGCGCGAGTTGAATTTGGCTTTTGAAGGGTATCTTTGTCATTATATGAAGCGTATGAATTTAGATAGCATGGATTGCATCCTTAAGCTGTTAAATATGGACAAAAGAGGGTTTTTGGTAGTTTACAAAATAAACTGAATTGAATTGAATTGAAAAAAACTTTGTACATATAATGTTAACTGACATTGACAATTAAAATTATGTTTTGATAAATTGTGAAACATTTACAACTAATGTGAATCAGTACATGACTAATGAGGTTATTGACTCATGTCAATGTATTAAACGCCTGAAAATCATGTGTTTAACTATAGTTCAGATTTTATTAAACAGTCAGTTATGCAAAAGCATTTGTGATAGTTTTTTGTTCAAACTACTCTCAATGGTTTTTAATGAATGTATTCATAATTTATCAAATCTCCAATACACAATCTTATAACATTCTGAATCGCTATGAACAAATGTTTAAATCGTTCCTCAATAATAAAATCCAAATTAAATCAAAAATACATTTGTAGCTGCCCTCAATCATTTGTACATTCCGGTGCTCAAAGATAATCTCAGTTGCGAGATGGTTTGTTCCGATCATGGTGATGCACGTCGTAAGTGGACACAACTCACACTGCTGCTGCAAAACTTGGTTTTAAAATCAACGTTTGACCAAACTAATACCAAAGAAGAAGGGCGAGAGAAGAGTAAACAAGGAAGACACAAGTCTGGTAGCACCACGGGACCAAAACAAACAACGCTGACAAACCTGAGAGCCAAGCTCTCTCCCGCTGCCGGTCTAGATGGAGACTCTTGTGACTTCTTTGCATGGGAAGGGGAAGAGAATGTGATTAATCAGGTTTTGGCTCAAGATGTCAGCGGTGCCATGGAGTCTCTTAGAGACGAGTTGTTAGCTACCATAGCTGCACTTTGCAGTGGCCGCTAAACTGAAAGCAGAGTAACCGGAGTATGCATGGAGGAAGTCGAGCAGCGTGTTTCAGACAATATGGAAGATCTATAGACAGTAAGGGCCGAGATGGAGGCGCTGCGGGCCAGGGTGACGACACTGAGTCGGAGAACAATTACGTGAAGAAGAAAAAAAGCTCCTGGATTTGGAGTTCAGATCCCGTCATCCTAACCTGAGGTTTGTGAAGAAGGAGAGGAAGGAAAAGACAAAAAGTTTCTGGAGAAGATCATTCCTCAGCTCCCTGTGGAGTTGAAGTCCCCCCCCATCACAATTGAAAGAGCACATCGCCTGGGCAAACCAAGACCAGTGAAGGAACGCGTCTTGTCGGCTGCAAGAGTTAAAGGACACCTCCAGTAAAGAGGCAAGCGTGTCTTCTTCGCTCCAGATATTCCGTACGAGGTTCGCCAACAACGGCAAAAGTTCCACCACATCTGTGATGAGCTCAGGAAGAGAAAACTAAGACATGGATTATCTTTCCCCCGCGACTCTTCTGGTGACATTTGAAGGTAAAATACACCAGGAAAAGCAAAGGTGATCCTAACGAAGATACAAAACACAGAGAAATGAACAGTACAGAGGATGAGCCACCAGCGTGGGGTATGTGAGTTCAGGTCGTGGTCAAATGGTGACACATTTCTGTTAATTTGAAGAGACTGATGACCTGATTTTTTAGTTTTTATCGTCAGACTATAGGCCCCATGTTGGCTGTCTGCTTTTGTATATAAACTGTGTGACCAAATACATCTACTCATCGATGTACCAAATGTGAGAGATTGGATTTGTGGGAAATTGAAAATAGTGCAGCAGGGGGACGTGGAGAGCCAGGGATCTTATATGTCCAGTTATTTCTGGATTGGTGTCAGGAATGCCTGGTCAGTTTTTTGGGAGGGCCCTTCATTACAATTGGACTTCCCTCCCTTTTACGATATTTTTAATCGGGTTTTGGGTTCGATGCCCTTTCCAGCACGAACCTTTTCAGTTGTGCTGTGTTCCTAGGGTTCTTGTGTATCTTTGTTGTTTTCGACCAGAGAGATAAAAAATATTCGAAAGTTCAACGTTACGATCAATACAATCAACCCAATGGCATCAGAAGTGTTACAAGAAGCATCCTTCAATGTGAATTGCATACTGAACCCAATCAAATGAACAAAATTTCACATTTGAATGACACTGAACATCAAATTGAATGTGTGGGATAAAGAAGGAAGATATGTACGGTAAAGAATAATATTTAGTGGGAAAAGTTTTCACTCTTTTGAATGTGTATGCTTTGCTTCACCAAGGAGTGATATCACTCTCTATGCTGATGTCATGGACCTGATTGTAAACCACTCTGAGGGAACACTAATCTGTGGCGGTGATTGGAATCTTCGCATTCAGCCTACATTGGACGTGTCAAACTCAAAATTCACAGGAGGAACTATTAATAAGAAATTCCATCTTTTATTGAAGACTATAGGACTGATTGACATATGGAAGGAAATTAACCCTAGGGCACGCCAGTATACCGGTACTCATTTTTCAAATCCACATACACTCTATTCCAGGATAGACAACTTTTTTGTCTAAAAAAAATGTCCAACAACATTAAGACTAATCTGGAGGAAAATTGTACTTGGTAAATTTCACCACCAATCCTTTGAGATGCTTCCAAAGCAGTCTTCAGAGTACAAATTATAGCCATAGCCTCAGAAAAAAAAATGTAATTGTTGAAGGAAAACCATGCTAAAAAGGGGTGTCCTAAAATGCTACAAGAAATTAAAAAGATAAGAGGAGAAATTAATGATCTGACTTCACGGGAAATAGTTAAGAAAATGCTCTTTACCAAACAAAGAGGATCAAACATTTTTAAATGACTATCTTGGAAACTTAAAAAACAAGCTGGAAGAACAATTTTCAAAATACGAGACAGGCAAAATGTAGTGTTAATTAAACAAGACCAAATTCAATCAGAATTTGAATTTTTTATAAAAAACTTTTTGCAAAACTTCCAGACGATAAAAAAGATTATATGAATTCCTTTCTGGACACCCTCAATCTACCTGTTATGTCAGAAGAACATGATACAAAATTAGGATCTGAAATAACAGTTTTGGAAATACAAGGCGCAATCAAAAGATGGAAGGATAATAAATCTCCGGGGAGCGATGGGTTCACCTCAGAGTGGTATAAAGCCTTAAAAGACACACTCTTTCCTTTTGGCAACTTTTAACTGGGCGCTTAAAAAAAACCTCATCATATCCTTAATGCGTAAAGAGGGGAAGGACTGACTTGACTGTGCGTCATATCGACCCATTTCTATTCTGAATGTGGACTATCGTATCCACACCTTAATTATGCCCAAAAGAATGGAACAAATATACCATTGAACTTAATCCACAAAGATCGTTAAAGAGTTTAGTGATGTCTCCTACCACCTGTTTGCTGACGGTATTCAGCTATATTGCTTGTTTAAGCCTTCTGAGATCAAGAAGCTGAACTCCTTAGTCAGTTGTCTAGTGCAAATAAAACACTGGCTGAGTAAAACGCCCTGCAGCTAAATGTAGACAAAACGGAAACACTGATTATTGCCCCTGATGTGCCATATCCAGGGATAACCAGTTTTTGGGTGATCTAGGCCAGTCTGCTAAACCGAGTCTTAGAAACTTGGGTGTTATCTTTAACAGAGACATGTCTTTAGAGCACCACTCTAAGCAGTACGTCAACGATCTGATCAAACCTTACACTCTCTCACGCTCACTGAGGTCCTTGGATCAGAAACTGCTGTTGGTTCCTGGCACTCGCTTTTGACCAGAGGAGACCGATCCTTCTAGGCCGTTGCGCCCAGACTCTGGAATGATCTTCCACTCCCCCTGCGGTCACTGCATTCTGTGTTGCTTTTAAGGGTCAGCTCAAAACCTTTTATTTAGTCAGGCTTTTAATGACAGTTGCTTTAGTCTGATTTTTATTGTAAATTGTAGTATGTGTGTTTTTTGTGAAGCACTTTGTGACTTCTGTCTGTGAAAGTGCTATACAAATAGAATGTACTTACTTACTTACTTACTAATGAGCAAATGCAAAAACAAACAGAGCAGTAATAATAAGTCTGGATGCTGAAAAAGCTTTTGATTCTGTTTCAGCTGATTTGATTCAGCTGTTACGTTTTATTTAAAGTGCTAAACAAATTTCAAATTGATGATCTAATTATAAAAATATTGGGGCTCTTTACGATCGTCCAACATCAAGATTTAAAATCAATGGTCGTTGACAGATCCAATGACTCTGGCGGAGAGCTGTGCCGGTCTCCCCTCCTGTTTGCTTTGTATTTGGAACCATTGGCCAATTTATTAGACAATCACAAAAACAATTCACGGTGTTACAATTGATGGGACGGAATAAAAATTGCCTGCTCTGCAGAGGATGTTCTATTGTAAATTTCCATACCAATGTGATCATTTTCTTCAAGAAGTTGGTCCAATGTCTGGATACAAATTAAATGTACAAAAACTGAAATTTCTCTTACTGGCATCTCCCTCTGATCTTTAAAAAGACTTACCCATTTAAATGGCAAACGGAATCTCTTAGATATTTAGTGTGGTTACTCCATAGAGACCAAACAACAATTATGGAGAAAAATTATATCCCTCCTTTTAAGACATGAAAAAGAATTTGGAAAATGAAATCTTATCCCATACTTAAGCAAAGGATTGAAACTATAAAGAAGAATGTTTTGCGCCAAGTTACACTATCTGTTCCAGACTCTTCCAGTTTCATCCCCAAACCGGCTGTTTGATTGAATGGAAGCAATCTCAAGATTTATCCGATTAAAAACTACAATTATAAAAGATAAAGGAGCGGTTGCCTTGCTTCTGTGGACCAAATGAGCTCAATGGAAGAATATTGACATTGGTGTTGTGCCGGGGTTCTGCTCAGGCCTTGCTGGCGGATGACAGACGGTTGAGTCAATTGGGGGAGGTGGAGAACCCTTGGGTGACATGGATGGAGCTGATCAAAACATACAAACTAAACAAATATATATATAAATTTAATCTGTTGGCTTACGATCAAAATTTCACACCTAACAGCACAGACTCAAGATTCAAGCTTGGACATTTTCCTGCTTTGAGAAATCAAGCCTTGCCTAATAAATAAAACTACTAACAGACCACTTAATTAAGACTGACGCATACATTTCCCCTATAATATACTCTTCTTTTTATGCATATTAAATTGACTTTGAAATCACTTCCACATAGTCAGCTTGCGCTTTCCTTGTTTATAATGGCCTGTGGATTTTTTATTTTTTTTGTCCTATTCAGCCCTGTCCTCCTACAGTGATCAAACAGTGCGAGGTTATGCGGGCACAGGCACACATGGAGATATGCTCGGCAGCCCACTGATCCATTGTGATTAGCCACGAGCTGGAGCCGAGGCAACAGACAGCCTGACCACTCACACAGACACACACCAGCAATGGACGACTGCTCTTTGATGTTCTTTGAAGACTTTGACAGACTTCACACATTCTACTTCCAAACTTCTCCTCTCTTCAATAAAACATATTTAAGGTCGTGCATAACTTTGTAGAGGTATGCCTTGCTTTGTCGCTGTTATTTGGATAAAAAGGTTAACTCTGGACAGTGTGTGGAAAGATAATTACATAAAAAAAATGTGTCAACCTTAAATTGAACTTTTGGTGTTTGATGCAGGGATCATAGTGTGCTGACCTAGCTGCTGATGACTCATGTTCAACAGAGAAAGTTTGTTCATTAGTTTGTCTATTGGCAAGGTTTATTATTCCCTTTAGATCAAAGAGTTTAAAAAATATCCTTCTATGTATTTTGAGAACTATTTTGTCTAACAAACACAAATTGACTATTTTCAAAGTCAAGTTCTACCTTGATTTGAAACCTCACATACTTGTTCCCTGTTGGAAGTACAGAGAGTTAGAATTTGAGCTCAAACCTTTGGCATTGCACTTTCCGAAAGGTTCACTTCATTCCTGCACCTGCTGACCGCCTCTCACGGTCACTGTGTCACATCAAAGTCTGCCTCCATAGAGCAGAGAAATCCAATTCGCCCAAACTGCTGCCCCTGAGAGCATCAGAGCATACAGAGACAACTTGTCAGGGTTTGATTTGTGAAACACATACCAACATTTTGTGTTCTTGTATCGGTTATACTTTCAAAGACAACGCTGTCATCTATAGCTTTTATTTCTGCTGATTTAGTAGATTATACAAACATGTGAAATATTGAACGTGCCAATCTCTTACAGAGAGTTGAGTGGGAACCCAAATCAAAGTGCACACTGAGTTTTGGATTGCAATGTCCTCCTAGGACTTGGACTTTCACAAGGCACTTTATTCATGACTCCATGTGGTGACGGGCAAGTTGTAAACTGTGCACAAAGGAGAACAAAATGCTTTTGTTTTCCTGAATGTCACTGTTATGTTGGGTAACATGAAGATTGTGCCATGGTAGAATATCATGCTGGCAGGCAAATTTTAATTTCCAAATGAGGTGTTAGTGCATTTGACAAAACAATAAATAAATAAATAAATACATGTATTTGTCAAATGTGCTAAACAATCTGATGTCAAATTATTTGTAGGGAATCCATTGAATCTGAACAATTCTGGAAAACAAATCATATTGACTTTCAAACTTGACTTTCAAAATTGACTTTCTTATTTTCTATAAAAGAAACAAACAGCATTGAATGTTAAGCACATATCCAAGTCTAAAGTTGTGCCATGCTAACAGTATTTAAGCCGCCGCTGCAGCACACAGTGTGGAGCAGTTCTGAGATGAGTGGACCGATCAGAACTCTCCCAGGGCAAGGTCACCTCGCCGTGCCCCACGTCCAATAACAGTTGACAGGGGAAAATATTCCCTCCCTCCTGTAACACTTTAAAGAAGCAACTATGGGTTTAGTGCAACCTGGCTCTTTTTTGATGACGCAATGCTGAGTAAATACTTTTGCGCCCTAGAAAACTTAAATTTCATTTCTTCCAGGCATTTTCAGCCCCCCTGTGTAAATTCTGACATATGCTTTGTCTTAAAAGTACAGAAACTTGCGGCAGAAATGGAATCCCCATTTCAGCTTGTGTATAGATTTCAGCTTGGAGACTGTGTTGGAGTGAGGAGAATGGTTTCTTTTGTCTCTTTGGTTGATAATTATAAACTTAAAAGCTCACATGACTTTAGTTTACACTTTAATATATATATGGTTACAGGATTAAAGCAATAGTCTTATTAAAGACATATTCAACCATGTGACAATTTTCAATATTACTAAACAAATGAAATGTGGGAATAGATTATATTCACAAATTACAATCCTGTTTGTTTTTTTTAAATTGTGGCATTACAAAGATAATAAGGGCTGCAAATGTAACTGAATTGCCTCTCCTTTGATGTCTCATGCTAAGAATAATGATTGCAGTTATTCATGGTGATGTATAAAATACACTTTTAACATGATAAAAGCTACAACAACAAAAACGTTTCTCATTGAGATAAAACAACTCTTTGTAGAATGACATAAACATGCTCCTCTGTAAAACATTGCCAGTCTTCTTCAGCTGGAGCAGTTAAACAATTGTATTTGTATGGAAGACAGCAGCAGTGATATTTCGCTGACAGACTGAACTGAGCAGATTTTAAAACTTATTCGATTCTATTTATATGCCAGAGAGAGCTTTAAATGGTCTAAAAAGGCCACATTCTTCCTGTCATTTCTTTTTGTTAATCACATTTTATGTTACTGATATATAGAGTGTATTGTTAATACATTTTTGCTGCAATGCCACTTATTGATGACATAGATTGAGGGATTTTAGAACTAAGCTGTCCTGTTATTTCTTATTTTTATTTTACATTTTTAACTTCACAAACTGCAACTTGACCACTGTAAAACAAACTAAATAATTAGAAAAAACATGAGAACCTCTTATATGGATTTTAATCCCAGGTGATCAGGTCATATTTGCCAAAAAGTCTCCTTTCCACTTAGTGTTAAATTGTTAGAAAAGTGCATTTTAGTTTTTATGGACATTTGTTTTCTTTAAAGGCAGCACAACCATAGCTGTTTACAATAGCACCATGCGTCTTTACATTCTGTATTTATAGTGAATTGGAATTCCATGCACATTCCCAAACCTCTATGCTATCCATTATCCAAGGTAGAACAAAGCCTGGATGTAAGATGTGAAATTTCAGCAGTGGATGAATTTGAGTTCATTTTTCTGCTGTGGCTTTTCATTTGTCTTGCTCAGAGCAGGAGGAGCAGTGCTACCTCCCAGCTCTTTGATTAAAACAGGGGAGAATTAATAACAGGTGTCGCACCACGGAGAGGACTGTCTGTTGCAGAAAAGTTCCTCGGGAAGAATAGGCCAGGCAATAAGTCACAATCTGCAATTAGAGGAAAAATGAGGTTATACATTACGTGTCCCAAGAATCAGTGGGTCAAATGAGTCTCTACCAGGGTTCCTAAAAGATGTATAGCAAAGACGCTTTAAACATGCTGTGCAGCCATTGTATATACCCTATAGGCTAAAATATATATGACCACTATGCCTGTCCTTATGTGGTGTTGCTTTATCTTGACCAGTACAAGACTTGAGAGTATGCTCTGTGGTTTTGAGTACATGTTTAATTTATTCATTGTATTTTATTCTTTTTGTTTTGCTTTTTCCTCGCATTGGGAGAAATTAGTTCTCAAACGTGGAGTTGCTTTTCATTAGTGCTTACCCTGCAAAAGCCTCAGTGACCTTATTTCTCTCATAATTGAAAATCACTGCAGTAAGCCACTCTAATAGGAATGCAGCATTCTGGTATTTATCATGTTTACAGTGACGCCTTGAGCTCATGTGATCAGGCTCTGTCTGAACTCAAGTTGAGGTACTTAAGACCAAGCACCATCATTGTGTAGCCATCAACAATAAACCTACATTAGATTTACATTGATGATGAATGAATGCATGAAAGCTGCCCTTTAAACGCATCCATGAGGGAAAATGGTCGGCTGGAGGTGCTTGCTGGAAGCCAACGTAACAAATTCAGGAGAATCTTTGATTACCTCTAATGTGGTTATAGGTAATGGTGACCTGTCTCCAAGGAGCCGAGCCAGAGCTAAATTATATTTCAAATCCATTAAAGTGGAGCTCAGATCTATGATTTGCTTCCAGCACGTTGCTACCCAGGGCAGCACATAATTGAATTTCAAACCTGGAGCCAGGAAGCAGATAGGCCCCTGAGCTGAGTCCTCAAAGAACATAGAACGGGATTATGCATGAAGTACATGATTTATTTGTACCTATCAGACGTGTAATAAGCCGCTTTCTGCCACACGGAGAAATAACAACATTTGTTGAAACAACACATGCACTGACTGGCAGAAACCATTTTTAAACATAAGAAATTTTCAGCCAAAAAATAGAAATACACAAAAAATGTATACACATGCATCCTTACCATCTGCAGGGGCTTGTCTCTCCAAAGACCTGACCTGTAACTGCCTGATGGTGAGCAGGTTGCTGCTTCTTGTTTTGCTCCTCAGGATAGCACAAAACTGATTGATAATAATGGACAATGTTTTAAATTGTGGATTTAACTTTCTTTCTTATGGAGACATGTAGGAGGCCTACCTGCCACCAGAAAGCCTACTGCTTTAAGCAATGTTTTAAAATACCATATATATTTTTATCAGTGATAATATGTGGCTTGTTTTTTGTCTGGCTAAACCCTGGTAATATTGTATTCTGTATTCTGTACAAGGGCCTAGAATCCGTCATATAAATGTTACAATTCTAACATGACGATCAACTTTATATCCATTGTTGTGCTTTATTTGTGTACCTGAGAAAAAACAATTCCTCTTGTGAGTATCAAGATTGAGATTTATTCCCAGACAGGCAATGGTTTGATCCTGTGACTCTTTTCCACTGAGTCTGCCTGGACTTGTCTGATTGTTATGGAGCCGGACTCTGGGGCAGACTGCGTCGTTAATAGCAGAATCATGCACTCAGGCTGGTGCACAGCTCTCCTTTCTCCTCTGTGTCATCTCTGCTATTTCAGGACATCCCTCAAAGTGCAGTCACGACAACTGACACCACACTCAATAGTAAATCAATCACTCCACCAATTTAACAATTAGTCTCATTGTGCTCTAAAAATAAACACATAAACCCTGCAGAGGCTGCTGTCTCTGCACACAGCACTCAGGCCATGGGCGGACACGCTAACCCAATTACAGGTATTGTCTGGTACTTTCTGGCAGCTAATCATCTCTTTATGACTCTGTGTGTGACGATGTAAAGTGATTTAGAACCTAATCTCCCCCAGTAGGGCAAGAAAAGCCTGCAAAGTACATTGGCAACATTTGAATAGTGTTTTGTGATGAGTTCAATTTAAACTACCGTACAACATTTTCTCAATACACCATTACTACCAACTATACAACCAACAACTTTCACTTTTACAACCATATGTTTCACGTTCTATTTTTAATTCAATGTCATTCAATCTTTGCCTGGATTCATCAGATATCTTTGATCTAAACCCGGTGTATTTAGAGCATTAGCTGTTCATTAATACTGTCCCATTCAAATAAATAAATAAACTAAACTAAATTATTTAAATCAGAGTGTTTTACATGCATCATTTCTGAAAATTTGAAAGAAATAAGATTGTTCACATCAGATGTAACTTTTTGCTCTGCATGTAAACAGCCAATGTGAACAACCACATTCTACATTTGTGTTACACTCTGCAGCTCTACCTAGTCCATCACATGCATGCGTGCATGTGATGGACCTAGGTACAATGGAAGCAATGTGTTTGCTTCCATTGTAGTATACATAATGCCTAATGAATGCACACCCACTTTCTACCTCCCCTTGTAATTACCAACGCAAAAGCTTCCCAGTTTAATAATGTTTAACGACACGCTACTGACTAATCTTTCAAGCAGATTGGCCTAAATGTGTACTGCAGTTTATCTGTGAAGTGAAACTAACCGGCTTAGGAGTTCAAAGTTAAGATTGTGAGACGTAGTGTATAATTGATGCCGCTGAGAGTGGCTTTGTAATGATACAACAGGAGCTCTTGGCACGGCCGTCTCCCTTGGCAGCCTGTCTCCGCCTCTTAGACTCAGTGTGCTGCTGCTTCTGCTGCTGCATGCTCCATCCACCTGTCACCACGCACACTAAAACACTTCATTCACACCAAAGATACATGTCTCTGGCTCTCACGGTGAACCAAAAGTATTTATACTGACTGTCACGTTGTCCAGCTTTTGAACAGAGGGTCACCACCTTTGTAGGATGAGTCGGGACTTAACTAAAGAAAGTCAAAGCGGAAGCATCACTATGTTTAGGACTTTCACTTCAATCTCTACATCAAAATTGGGACTAAACTATATAAATAAACCAGGACTAGAACTGGATCAACCCAAGTCTACATTGGGGCTCAAACTGGGCTCAACCCAAGACCAAACCCTCAAGGTGTGTTCACCCACCAAGACTCGGGGTGTGCTCACACTGGCACATGGAATACGTCAAAAGTGGGACTACACCGGGACTAAACCTGTAATTAAACCAGGACTAGACCAGGGCCGAACCAAGACTAGAACCAATTCCCACCTTGTTCCTTGTTGTGTCCTGGTTTGAGCACAGTCTTTGTCCAGATGTAGATTTCGTTGGGTCTTGTTCTCATACTGCATACTGGTTAAGGCCTGGTCCAGGATTAGTTCTGAATTCAGTCCCAGTTTAATCGCAATTTTGATGTGGTCTTTGTGCAAATGTGAATGCACCCTTAAACATGACACACCAAGTCTACATCAGGGCTTAATTGGTCTCAAAACAAGACCAAATCAAGTGTGAAAGTGCCCGAAGACTACACTGGGACTAAACCCAGAACAATACCAGAACTAGACAAGAAATAAACCAGGACTAAGAGAACCAAACCAGAAATAAACCAAGACTAGATGAGGGCCAAACCAAGATGAGTGTGAACAAACGTTATTAATCTATGAGCAATATAAAAAACATTCTTTGAAACAACGGGTAAATGTGAAAATAAACTAAAATATTGAGTACATGTAAAATAAGTCAAATGTAGCAAGATGTGTATGTAAATGAATATTCTCACAGCAATAACATTAAGGGGATGTGATACAGTAATATGACTATAATTGTGTAATATATTTAAATGTTAGTATCCAGTCAGAACGAGTTGTACAAAAGGAAATCCAGCACAAAACTAACGTCACAGCAATATTTAAATTACTGCATACTTGAAGGCTTCAGATTTCAGATGTGTTGTTAGCTATACTGATTGAATGAATACAAATATAATAACCAAATAGGGTACCGAGATTGGACTGCACACTATGTACCTCCACATTTGCATTGTCTGTGGTCTGGATATAGTATGCCAACGCAACTGTTTCAAAATGACAGGGCGTTTGACAAGTTAACAAGACGCGTCTGTACTAGCAGAGCCAGAGCAGGAGAAGTGCTCAGAGTAGACGTAACGAGTTCTTCCACAGACGCGCTGCTCATGTCGACAACCTCCCACAAAGTGCATTCCCAGAATAGAAAAAGGACTGGTTATTGAGTCTGCCCTACGCCCTAGTGAGCTTTATGATTTAGTGCAGCGAGCCATCAACTCTCTGAGCAACGCGTGGCAAACAAAAAACATTTTATCAATATTCCATCAGGCAGGAGCTCTTTCTGTGTTAATACGCGGCCCAGACACATCATAGACCCTCCCAGTGCATTGAAGCAGGACTCCCTAAGCCTGTCACCCACAGCCCATGGGATGGTACTGTGCTAAATTGAATGCCAATGGCCAGTGGGATGACAAGCATGTGTTTTCCTTTGATGGTAATGTGTTGAGACGGGCATTATACTATTTTTCTACTACATTTTTCTTTCTTACGGCTGCTCCACAGTTCTTAGAAAATAACTGACACAAGTTATGATTATCAATTTACTCAAAAGTGTTATGTGACAACAGAAAGCATGAATACAAGTACAACACATCATTTGAACTGACATTGTGGACGTTAAAACGGGGGTACCAACTGTATTCTTTGTAAATTAGTCAGGTTTCCAGGAGTCTATTGTTAAAGCCACACTAAATCATGCTCTAAAAGTATTTTATCAATTGCAAACCAATAAGAAAGATACCAAATTGATTAAGTGTTGGTGGTCCACCCCGGCTTCACTTTATTGTGAAAGGTATTCTAAAGTGCACATGTTCTAAAATGTATGCATGTGAATACAAGCGATAGCCCAAAGAGATGTGAGAGCTGGGACCGAGTTAGATCGATTTAAATACTTTTGCAGTTTGGCAATGCAGCTTAAGTCTACCTTTTTTTTAAGAAAGACTGTTACTTGTGTGACAGATATTGGATAGATGTAGGCAATTTGTAATTTATGACTGAATCGTTGTACTGCTTGGTACGTTTGAATATCCATGGTAATGAGCTCTTTGGTTGCATAGTTACAGAAGATACATTGTGTTGGCAGTTACAATACAAAGACATGTCCCTTTGCATGTCAAATTTATCACGTTTTTTTTTAACTAATATTTGAGCTGCATCTTGTCAAAGACTGAATATATCTATGACTCATTACAAATATTTACACCCATTTTCTCATCTTAATTTGTACTGTTTATTCATTCACTCATTGTCATCACTCATGTTGGCATTGGCATTTTTTACTCAAGACATAACGTGGTCTTCACTATTATTGTATCCTAATATTTTACATTGCACTTCCAATTTTTTTATTGTGAGAGACCAATCCTTTCTGTGTGTATTTCTTATAGTTGTTAAATTACATTATTTTGAATAGACTCCATTGTTTCACCGTTTATTCCTCATTGAGTCATAAAAAGACCAACATAGGGACCTTTGGAGTACTTTGCCCTTATTAATTATGAACTTATATATCAAGAAAGTTATATTTTCCATTCTACAATAAAGCCCATTATATAGAAACACTCACAGCCTTTAAACAGCGTTTGATTGCTACATTAAGGTACGATTCATCTGCTCTGAGTAACAATGACAGTTAAATTGCTGGGAGTAAAGGGATCCCGCTGTGGTGTTGTGGATGGTCGTATGCGTGAAATGGCAGCACACACTTGTACGCATGCCGTGGTAATCCAAACAGCCCAGTGTGATAAGTAGATGGTGCAGTGGTGATTGTGACCCTGAGGAGAAGAGCTGAGCCGCCTCTCCGTGACAGGGAAGACTAGCACTCTCCACTCATCACCAAAATGGATGACTCTCTCAGAAAATCACTACCTTCCTTATAATCTCTGTAATTCACTTCAAAATACTCTCAGCCTGAACTATGTTTTATTCATGCGGTGCCGAGTGATTGAATTTAAGGTAGTTTCCAACAAATGTAGTATAATGGAATTTGTAAGACCTTTTTTAATGTACTCTGTTGAATAGACCAATTTGCAGTAAAATATTGGCTTCGGAACTTGTGCCAAAAGTACAGTTTCCGATCTCTTGATGAAAGCTTTTGAGCAGTCGAAAATACATTATGTCTATTTATGAATGCTTCCACAAATAGGATTACATTTGTTCACACACAATAATTCTGAAGTAAAAAGGACTCATTGAAGTAATTCCCCATTTTTCCTACTTCAGCATACCTTTAAGTCATGGAGTTAAACACTTTTTTTTTTAATACGAACTAATAGCACAATATAATATCCGTGCGTGCGAGCTATTCTATAGTGTTACCCATTTTCTGTGTTTGTATGAATGGAGAAGTTTTCTATTAGTTCGCCTCAGAGGTCGGAACATTCTGAATTTTCAGCTGAGGTTAAACACGAACATTCTATACAGTACTCTTCCTGCATATTGCTTTTCTCTGTACAAAATGAAATCTCGTGAAAGAGTCTATGAATAGGTGACCGAGGCAAAGGGAGTAACAAATTTGTCGATACAACATATTATGCGGTCCTTCAGTCTTGGCAAAGCTGCAAATGAGGGATTTGGTGGCGAGCACTAGAGTGATGGCTTGAGTGGCAGAATGCTCCTAAAGCCCAGGCTAGTTCTAATGAGGCGGCTTGATGTAGAAACCAGGTCCAGTGGGCACAGAGAGGACCAGATGTCGCTCGCACACTCACGCACGCTGCTCCAGCTCTGCCTACCTTCACTGCTCAGCCCATCTGCGCTGCCCAACAGTCAACATTTAGCCACTGGGAAAAGGACAGGCACACACTGCACCTGGATCATTAGAGCAGCCAAGTAAGAAAAAGTAAACAAATCTATTCTGCCCACGCACCGTAACCTCCTGGACAACCTCTTGATGTTCCCAAAGATTTTGTCAGCTCCTTTAACGATGTTTTCTAATGAGCAGAAAATATAACACATTCCGTTATGTGATCACATCCAGGAACGGTTGAATAACCCTCACAGCTCATGTTGCATGAGTCAACCGTGAATCATGGATTGCCAAGGCGCCACTGAAAGTAAGTGTCATGCAATATGCCAATTCTTGTCAGAGGAGTAAATGAGGAAGAGAACAGAATAAGATGGGTTTCCTGTTGAGACGTGATTGCCGTTTAAAGCTTTGAAATGCTTTGACAGGGGGTGATTTGAAGCTTGCACAATCATTTTAATTTCAGAAAGAAATTACATATTTTGATGTAAGTTTCTTTTTTTTATAGTGTGAAAACATGTAGACAATAAGTAACGACCACTGACAAATAGCGATTAGTGGAAACATCAAAACATTTAAGGAGTGATCTGTTGACAGATCAACACATGAGCTGTCTTTGCACCAATTACTGCTCTAACATATAATCATATTGTGCAAATAAGAAATAAAGAATGTCCCCAGTTTACTGGGTCTGGTTCTAGTTGTATATGTCGGTGTAATCCCTCATTTGTCCAGGAGTGGTCCATAGTAGAAAACATTTCAAAAGTAGTCATGACTTGATGGTATTGTAGGTATGACTTTCAGATGGAAGTCAAAACATCTTGCAAACATTGTCCAGATTAAGGCTGCAAGGTTAATCACAAATCTGATGGAAACTGCCATTTGAATTTGACGCAATTAGCAAATCTAAAAGGCAGCCATTTTTTAAGTACCAGAATTTCATCCACAAATAACTAAGTATCCCGTTTTACTCTGCATGAAAACTGCTAATTCGGTAGTTCAGATGTGTACAAATATATTCTGAATACATATGATTCTTTTATTAGTTTGTTTCATAGATATTTGAAAATATTTTTGTCAATTCTCCTAGACGCTTTTAAAATGTGTACTTTGAACAGAAAACTTCATTTGTAAATATAATCGCAAAACTTGTCAGCAAAGTCACAATGTAATATTTTTCTTAAATCGTGCAGCCCTACTACCGTAATCCTGGACAAAACCAGGACTAAGTCTACAAGTCTACAAGGTCGACAAGCACAAGAGTGAACACACCCTTGAAGTACAACTCATCTTATTTGACTTCCTTTGATGTGCCGTGCCATTCACTTGAACACAACAAACAGCTGCTCTTAACGTCATCCAGCTGTGTGTCCATAATAGAATTTAACTCATGTAACATTTTATGCTCCTCCTGACACATTCCCGTGGGTAATTTTCCATAACCATGTGTTGAACATGACGACATATCAGCAACACTGTGTGCACCGTTGGCTTCTTTACACGATTTTAAAGCTGTAAACCCAGAAAGGGAAGCAGATGACACGGCCGTGATCTTTCCACTTTGTCTGTGTGGGAGTTGTGCTAATTTGCAAACTTAGCCAGTGCCATGTCTTCTAACCACGAGACTGTAAACATCAAGAACATATCGTGCTGTCTTCCAAGATAGTGTCTGTTGCATCAAGTTCCTGATTTTACATTCAAATTCATAAAAGTCACGCTTTGTTAGATCAGCCGTGTTTTGCTCACAAGAGAACTCATCCAGACGCGTGGATGTCTTTGCTCCCAGGCACAGACTCTCACGACATTGCCCTCTGCGGATGGAACCAATTTAGGAGATTCATTTGCATTCAAGTCTGCTGTTATATACGGCACGTGGTTATGTCTTATTATGAAAATGAAGGTTAATCAGCAGTCATAACTTTTCTTTAAACTTGCAGAGATATGCCTTCAAATATTTATCGCCCAGTTTGAGCTGTCTAAAAAAAGAGACAAAAAGTTCTTTCTATTTCAGTGTGCATTATGAATTATCTCAGAATATAGAGCGGATTGCAAAAGGGCAAAAAGACTTTAATACGACTTTTGACAATCTGACCGCAGCACTTTCCACAGATAACAGTAGGGGAGACATAAAGACCAAAGACACCAGACAGAAGATATGGAAAAAGAAGTGAACCGTTTTTGGCTTTAAATAAATTGTCAGGCCTCAAAAATAATATACTTTTTGTACTGATCTATTTCTGATGTATTTTCACAATCATATTTTGTATACAGCAGGAGAGGAGAGCGTTGCATTTTGCGCCATCATTCATCCTTGTCTTTTGCTCATTCCCAATTAAAGTTGACAGGAAATAAAGACACTAAACGTAATGGAAACTACTATGAAAATTATACTTTAAAAAAAGAAATTTGGTGCTATTATTTTGTGTTGGAAATTACATTACATTACATTACAACCAGGCAAATTAATACCATTGCCATAACAATTCAAAATGAAATATTATATATTTTTATTGATGAAATGTCCCCAAAATTACACAGATAAACAGGAAGCTGAAACCCGTCAACCCGTTTATATTCTTTAAAACGGTTTGATTTCTAACATTTTCATTGTGATAGGTTAGTCGAACATTTTTGCTTTGTATCGTTTAACATTTTTGTATTATGACAACCATTTTTGCAATACAAGTGGTGTGTAACAATTTTCTGCTTACAATTTTGAGATATTTACAAGATGACAAACAGTCTTATTTTTATTACAAGAAACTATCTGGGTTTCACAGGATATTACATCTTATTCTAGTTCTGATGTAACTTTTATATAGTTTTAGTACTGATAAGTATCTGGGTTACAATTTTGACAACCCTTGAACATAGTGCTCATCCCAGTTCTGTTGTTTCTGCAAACATGCAATGAAAAAATCTGACTGACTCCTAGCCTGATATTCTCTCCAATCATTTGGGAGATGCCTAACAGGAGGGCAGAAGACATCTTTAACCACAAGCATCATGCAATCCCATTCTCTGTACTTTAAAAACTGCTTGTATTGAAAATAATTCAGCAGGGATTTGGGTGTTTGCAGATTGTCACGTAAACACACACTCGCATGTATTTGTGTAGGGTTGTCACATCCTGTCATGTTCTCCATAATCTCGGCAGCGCGACACCATGTCATCAGATACATATCTAATAGGGCGTTTTGAGGCCAATGTGCCTTCAGGGTTGGATTGGCCTTTTCAGTTTGGGCAGCTATAATTACATTAGCATCCGACATAAAGCGCCGAGATAGCACTTTGGTAACAGCACCCAAGGTAAGGACGAGTCACAGCTCCTTCAGCTCAACTGATATGTCTGTGAAGCGCTCGCTCTGCTCAGCAATCACGCCACACACATGGAGTGTGCGAGGTGTGTTTAGCAGAGGGATGTAACCAAGAGGGACACTTGCAGGAGAAAATTAATCAAGCACTGCTTTACTTAAAACATAAAAAATTTTAAAAAAGTGGCTAAATCATTACCTTAATAGTTTAATAGAATAGTGTACTGGGTTCTTCACAAAAATAAACTGATTTTCCTGTATAGACTAAATTAAGTGTTTCCACAAATAGTCAAAGGGGATTGAAAATATACTTTATATTCTTAATTCATATGTACACATTGTTTTACTGCAGATTTGTACAGTATCAGTGGGACATAGTAAAAAGTTGCAATGCTAGGAATATCAGATGTTTTAATATTGATTTTACACACAAAAAAGGGAATTGAAAATTTGCTTTGGGTAAATTATTTTGTTTGAGCTTTATCTTCCCATTTAAAAGCATTTTGTCGAGCGGGCAACACAAAACTTAGCAGTAAGCTACACAGATGCTTTTGTGTTTTTATTTGACAATACTAGATTTTTTAAAAGTCCCACAGCATTTTGATGAGCTCAAAGCCCGAGTGATATTTAACATGTAACTGTTAAAAGCATTTAAAAACCCTTTTCGATCTCTCAGTACAGCCTTCATTAATTGCTCTTGTTAAAGCTATCATGCGGCAGGGAAAGGAAACGGCAGGAGCATATGGTGTTTGTTTCTCTTGTGAAAAGCTCTTAGAGGAGTTAAATCCAAGTTTGTTAGTCTCTCAGAGTATCTCGCCTGGTGGGCGGCTGTGGCCTGTTTCCATACAGCAGTGAACCCAGTGGACACACTGCCTCCCACCAACACACTAGACTCAGAGCACTGAATTACATTTATTTAGCCAATTACAATGTAAGTTACCTTCAAAAGCAGGTGCGCGCAGGAGAAGTGAAGCTTGGCAAACAGATGGTGTCTTACAGTAGATTGGTATTGACAGCAGCACAGTGCAGAACAACACCATCCGGCTTCTGTGAAGAGAAGCAGTTGTCATGGTTAGATCATGATTAGACTCTGGAAACAGTTACAACTGTAGATATTCAGATTTGAGTATTATTCTTATATATAACAGTTAAATGAGGGGAAGCATTATTACTGAACATTTTAAAGTAACCTTTTTTCAAACCATTTAAGCACTTTGTTCTACTGAAAATATGTTTTTCCAGCACAAAATAATTGCTGTTTAAGAAAGTTTAAGAATTGCTGTTTAAGAAGTTTACATAGTAAATGTATGTGATATTCAAAGCTCATGTTTAGGATAACTTCTAATCTTTTGTTTCATGTATTGTATTGCGTAAATTAGCTTTGCATTTAAAATTGTATTTCTAAAAGACAGAATAGTTCTGATAATCTATTGAATGAACAATGAGTGTGGGTATGTTAAAGGGAATGATCTGTTGTAAGATGCTGTTCTATGCATCTATTGGACTGAATGTTGAGCTAGGCCACATGTTATTAAGAAAATAAAGCTCTCTTGTAGTATTCCAAAAGGATTGGAAAAGGCCCTTTTGTTGGACTGTTATAGTCTACAAAAAGTTTGAGGTAGAAAATATGTGAATGGACCCCATAAAAGCCATTTCAGTGCATTGTCAGAAAATGGCCATTCTCTCGACCTGAGGAGGGGCCCTCAGAAGATTGCATCAATCAGATTTCTTTCACTTCTCAAATTTCTTTGATATATGCAGCACAGGGAATCCTATTAGAGCCAGGCACAAAATACCATGCTATCCCAGCTCAGCACTTTTACAGGAGAATTATGAATGTGTACTATAGTGTCAAGGTACCTCACCTTCACCTCAGATTGTTGTGCTTTTACCTGGCTTTACCCCAGTATCAGCTCACCCTTCAAAGTGAGATCTCTGCCAACAGTGCAGGGGAATTGCTCCGGGGGTAGCTGCTGGAAAATTTGCTTTTAGTGCAGAATAAATCAATCCAAAGTAGAGGCATTTAATCAGGAAAAATGACACCGTTGTCCCATTTTGCCTGGCTCTCTCCATGCTATATTACTCTAAAGTCTGCCTCCGCACTCTTGGCTAAAGGTGCTTGTATTCCCTGCAATTTCCAAAGATCGATTGAGCCATCCAGTGACCCACAAAAAATGGGAGCTTGACTGGGGCTCTATTTATAGCGGTCCAGTGTGTTTGCACTCTTCTGACACGTTGTTCCATTGACCCTGCGAATGTGCAGCAAGTTTAGGCTCGTTAGAAATAAAGTCGTAAAAAATATATAAGGAATAGTCTACTTTAATACTTTGAGGTGAGGCTGTTGTGAAACTTAAAGAAGTGTTGCCTCATTATACCCCTTTGAATCTGAAGGAAACACTGTATTGACCTCTTGACCAATCACACACATATATATGTTTGAAGAGGAAAGAACAAGCAACAATAGAAGGATGATTATTCACTTCCTGCCCGAACAGTACATACTGAAGGCACCCCACCCACCTAGAGACCCTTTATTTTGCCGTTTGTAGACTGCACAGACACATAGGTTGTTGTTCCCTACATTTTCCGACGAGGACAGGTTAGTGCATTTTTCAGGTATCTTTACTGCAAATTTGATTACAATTTCTGGCGACTTTTTACTTCTACTCTTTACATTATCAAAACAGAATCTTTAAAAGTTTAAATTTTTTGGAGCCAGTGCACGTCCGCGTGGTCGTACAGCGGCAATACGCTCACTCACAAACTGTTGGAAGAAACATAAGCCGATTGGACCTAAGGGCGTGGCGTGAACACGAGAAGAACAGGGAGAGAGGGAAAAGAGAGCTGCAGGGGAAAGCAAGGCACAGAGGTGAGAGCGGAGGAGCGCGTTCACGTGGCAAAGGTGCAGGTAGATGCTTAAACAAACTGACTTTATAGTCTTGTGGTGTTTGAGCGCAGCTGTGAGTATTCATAAACACAGATTGGAGTGACTAGACCAGGCTTTAGCTCCAGGTTTAGGGAAGGATCGGTTGTCAGGCAAATTTCCTTTTACTCAACCTTCATCATCGTCAACAAGCTAAAATGTAAAGTGGTAAATGTAAACCTTTTTACCACCTAATATAATCTAATTCTAAGTAATTAGTTAATTATAAAACTAATAATTAAATGTATTGTATTTTTAACAATCCCATCAACTGTATGTTTTTACATTTACGATGGTGTTCTTTTGTGAAGGAGTTTAAGCTGTACTTTTACTTTTACCAGTCATTTTTAGAGTAAGTAATTGTACTGTAGTAATGTTTTCCGAGGCTCTGATGTTACTCTTGTGTGGTCGAGTTGAGCCCCGGTTTTTCATAATTTGCTATGTTTGGAGGCTAACGTTAACCCTCCCATTGAAAATGTACTATTGCTAACTCATTGAATGGTACTGGCAAATGGAAGGCAAGCATTTTGTTTATAAACACTGGAAGGGTCTATTTGAAGCATTTGTCAGTCAGCCCCAGGGCAGCTGTGGCTACAGAAGTGGTTTAATATCATCGAGTGTGTGTGGAGTGAAAGACAAATGTAATAAGCACAAGGAAAGTAGAATATTGTTTGTTTAGTTCAGTTTGTCATAACTATTTCATTTTTAACTTTTACACATAAGAAATCTCAGATAGTGCAGTGGTAAAATCAGGTTCATATTTTTGGTCTCAATCGGGTTCTGTGTGAGGATTTCAGTAAAAGTGATGTGAAGGGTGGTTTCACTGCCATATCTGCAATATTTAAGTCGTATGGTGCCGCAGAGCAACTAATCAATTACGAGTAGAGTAAATTGGAGGGCTGTGAAAGACGGGATGGGCAGCTGATGACATATTTATCAAGGCCCAATCACCACTGAGGAGACGGTGCTCTGAGTGACAGATGGACCGTGCTGCCTCTTTAAGCGCTTCCCTGGGAGACAGTCAGGAGCAGCCCAAACGCATGCAGAATGTGTGATCCGACTGAGGACGAGGCCTGTGCTTCGGGGCTTATAGGCAATGCTATAAAGAATTCATCTTTTACCTGCAATAATAAAATGAAGGCAGAATTTAATCCTGAAGTAAGTTCCCTTAAACACCCAAGGAGTGAAAGAGCTGGTGCGTTGTTTAAGTTTCACTAATAAAAGGCCAATTCTCCAATGAGGGCTTCAGACATTACACGCTATTACAAAGTCACTGACCACTGTTGAGATGCCAATTTAGTTTACAGTTATAGAATTATGAGCACTATTTAGATTTATAATACTGTTTTGATCAAATGTAAAAAGTCTTCCTGTATATGCAGTTAGTATGGGTCCTATCAACAGACCCATACTGACTGGATAGACTGGAAGACATTACTTTTTGTCATAATTCAGTGAAAATGACAAGAAGTAGGCTACCTTAAAATACACTTGACACTTGCTTCCTGTTCTTTCTATTGATTAAATGTAATGTTTCTGTCAGAATTATGCTGCCATTAGAGTTTCAATAGTTTTGACACACTGCCAGCAGAAAATTGTCTTACAACTTTCGAAATACATGCAATACAGCTTTGACTAGCCTTGACTAAAACTATTTCCTTGGAAAACCTTTCCTGAGTCTTCACACATTGATAGGAATATAGTAGCGGTGGCTAAAATAGGATCTCTCAGGTTTCTAGGTTTCCTCACTTACCAATATATTGATGTCCAAGATGTGCCATGTGCTATACAATCTAAGACCTTTGTTTCCCCGCCATGAATGAATCACACCTTTGTTTCTCTCAAGAGATTAATTCCTATTGCATTGTATTATTCATCCAGCTTTTAAGGGCATCCTTGCTCATAATATAGCGAAGCCTGTGTCATATTCTCAAACTGACTGAAGCGCAGCTAAATTGTCCTGAATAATTCATTTCTGGTAAATAAAACAGCACACGAAGCCAGTGCTTGTCTGGATGGAACACTCTGAAAGGGTTTTCCGATCTCCAGGTAAAGGAATCGGCTCTTTTTCCAAAGCACAAATGCGAGGGAGAAGTTTGCATTATTTAAGCTTGGACACACTGGGCCTTCTTCCAGCTTGCCGGAGCTCCAGCAGGGATGGAAGAAGGGGGGAGGGGTTGTGTGGAGGGGGGCGGGGCAGAGGACATGGAGTTGGCAGGCCATAGTGGAGCCAGCAGTGGGAAACAAACAGTACCAGTGAACAGAAGGCACACTCTCAGAGGAGAGACGAGCTCAAAGGCCTGGATAACACTACATCACATGCAAAGGAAACAAATGAGGATCGGAATTGAGAGGGAAAGATTGAGGCAAAAAGTGAATGTGCCAAAATCATACATTTAGAAACATATCTAGTGCTACTCACTCAAAAATGTCGATGTACTTCTCGCATTTTTTAAAGCCTATTCCTATCTAACACAGTAACTCTGTATTTTCAAAATAAAGAAGCTAAAATGAATTATCTGCATCATCAGGAATAAAATACTACAAATCTGTATTATATCAGCTAAACTCCTGGTATAAGCAGAATAAATGAATACAAAACAATAATGCCATTAATGAAATGTTGTAAAAGTTAGAGAGTGACAGAGACAATTTAAAACAAAATTAAATCACCGGTATATTCTTCCTTCAGCTGCTCCTCTTTTCTTTTTCTTTTTTTCCAGTTAATACAGTTTTTACAACAACCACATTCTGTAACTGGGACATTGTAAAAAAAAAAAAAAAAAAATAAATAAGTGTCAAGCCCGAGCACACACTGAAATGTGCTTTGGGCAAGATTTAGTCCTCATGGATTCTCCAGATTGTGGACGAACGCCTAACCAACTCTGGCTGTTGCTTCAGAACTTCTCTTGATCTTTGTATAATGCGTCACAGCAGTTGATTTTATTATTATTATTATTATTATTATTATTATATTATTACATTACCTGACAACACTCCTGCTGGTGCATTCAAACTGAAGCCCACACGTTAGACCATGAATCAAGCCTCACTAAAACTCATCATATTTTGTAGTGTCAAATCCGTGGCAGATTTGCAGGCTGGATTAGAGCTCCTCTGACACCAGCGTGCTAACTCCAGAGGCAGTCACTCACCATTACCCCGCCTAATCACTGAACATGCTGCTGCCTCCCTGTAATGGACAGACAGCGCTGGGATGTGAGCAGAGTGGCAAAGGGCCCGCCTGACTGAGCACCTGATTGGCCCGTCAGTGCAGAGCTGTTTAGTCTTCTGCCTTCATGGAGTGATGACAGAGACTGTTTGGACGCTTAGTGGAAGGATGGGAAAATGACACTTTGTTCCGAACCCCACTGGTGAAAGATGGGTCAAATTACAATATACTGTTTATGTAAAAGATGGGGAATTGTTCTGACCTGGTTTGCTTCGAAAAATGGCTTAAATGTAAAACAAGCAGAAGTAACCTAAAAGCATTTGAAACAAGAGTATAGTCACCATACAATCAATTCAATCATAAAAATGCCATTGAAAAACATGTCTTTAATAAAGTCAAATTTTTGAATTGTTGTTCATGAAAATGTAATAGTTTGGAATAACAGAGAAAAGCACTTACTTAGTACTTTACTTTAGTGAACAGTAATAGACCCTGTGAATGACATAATGCTAACTACAGGGTAATTAATTTAGGCCGCGGACAAATCAATTGTGCTTTAAAGTCAAAGTTTTCTTCAAATGCTAATTTTTTTGTTGTTGTTTTTTTAGCAATGTATTAACCTACTCCAACCCCCCCTTGTAACAGATTTTTGTATTCTGTTTATACACTGGTGCAATAATTAAAAGTGAATCAGATTAATAATTGTGTATTTTAACATGGAGAGACGTCAACGACCAATTAAATAATCAAACTACACTTTACCTTTGTTTTACTATGTGTGAATGAACTGAAACCACAGAAGTCACACAAACAAATGAAGTGTTCGTACAATGAAGAAAAACATACCTATACCTTTTCTGGGGCCAGGTTCTCTGAATCTTTGCTACCGCCTCAACCAGTTTGATTATAGTGGGTCAGTCAAACGTTGCCCCCACTTGGACACGATACACTCTTTTTGTTTTTTCTATCATTATAATCATACTCTGTTTGTTATATTACAAGAACTGGCAGGTTCTATGCATCGAGCCCCTGCTCATTGAAGATGTGGAGGACCTATTCGTATTTGGATTCATGATAGCAGGATTCCTCCTAATTGGGCTCGGAGTCGCCCTGGTCTATCGGAAAAATGGGAAGACAGAAAAATTCACCCAACAACTGTCTGACATCAACATGAAAAGGTTTTTGGATTTGAGTGAAAGAATGAAAGGACTCGAACAGAGACTTGAGCACGGCATGGTGCAACTCACTGATCTGAACCGTAACATCTTATTTCGGACCACGGAGATGCAAAAGACTTTGGGGGATTCAATCAAGGAATGGGAACTTTTCGCTGTCGGACGGAGTAACTCAATGAAATTCAAGCTTGATCGCACACAGAGGACCAGAAAGATTGGATTATTTGATCGTAAATCATTGATCAACAAAATGTATAAAAGTACTTATTTCTCTTTTCGCTGCTGTGCCCCCTGTATTCTCTCCCCCTTTTCTTATCTGGCCCCGGGCTGGAGAGCTACAGGCGTTCAAGGGCCGTACTGAAGACACACACAGACACTTACAACAAACAAGATTCGGCCTTTCACTCACCGTCTGCACATCCCACATCTAATCTTTTGTGTTATCTTGTTTGTGTCCCATCCCCCAATATCCACTGAAAATATCCATCACGTTGACCCTCGTGTAAATGTACTCAATATGTGTTGTTTTATCATTGTATGCCTATCGCTGAAACTGTTTTCGTTTTCATTTTCTAAGAGTTCAAGTACCCCCGAGTAGGCGCCAACGCTAAAGCGAGGGCGCCCCGGTGGCCGGTGCTCTTTATGCATGTCTCTCATGTCGCATCTGTCATCAAGTCACGTTCCTATGTTGTGAATTTGTTCATTGACAATGGCAATAAATATATCCTGATTCCTGATTCCTGATTCCTGATTTGTCAATGTGTAAATCTTAAAGGACGATTGATTATTTAGAAAGCATCGCTCACTATTTAGCAGCAATGTCTATGAACCAGTACCAGAATGTATTATTAAACGTGACCACAAACAAAACTGTATTTCAATAATGTATTCATAAGCAAAGAAAATACCTGATTAACTTAATCTGAAATACAAGTAGATTGTGATTGTGTGACTGAGTGTAAACATTAACACCTGTTACAAATGTATTCTGCAGTAACAAACCACTACGATCAGAGCGGACCACCAGTAAAACACTAGCACTGTTCCCAACATTAGAGTAAGTACTGTATAATGGCAGTCAGAAACAAGCTATAACAAATACAAGTTTGTCTTGTACTCATAAATGTAGGAGTAACTACTTTCGAGCTCAGTCCTCCTGTGATAAGCAAAGGCACCAAGTGTCATTTTATTCAAAAAATGGCATTGCATTGTTTAGTCTCAGTAGAGGCACTACTGAGATCATTATTATGGGCACAGCAGCAGAGACACTTTGCTTGGACAAATGCTTCTTATTCTTCACAGTCTCCTCAGTGGTCTTTGCAGCATGTTCCTGTAAATTCATAAATATTTCAAAACATTCTACATGACAGCGTTGATAATATCGGTCTTGTTTAGTGCAACACATACAGCCGTGCATGGCATTTGGTATTCCATAACGGCTGTAACCTAGATTGGATTGTTATTTTATCATTTTATGTCTATCAAGAGAGGCAGTTTTTAAAATGCTGTGGACTGGCCCAGTGTTGTCCTCCAACAGCAGCGGACATGAAGATCAAACCCACAGTGTGTGACAAGAGAAGGGACTGCAAGAAAAAATCAACATGTGATGAAGAAGCAGTGTCGATATCATCCAAAATAAAATTCTAGTTGTAGTTCAGAAATAATAAGTTTATAATTATTCAATTTTAGTCAAATTAGGACTTTTGTACAACAGCTTGACCAGCATCACTGTTATATCTAACATTTGATTAAATAACCAGGCGGGTTAATAATACTTTTAAAATTTCATATTAATTTACATCAAATCAGACTCAGTGTCACAATGGAATGTATATTTGACCTGAACATAAATCTGTGAGCTGCAAGTGCAAGGGAGAGAGACATACATTACATAAATACTCATTTTTAGGATGGTTTTAAGATTTAAACCAAAAACAGAAACTGTGGTTTATATTTCATGTAATCACAAGGATGAAATAAAGTAGTCTTTGACCCCTGGCATGCAAACATTCAGCTCAAGACAAACATTTTGCCCGCTTAGCTTCAGACTTTCCACTTTATTTTGTGGATATTTTGAGATGTCAATTTCACAATTTGAAAGGTTCTGTTTCTTCTTAAATACTTGCTGTTGTTGCTACTAGGAAGAATAAGTTTCAGACTCTTCACAACTGGAGGTATCATTTGGTAACATGCACCGGGTCACATAGCATGGTGATAACATGGTGATGGTGTTGTGGCATTTTTTTGTGGAAAAGTACCAAGAAATAAAGAGGTAAACAGAGTTTGTCCTTCTCAATAGGTGGATCTTTGCACAGTAAATAAAAACACCTTCCCTGACAAGATCAGCTCTCCCTTCCTGACTCCAGAACAATGACAGTAAACATCCTTTTAAAGGCAGTCACATAGACACGTACGCACATGGGTTATGGTTAGGAGTTAAGAGTCTGGAGTGAGAGATGTGTCCTGTAATTATCATATGTAACGTGCTTTTGTAAACATTTCCATCATATTACCATGCTATTATTGTTTAAAGATTAAAGTAATTTGTACATTTACACATCATGGGACAAAACTGGCCGAGATGAAACTCCAAATCTGGTTCAAAGTGGGCAAATGCTTTGCCATTGAGCCATAGCACATGATCTTGATCTAGGTTAGTTATTATTACATTTTGGATGGAAAAAATCAGTAGCGTGCAGTGGCTTTTATGGATGGGCCAGCAGACTTGGGGTGTTCAATATTTAGTGGATAACACAAAAGTGAAAAATATAATCTAACATTCAAAGTGGGGCTTTGAACCTCAACCTCCAACATGAAGGGCAAAGGCCTAGCATACTGAGCTAAATTTCAATACCTGAGAAAGATGCTGATTGGATTAAATGAAATAAGATTGACCAATTCATTACACACATTAGCACTGTTGTTAAATGACTGCCTGTATTTCCAACTAACATCTAATCATCATAAACGTGAACAGAGCCTGAGCTACAAACAAAGACTTCGCTCCAAAAGATAGATTTTAAGTCAGTTTGTTGAAACTTGGCGCTGCTGTTGCTTCGCTTCTCCTCACACATGCTCCGTTAGGGCAAAACCTGCAAACATCTTGATTCCCACACAGGTTTATTCAGCGTGGCTTGAGCATAGATCCATGGGTTTGAGGCGGTGTGGCCCTCAGAGCGCAGGCACAGACCTCTAAAAGAAGCTGCTGTCCGCTCTGGTTCTAAAAGCTCATGTTAGAGAGCGGAGCATGAACGGACCCCTGAACACGGCCACACACTGCGCAGCTGCGGCAAAATAAGAATCTTGCTTCCCATGCAGTACTGCCCAGCGGCCAATTCATACATAGTTGTGTCACGCGCTAATTTTAGATTTTATAGGCCAATCACTGATTGCCTTGATTTCCCTGACCGCATGCCACTTGAAAAAATGCATATGACTTGGATTTTGTAATAATTTGTCTCAAAATGTAATGTGTTTGCATAATGCAAACACATTACATGATTAGTGCTAAATTCGGTTTTAATGACCTAATGAAGTAACAATTTCAACTGGCCCTTAACCAATGACCGCATAGTTTGATGATGAATACTCGACCCCTGTATCATAATGATGGACCATGCATAATTGAATCATTTGTTTACTTACTCTCTTGTAGCAGCTTGTTTGAACAAATGAGACATTTTTTCATGACTATAAAATGGACTTTAAAAAGCGCTCTCAGTTCATTTACACCAAATATATTTACATTTTATGATTTAGAGAAATTACTGTTTTTTTTTTCCTTTATTCTATTCATGGATTCACTGACCTTGTATGATTATCCTGTTTGTGTATGATTTTGTTTATCAGAGCAAGCTCTTTAAATTACGGATATATTCTTTCTGCAACAATTTCATAATTCAATTAAAATGTAATATATTCTGTTCATAGTTGAGCTGTTGTTTAGCTTTACCTGTTTAGGTTTACCTTAGTCAGAACTCACTTCAACACTTGATCTATTTGCACTGTAGCTTTGCACTGTATTTATAATGCCTTATTTTATGCATGCCTCTTATATTTTACAGATTTATTTTTACTATTACAAGATAGTTTCTTTCCCTCTGCCGTTGGACTCATGAACACTTCTTAAACATCTGTCACTTTCTGCACTACAACTTTAAATTAACTGTAATCTTGTGTACATAGTAATGCCTATTTTTATTTTTATTTTATACTCTAGTAATTGTTAAATTGTTTCTTAATGCATGCCCTTTTGATTGAATATATGTTGTTTTATTATTGCTCATTGTTTTATGTTGCACCTTAAGGCCGAGACAAGTTCCTATGTTTGTGAATTGTGTTAATTGACAATGGCAATAAACCCTTTCTGATTCTGATTACTATCCGTTCTTTTATGCTGCTCCAAATCATCAAAGCACATGTGTGTGGGAATCTTTGCTCCCAATGACAATAAAAGCTTTTTCTGATTCTGATGAATTAATCTCAGGACACTTAAATATAACTGCTTTTAATTTTCGGCCCGCTGCTTGCTTTTCTCTGAGATACTTATTATTTGCCTGGAATGAAAACAGCATGGCAATAAACAATTTTTCTTGCTAAGACAAAAACAAAAAAGCACTTGGCAGACCTTCCACCGGGAAAGTTACTGTGCACCTTTACATAAAAGTTTGACGTGTGGATAAAGCAGCACACAACACTTGAGCGTGGTTACTGCTGCGCCGGTGCTCTTGCTGCTGCTGCTGGAGACTGTTTTCCTGACACTGATGGGAGCAGACAGTGGGTCAATATGTTGATGCTGTCTGCACAGAGGTGTGGTTATTATATGTTCCATGTATTGAACTGGTCGATAGGCAGTCAGACCTTGTTCCACAGCTCGCTCTGATTTCTTAAGGCGGGTCCCAGTTTGTGAATAATTGAAGCCCTTTCTATCTCTCTCTCTCTCTCTCTCTTGCCCTGAAACATCTTTGGAACCCATCTTTTAACAAGACACTCGCAAGAGAAAGGGGCACTGAAGAGTTTACCAGAGAATGCCTTGTCTCGGTCTGTTATTCTTGTATCTTGGAGAATGGAAGAAAATCATGTGAGACAGAGTGTGAGAGACGAGCACAAAACCTGCCAAAAGTGAGAATGGTGCAAGTGATGGACAGATGGAGGGATTTATAACGCACGTACTACCACTGTGTCCTTGGGCAACACACCTCACATGTTTTTTCAAATGGAGAACCATATTGTAATTTCAATCTATATTATTTTCTGGACTGTACATTTGATGAAATTGCAATATTATCGCAATGAAACAAATTACAATAAATGAATTAAGAGTTCTGTTAAACAAATCTGAAATCTGCTGCTGTGTTCCCAACTGCACCCATCTGGCTTCGCTCCTAAATGTTTTGGACCTGAGGCAGAGCATTTGCTTAATTTCAAACTGTGCTCTTACTCAATCAGAACGTCTCTTTGCTTGGTGAAAAATGTCAGGCTGAATTAAAATCTCATTATACCAAGAGTTGTTGACCTTCACTCTGTAAGGGAGATGCAAAGTAAACATAAAAATATGATGTGAAACGATCTTGTTTGGGATCATTTTATGGAGATGCGGCGGTGGCTATTTGAAAAGAAAAGAAAAGTAAAGTTTTCTCAAACTATTACAAAATCGTTCTCAGTTTTCTTGAGCTACGCCTGCTGTAATAATTTCTAGTGCACTTTTGAACACAGCGATTAAATGAATCCTGTGGAGGATATTAAATTATAAGGTTATTGAAGCAGCTCTATAGGAGAAATGAACCTCTATAGACTAGCGGATTTTAATAACAATAAAATATTGCTCCAGAAATGTGTTATAAAAGTGACACTGTATCATTCCATGCTTTCTCTTCTTTATTAGTTATGTTTTTAATTAAAGGCCTCAAAACATGGAACTTGAAGAAATCCTCCAACTCAAAGCGTTATAATTTTTTAGATTTTGTTTATTAGACAGGAGATGAAAGTGTGAAATGGGTGATGAGAGAGATGGGAGGACATGCAGTAAATGTCGGAGTCGGGGTTCCTGTGCCTTAACCACTCGACCACCGGGCAGCCGTCTCAAAGTGTTATCAAACACATTTTTATACCACAGAATCAAGTATTTCCTGTGTTGAGTTTTTTTTGGGAGGATTTAAGAAGTAATTTGCTTCAGCAAATTTATGACAGAATTCATGACAGAAATTGTCATGACTGTGATTATAGAGCCTTTTAGACTTAAAAGAGGTTGTGCTGTAGATTTGGCCAGTTGTGAGAGCTGTGAGGTGCGCGTGTATTTTTAGATCCTCTAAACAATGGCATTTAAGCCCTGTTGCAGTTTGAGCAACAGTGATTTCTTCATGGAGAATGTGTATTTTGTGTGCAGCCGCGTTAGTAATTTCCACCGCTGCTGCCTCTTCTTAAATTCATGTGTGTGTTTACCTGATGTGGAGAAGGCCAGGTGTGCTGACCTTTGGCTGATGGATTGTTTTCTCTCAAATGAAGACATAAAAGAGGCAGTGGAGGTAATGGATGTGTGGGGGAGTGTGGCCTTTATCCAGGGAACAGGGCTTTTGGAGTGGCCCGAGATGAGCCTCTGCTCTGCCGTGTAATTATGTCCTCCTCCTTCAACCCCCTTCAGTCGCCGGCACCTCTCCTTTCTCCCTCTGCGAGCAGCGGCCTCCAGATGAGCCGCAGGTGATAGCAATCTCTGCCTGTCCCACTGCGGTGACACACACGCAGATACATGTGCACAAAGAGGGAGGCGTGAGGAGCCACTGGGCAATAAGACAGGCTTTAGCTCTCAGACAGAAAAAAGTATCTCACCATGCAGACATGCACCAAACTTAAGAATTTATGCACATACGCCACAACTGATATCATTCACACTCCACTGGACTCGTGCGTGGGTAGAATATAATATCAGGATAAACACTCTGAAGTCAAGGTGGGAAGTTCACAACAACACATTTCACATACCTCAATTGTTTTAGAAAATTGCATTCAAATGTGGAAAAATTAAGTTCATGGCTCATTTTGCAGAATTCTCTTCCATTTGAAATTATAGTTTACTTTTGGAACTTCTGCATTTGGATTTGTTTTTTTGTCAGATTTTTTGCATTTTTAATAATAATTAGTAGTAATAATAGGAAAATAATAATACAAAAAATATGAGTGATGAAGATCTCACACCTTTGCCATAACAATACCTAAAGATCACACAGTGTACAGTGAGCTGTGGGGGATTGTCAACATGTTAAAGTTTGTGGTCAATGCCAATGCTAATGCTGAAGAAAATAAAAGTTAAAATAAAAAAAATGATATATATATATATATATATATATATATATATATATATAATATATAATATATATATATATATTATATATATTTATATATATTATATATATATATATATATATATAATATATATATATGTGTGGTTGTGATGTATGTATATATATATATATATATGTGTGTGTGTGTGTGTGTGTGTGTGTGTGTATATATGTGTGTATGTATATATATATATATATATATATATATATATTAACTATTCATTAACTATTCAAATTATGAAATTATACTTTAGAACAGTCAAAAGTTCTCAAATGCTGAAACGTATAAAAGTAAATAGTACTTTCCTTTTTTTGCTTTTTTTTGGTTTTGCTTTGCTTTCTTGGTTGTCCTGTTTCTCATGTGTGTTTCTAGTCTATCATGCTTATGTCCTGTACTACAGTTTGTCTTGTCTTTTGTCTAAAAAGAAAACTAATCTATACATAAAAAAATTTAAATTACTTCAAATTATGTGTTTTCATGGACTTTTTCTTACGCCGTAAAGGCTTTCATCAATCATGATTTGTAGGACAGATTTTCTTTTCAAGAAAGGTTACCAAGAAATAACTGGTTTTAAAATTTTAACTAATACAATTGCGAAAGAGACAAAAACTCAAAGTTTGTGTGGAAATGGTTTGGGGGGGGAAGTACACAATTTCAATAGATATTTTTTTAACCAAAGTGAGCAGAACACCTCATAGTACATTCATTTAACAAAATCTATATTGTAATTTCCTCAGTAATGAAGCTCCAGCTCTGAAAATCCTCTTCTTATCCTTCATCATGTGCATGTTCATTTCCTGTCGTCTGTATCGTCACTGATCTAATACACGCATAAATCCATCGGCAGGAAGATTATTAGAAGGATTATATTACCAGTTATAGTCTTTAATCATGGCTATGCAATTCATCACCAAGTCTGACATTGTATCAGTCTTCCAAAATCCCATATTGACAAATTAGATTTAACATTAGTCTACCTGAAAATGATTTTTATTTTATTATATTTAATCTACACATATATATCCGATTAAAGATGTCCCTATCTCTATAGTGAAAAATGTTTTAGAAGATTAAATTGTATTTTTATGGGGGCTTTCGTGTCTCTAATTCATCAAACTGCTGTTCTTTGTTGCTGTTCCTTGAAATACACTTTCCCAGTGGAATTAGTTGTTTTTTGTCATTCCGGGTTCACGCTACATGATGGTGGCCTTTCATTTTGCTAATGTGGGGGATTTTTTTTCTTGAATAAAAGCCCTATAATCCATCTCCCGCTGCTGCCGCTGCTGGCAAAAGGGGGTGATTTATATTGCATAACACGCGCTAAGACACCACAGCCACAAAACCAGATCTGGCGCTAGAACTGATAACCCGCTGGAATATGATAGAGCACGATTAGCAACGGCGTGTATAGGATAAATTACACGCTATTGCTATAAGTTTTGAGACAAACTTCCGTGTTTTGTACGATCTGCTTCACGGTTTGTAGAATTATGGGTGTCAAATTGAACCGTAGCTCTCTGTACAAGGGATCCCAGCTAGCATTTGACACATACTACATGCAAACATCTTGGGTCCTCTCTGTCATTCCTGCATCGCCTGTTTTTCTGGTTCTCACTGTAAAAGATTCTCTGAGCTCCAGCAACGTTGGTTTCTATCTACAAAAGTCACATTCTCTTTGGTGGCTTTCTAAGCGTTACAGACTTTCATCACTATTTGACAGCGGTAACCCAGAGAGGCAGAGCACACAACTTTTAACTTTTTTTTTGCTCTCTCCCTCATCGCAATCCTGATTTAATATACTGATGTACATTTCTCATTTTCTCCACCGTGATTGTATTTAATATTTTCTCATAACATTTAGAATTCCAATTATCTGTTAATTATAAATGCATGTCGGTAATGATAATGTAGCAGTTTTGCACTTAATGCGAAGAAAATTAGATATCAGTGTGGTTCAGAAGGCTGGTAAACTCAGCTGGCCTATTTTACCAGTGTAGTTGTAATATATGTACATAAACTAGCCTATATATATGCTAAACTCTGGGACACATTTAAGCTCTGACTTTCCAGTTAAGAGCTACCGGGGTGATGTTACTGGATCAAGAAACAGATTTGTGTTCTTGGAGCTGTCCATGGTGCTGAACTCTCTGAACCAGCGACTGATTCATTCATGTTTAGCAATAAGGTATCCTATCTATCTTGGGGCTGGGTGACAATGTCAAAAAAAGGTATCAATTTGTTCATGATTTGTTTTTATTTTATTATTCCTCTCTTTAAATAATAAATAAAAATGGCTTTTAATATTAGTTTTGTTTTACATGAACAGCACAAGTCTTAACTCTGCTCCAAACCCCATAGATACTGATTTTTACTGATGGACCTTAATTGAAAAGACCCAAACTGATAACAGCAGATACGAAATGACTAACTCTTAATCTTAGTTCAAATTCGATTAATTGCACAGCCCTAATTCATCTTTAGGTTTGTATGCTTTTCTTAATCTTATTAATTCTCGTTCCAAAAACAGCTTTGTGTGTGTGGTGCTGTCCATGGTGCTGAACTCTCTTTAGTGATCACAGACTGCTCCACATACAGTATTTATTATTGTCTAATCTATAATCTAGGTTTTATAGTATGTTGATATCTTAATCTTATATTTACTCAGAAAACAGCGCTTGGTCCTGGGTGCTGTCCATGGTTCTGAACATCAATTTTGTTTTCTAAAATCTGTGAAAACTGCATTTCCAAATAGCCCAGGACAATGAATAAGCAGTTACCCGTTTCACCCCACCGTTAAAGCAATGGGATCATCCTTAACCATCTTCACCTCTGCGGGGCCTTTCTCCTGTGTGTGTGTGTGTGTGTGTGTGCGCGTGCGTGCTTGTGTGTGTGTGTGTGTGTGTGTGCGTGCATGCATGGTCCAGGCATTGACAGCAGTTTTTCTTCATCGATGGCAATGTTCATGAATATTTGAAGACCCTCTCAATTTAGCATCAGACAAAATGGGAAAACAGGAGCCTTTGTGGTTGGCATTTATTCTCCCAAACCACAGTATAGTCGTCTCCTTTAATGGCTCTGGAAAACTCTGGCAGCATGAACATCCATTGTGTTGTAAAATACCAATGTGGGTCAAGGGTCTATAATCTATTACCTTTCCCCCTCTTCTGATTTGATTGGATTATTTTGAATGATCAACTAAAAATGTGCCAAATATGGGCCCATTGGCGTTATTATCCCAATGATTCACCCGGCTACAGATGGGGCCCCTATGTCAGAGCGTACATGTGCGCTTGCATATTAAACAGCATGTCCCCATCTAGCAAAGGCAAACAATGAGATAATGGTATGGAAATTAACATCCTACATGGAGGGGGGCGCCAAGGGGTCAGGTAAAGATCAACGGCCCATCACTTGCCTCTGCACCGGCTGCTGTGGTGGAAACATGGTCGACCTTTCCGAGCAGCAGGACGCGCTCGGAGTTGGCTGTGATCTTCATCTTGGCATCACTTGCGTAGGTTATTTGAAATGTGTTTGTGGATTCAACCCTTGTGGTCCAAACCGTTGTTAGCGTTATCTGCAATGCCCCACTGTATTTTTTACATCCAGTCATGTTTCCCTACAAAGGTTAACTCTGAGTACATTTTATCGAACAGCTTTGCACCCCAGACCTAGTTGTGAACATTTTTCAGCTTCTATATTGATACAGCCGTGGCGTTTTGTTCTCTTGTTAACTGTGAGCTGCTTAGAACAATGGCGTTTTGACAGCAATGGTAAGATAAGAAATTTCATAGTATGTGGCTGCTTTTGTTAGGATAAAAATATGTCTATCAACTCAATAGCCTGCATGTTTTTACATAACTATAGGGAAAGTGAGAAGTGTTCTAATGTAAACTAAAGGTGACTAAAGGTCACTGCAAAAATCAATAGTAACTTGAATGTGTAACTTGAATTTTTAATTGGAATTTTGTGAAATGTCGTTTGGGAATGTTTATTTTTATTGATTAGTAAAGTGACAACAATATATATGTATTTTTTTTTTTTTACATAAACTGGATGAATAGGTGCTTTTATGCTTCCAGTTTCTGTGTCAGAAAAACAACGACCACTCAAGAGGAGCTTAGATCGTTCATTTATCACCCCAGACAGTCTTAATATATTTACAGTTTATAAACAATAATTTAAGAGTACATTTTTGCTTTTGTTGGCATTAGCTCTTTGTTATCATTAGCAAAATTAGCATAACACAGCATAACACAGCACATTTCTAACTGCAGTGGCGTGAAGGAAGCACAGGAGCAGGTTCACAGAAAGCAAATAACACTTTAGTACTATATATACTTTAACTGTCAGACTTTTAACTTTCTCCAAACAGCAGACGCAACCATGTTGTGTTCTGTTACTGGTTCAGAAATGTTCTCCAAGTTTTACAGTAGGAATTCCGAGTTGAAAGAGTGTTCCAGTTAAAATGTAAGTCGCAACAGAAAATCTGACCTCAGAGATCAATGCACTTCTACATACATCCCATCTGCTGCCTATAACAGGGAAGTCAAATCATAAACTTCATCAAAGTAGTCTGATGTGCCACAGGCATTTTAATGAATCTCAACATATATTTTACATGTAAAACAAACAACAACAAATTAATGGGCCGATTTTTAAAAGATAAAATTAAACACAGTAGTTAATTTAGTGATAATATTTGCAAGCCTGAAAAATCTTACCAGTGCTCCCTTGTGCACAGTTTGTATTGTGTACTTGCCAGCTCAACAGAATGACTCCTCCAGGCTTTGACTTAGTATTAGTGTTAATTAGCACATGTAAAGTCACCCTAATGTTCCAATGTATAACAATGGTGCACCCTATGGACCAATATGTACACACACAGGGTGAGCTAATATCCGTGTTGGTAATTAGCCTATGTTTGGTCTGCATGTTGTTTAGCATTATTCATTCCCGTCTCTCAACTGTACCAACATGCCCTCATCAGAGCCTAAAGGGAGCTACTCAGGTGTGTTAAAGTGTTATAGTCTTCCGAGTCCCCCTCAGAATCTGCTGTTGGGACATTTTATGGATCTGTAATAATGCAGCTGCTTTACATTCCTCTTCACAGGCATTAGACTCACGTCACACACTTACAGGCTTATGTACGTTATCAGAGTTTTTATAGATGCAAGGTGACGATGACAAGTGTTAACAAGTGTTCCTACTTCATCTGCTGCAGTTTGTTCATTGCTGCTTAACGGAGAACTAAGCAACATTTTACCTTATGAAACAACTTTGTAAGTCCCTATGATGATTAAATATGTATTTCTGGGGCATTTGAAGTGTGTCGTCTCCCCCTGCTGTCCCTGGGCGGAAAACCAGCCTTGCAACATTGGCAACATTGACCTGAAGACAACTTGCCCTTTTTTATATTTGGCAACATTAAATGTGATTATACTGCCTTGTGTAAAGAAAAATCAAGAACAAAATTTTTTATTGCTGTATGTACACATCTTAAAGCTGTTTTGTTGGGGTTTTTTTATGAGAAAGTCAAAGCTAAATGTATGGTTTACTTAAAGCTACAGTATGTCACTTTCTGCGTTATTCCAAGGAAACAGAAAGTTAAAACCATACAGAATATTCTCCATGTAGATAAATAGGTTTTATGCCATACTGTGCTTACATTTCCATGGAAACAAGCAGGGAAAGGCTCCGACAGGCCAAATATGAGTTAGGTTTGTGGAGAGGCAAGTCCATTCTCTGTAAGGACAAGGTTTTTTATACACAACTATTATCATTTATGGCTAAAAGTTACTAAAAGTTAAATTCTGCAGTAACTAGATTGGTACATTTATTATGTAGTAATAACATTTCATGGTATCTTTCCTGTTCTGCGACAATGAGAAAAGTTCCATCTTGAGGTCTATTCTGTAATTGGTAAGAAATATCTTTATTCCGCTTCCCAGTAAGAAGCTCTACATCTTTTATGGAACAGCATGTAGGTCTGAGGGATTGTCCGCTTTTACAGGTTTTAGATGAAAAGAAATACCTCACTTTTGAACCAATTGTATTAGAGTCTTCATGCATTCATTACGTAGCAGGATGCTCTCATATGTGACCCTGGGATATTGAGCATTTGTTCAGCTGAGACCTACCTTAAATGCTGGAGATATCATTAGACATTTAAATGAAGCCGCCCATGTTACATCAAAGTGCCATAACCTTCAGAGTGATGGAAACACTCAATAGGAGGCTCTCGTTGCACGCTGGCAGGGCCCCGCAATTACCACACTGCACCGTGGGGGGCGGAGGGTGCAACCTGGCACAAATAACGCTTTAACTGTGTCTCCTCACCAGCTGGGGGTGTACTGAGCCAGTCACACCAGCACTTATTAACTGGTTAGAAAATGCTCTACAATGAACACAAGGTGAAAGCGAGGACAGGAAAAGTTTACTTCTTTTGAATAACTTTTTTACTGTGATGACCTGATTTGACTGCAGAGAGATTAAGAAGCAAGGCACAACCAGTTAATTTACCAACCCAAAAGTTGTCGGTTTGATGTCCTTGTGGCATGACACTTGACCCACCATGTGTAAGATTATGAAACTCATCATTTAATAAATGATAGCTGGAACAATAGTTTGGCAGTAAATATATCACGTGTACTTTTTTTTGATACACAATAAGATTTGGGCTTGATTAATTAACTTCTATTAGTCATTATTCTAATAAAACTAAATGTGACTACAGCTACTGTCATGTAGAAGACATCAAAAGAAGGATGCAAAATGCAAAATATCTAAATAATCTAGGGATGAAATGCAACACAAAAGTTACAGATAACAAGATACAACAGATGTGGCCAGCAAAACGACAATGGACCAACAAAGGAAAAGGGGAAACATAACTTAAATACTCGAGGGCACTACAGATAAGACACATTAGGTCAGTGTACAGTATACAGTTTTTTTGTTTATGCACTTATAAGGCATTACTAGTATTTGTAGATTGCTTATAAATGTTAATAAGCCACAAAAACATGTGTCTGTTAAACTGTTTTCAATAACAAATGATGAATGCTTGCAAATGTCTTATAAATGCTATTAATTGCCATATAAATAGTTTACTAAGAATGCCATATAAATAGTTTACTAAGGAACCTTATTTCACCCAACAAAAATATAGATCAAATTATTCACATGCAGTTTATTTTGATGCTAATACTAACTGCTCTTTTTTACTGCACTGCACTTCTTCAACGAAATATCCACCCAATGTCTTCCAGTCTACCGTTAATGTAGAGTGATATACTACTTGGTGGAATGTTAAAGCGTGTCAGTTATTCATTACCGGACAATCCCAGGTAATGTGTGCCCCTGAGTCGCCGGGACATATAGGGCTTGAAATGCATATCATTAATGACATTGCACAAGTTCAATGTGGTAATAATCTGTAATATGGGTTTGTGAGGCAGTGTAATCAGGCGACACGTCATTCAAACTGCGGTCGACATGATCTGTGGAGGCTGTCCCTATAGAGCTGTGATGCATTTAATGTCTGTCAGGAAACTTAGTGACAGTTTGTCTTCCTCTGAGCTGATGCCATCTCGCTGTCACCCTGATGCAGTAATATTGGACTCCATGCAATATCCGCTCTGGGAAGTGTAGTGAATTCTGCAAAGTAAATGAAATGAGGCGATGTCCTATGACAATTTTAATATTTATAAAGGGATGTTGTTAATTCTGGGGCACAGTCTGGAGAACCTAAGACCAGCTATGGTATGTTTGTGTTGTAGATGATATACGAAATGGGTCTTAATAAGGCGAGAAATCTTAAAGATATAAATTCGAAACTTCTTGTGTAGTTTACTAACATAAAAGGAAGAAAAAATATATATTTCTTCCATCATGTCATGTTTTCGGAAATAAAATGGTACAAATTGCCAAAATTGCCCAAATGTGGGACATCCAAATCTGAAAAATGACAGGTTTACATTTCTTGCTTCATTTTGAGACATAGATACAAACATTTTGCCTCAGTTTTGAAGTTAATAGTTTAATAAATTAGGCTATGATTTAGCTTTCAACAAATCTTGCGATTTGTACAAGTTTGGAAAGTTCGGTGTTTGTAGTTGCTACTTTAAGGAGGAAAAATACAGCTTGAGAAAACTGCCTTTGTAACAATGTCCCATATAAATCTATGGCCTTAAGTTGATCAATTTAAATAATAACATATATTTAGGTGTAGACTGGACAATGTTACTGTTTCCAGGTGAAAGTTTATATCTCGAGCGCAAATAGCCTGTAGAGTCTCACCTTAAAAAATTATATTTATATACATTTTGGCAATTATTTTGTGCTTAATCTTATGCATACCCCTTCAGAGCCAGAGTACATTGGTATTAATTGACCAATCAATGGTTTTGTGACACAAACTGTGAAGATAACAGACATCAGACATAACAACGATTTACCATTTTTTTTTGTCTCCCACTCATATGAAACACAGCACACACTACACACTTGCCATTTTTGGGAAAGATTTACTACAAGCGACGGGCTTTAAAAGTGTTGTGTGATCAAACGGGGTGTGGAAACAAACACAAGGATATGAGAAGGCATCAACTGACTCTTTACATAGGCTCTTATTTACACAAAAAAGGAAACCAAAGCAGGTTAAATCCTGCTTGTAAAGGCCAACAGGAGCAGTGTATTCAAGAAGCCTGTTTCTGTCCTTGAAGCAAAGATAAATGGAACTTCCCTGTTAGTTTTTTGTGATTCCTACTTTTCAAAAGGCAATGGGTGCAGATGGTGTCTGGCTGTTTTTATTGGCTGTTGTAAAGTTCATCGCAAGTGACAATCATAAATAACCGACTTGTTGGATTCTTACAGTTTGAGCTTCTGGAGCTGCGACCCGACAAATAGTTATTACAGAATCGCAGTGACCCCACAGACATGAAGAGTGTCACAAATAACCGCTTACCAGAGGCGCAACGCGGGCCTGGACTTGTGGAGAGACAAATCAGGCTTAAAATCAGGCAAATAATCCTCTCGTGTGCTGCTGGCTTTAGACATCAATTTAAATTTTTAGCTCATGTGAAACAGAACTGCCTAAACTAAAGACAAATTATGTGAACTTGATAGGAGAAGGTCAGCCCAAATACTTCCCATTTATCTCTGATTCAACATGGTATAAAAATGGGCAGAATTTTCCAAAGTTGGGTCTATACTCAGACTTTATAAAAAGATCAGAACCACTAGACCTTCATTTTGACAAATGTGTATTATGTGCTGTACCTATTCACCATTTTTTTATTTATTTTTTTAGTTGGCTGCATTCAGTGCTGCGTGTACGGCCCTGGTATTGATGAGACATGAGTCAGTAGTACACTTCATTAATTACACAGAGGAGCTGCTGTGTTTGAGTGGGGCATGTTTGTCAGATCTGGGTCACTCGGGCTGATCTTTTGTGTGTTTTGTTTTTTTCCCGTTTCACACGCCTCATGTTTGGTTTGTTCCCCGTTCTTATTATCTTGCTGCTGTCACGGCAGCCCTTGACGTGACTTCTCCCTTTTTCCTCCTCTCTTGATTACTAATATTTTTTTTTCCTTTTTGGTGTGTTTTTTGGTCATGTCTACATCCTAGCTCCTCTCAGCTTGCTTTTATCCTGCCTTTTGACGTCAAACCAGGCAAAAAAAAACAAAGTTGGTTATGAATCTCTTGTGAGCCGGTGAGGATTCAAAGGAGAAGTTCCCAGTCAATAAACACACAGAGACTCCCGAAGAAATGCCACGCTTTTGCGATGCAAACACGCTCTCGTCTGGCCCCCAACACTCTAACCTGCTTTTCATGCAACATCAGAGCTGTCATCAACCAGCTGAAACCTTCTAAAATGCAATAGAATAGGCAAAGTGCTCTATAGTTCACTGTTTCTTTTTCAGCTGCAATGCAATGATGAAATAAGCTTAAAGGTTTAAGTCAGCAGCACCAAACAGCCACAAGCACAATAACAGCATTGGGCAATCGGTGCCGTTTTAACCCAGATGACTGGCCATGAAATTTGTGTTGTCCTTAATGAACTATGTAGCTAACAAAAACTGATCGTTTTAGAGCTATAGATTATCTGTTTTCGGGCTTGACAGTTTTTGACGAAAATTTTGTTTTCTGCAAAGTATGGTAGCAGAGGTTCATAGAGAGAGAAAAGAAAGCAATTTTCTCATTTAAATTCATGCTACTCATTTTACGGTACAATAGGCCTGATTTACTGTTTGCAAACAATCAGAGCTGTGTGGGTTTATTGGCAAGGATACATATTAAATTAGGGGGAATTAGCCACCAAAAATCACAAATTCTGCTTATAAGCGTGGATGATTTTGGGTGGATAAATAAACAAAAGTTTGGCATTAATTTGGCTTTAATCGCTAAACGCTGCTAGTAGCAAGTCACTGAATGTGTAAGTGCTGTGATGCAAGACTCATATTAGTTTGGAAAGTGTGCTTGTTATACATTTTCTGGAAAGTATGCACATATTTGGATACACAAACTATAATGGAAAGCTTCTGATCATCTGTTAATGGCAAGAAACACATAAGGTGTGATGTAGTAGCTGTAGGGGATTCTTACTAGTACAAGTACTGTAATGTTATTCATGTCCTCCCACTTATGAGTGGGGTGGGTGGCATTCAAAGTTGATATCTATTAAGGAATTGGATCAAGATCAAACATGACACACTGTATAAGTGTGGGTATGTTTGTTATCATATTTTAAGAGTAATCCATACAACCAGAACCAGAAGAAGCTGTGATCCTGAGGAGAGGGGAGCTGTGTGTCTGTGTCGCCTCCAGGGTTCACTCAGGGGTCACACTGGGAGAGACTTGCGGCAGCTCGGTTCACATGCTGGGAAGGGCACAACCACTCTATCAGGCTGAAGAAGCACTGGATCAGGTTCAGTGATCTGTGTCTTCCTTGGCTCCGTTGAACTGATTCACCGATGAGGCTGATCTGAAGAGACTGTCCTGGATCCAAAGTTTGTTGTAGACTTGAAAAGTTGCAAAAAAGGTCCTTTGCTTGAGTTTGCATGATGCAATTTAAATCAAGTCCAAGAAAAACGGGCACAGATAAGCCCTTTTTCTCATCACCCGGGTTGAGGTAATTCCTGGTGGACCTCTCTAATGGAACTGAGTTTGTCTCCTTTCTCTTTCTGACTTACCCCTGCAGGGGTTGGGTTTTTGCGCCATTGTTCAACCAATCAGGGCACACTGTGTCAGAGCTTGATCAGAGAAGAAGATCCGAGATAATGCAGCCATTGTTTAACGGTAACATTCAGCCACATAGTCACGAAGGTAAAATTATTCATAAGACGAGTTAGAAAACGGTTAAATGAACATGCAGAACACAATAATAGTGTTTACAGTAAATTCATCTTGTGAACAAAATCAGCAATCAGAGGATTGTTTACTAAAACCAAAATTGTCTTTTTAGCATTTTAGCATTTGTCTTGGGAGAGAAAATGGCTCTGTGAGTTCATTTTAACCCAAAGCAGTCATTCGATGGAAAAAGTATATTCCAAAATTCAAAGCATGAAGTTTCTACTCCTGCAGAGATGCCATAATTCTCCAGTACCATGGTAAAACCCTTCTCCCGCATTCCAGTCACCATGGCAACATTCAGAGGTCATCTGCAGGTCACTACATAGCATAGCAGTTGCTTAAATAGAAAGAGAAAAATAAGGATTTAGTTCCACTGTAAACGAAGACCAAGTTATGATGCCACTATAGGGACAGTATGATGGTTGTGTATATTGGCTGCTATGATAGCCTTGACAGCACTCTTCTTCAGCCGTGTATCACCCTTTCCTCCGTGTATTTACAAGCTAAGTGTGTGTGTGGTTAGCACAGGAAGTACTCAGACCCACTTGTCATTCATGTGCAGACCATCTCTCTCTATACAACCTTGACCAACTGTGAAATCAGTCTACAAAGCAGCATTGTGTGCGCTCAACAAAATCGTGTCTGTTTGTTGAGAGATGTTCAATACAAATAATGATTGGACTAATGTTTAAAAATACCAGGCTAAGCAGAGTATTGAGTAAATGTTGCTGTGAGCAGCAGAGGTGCCCTCTCTCACCTAAAAGAAATACCTCATTGTGCGTGGAGCCTGACACAAGGTTAGACTCTTTTAAAATGCCATTAAAGCTTTGGAGGTACTACATTTCTTTGGTACTTTTTCAATTCAATTTAAACTTTTAACAGCCTGAATCTGTTCCAGTATAACTTTACCTGTGGCCTGTGTAAATGTTACATTAAAATTGCATGAGTGTGTTTTAGCTCATCATTTATTCACATTGCATTACACATTTAGAATTAACATTGGAAGATTTTAATTGATATAATATATATATAAATTCAATTTAATTTATTTGAGGTAAATAATTGAGTCAGTGTTCAAAAATGCTTCACTATAAAATAGTACCCAACTAAATTCTGGTTAAAAACAATAATATAATTAATTTATTCATATGATTAATTTACACTACACTAATTGTTTGTGTTTACGAATATGCTTTTATTTTTATTCTTTTCTAAAAGCCTATAAAATAATTATGTGTTTGATTGACAGAGCTAAGCGAGATGTTTTTCTAACTTTTATCATCCAAGCACAGGCAGTCACATCTTTTTCTATCCCAGATAAACAAGAACCTCACATGTTAGAACATACTGTATGCTAAGCGTGCTAACTGCTCACTGGGGGACTGATGTTTTGCTGTGGCATAGGACAAGTTCTGTGTCATTATGTAAAGTTGGGGGGTGTTTCATCGTTTTCATAAATAAATTCTTGATTACAGAGTAAATGATCAGAATCTATTAGCATAAGCACTACAAACATTTAGCACAACTGGTAAATACTCTTTTTTGGGGAGACCTTGTACCTCTAGCAGTTTCCGTACATGCGAATTTGTAGAAAGTGCGAAATCTTGGTTTGAGGACATAATTGAGCTAGTTGAATAATTAGTTGTCCGACAAATCTACCGCATGACCTGAAGTCTCACCTTGCTTAAAACGCAGTCAGTCTCCCATTTCTTTGACACGATCCAGGCATCTGCTTGGCCTCCACCATTCTTCACACTTGCACGCTCACACACACGTCCTTCTCCCACTCTGTCCATCTTATCTGGATCTGTGGCCATGGGCAGATATGGCCCGCTGCCCGCCTCTAAAGGGAGACCACTGAAGGCCAAGAATAGAAAAGCATTGGCTACAGCCAAGCCCGTAATGCTATTGCACACATTTCACACATAAAATACTCCTCAGCTGCAGGCTTAAGTGGTCATTGTTACTGCCCAGTTAACAAAGTTCAAATATAAAGGTTAGGAAAGTTTTGGTATTTTGTCTTGAACACACACAATGATCTTGGACAGACTTTTCTAAATGTAGAATTCATTATTAAAACTCAAAGGGAAACACTAGAGGCAAAACTTTTTTCTTTTCTTTTTTTTTTTGTCAGTTTGCCCTCTCAACATAACCTTTCACTTGAAATGAACCAAACGGCCCTCAAGATGTTTTATTATTTCATTGATTCAACTTTCAAGTCTGTTTTCTCAAAATGCATTTTTCTCCTATGGGGACATAAACATCACACCTTAAAGTAGCACCTACAGACACTTTCCTACCTAGAATTTAAAAAGATTTTGACTGAATTCAGAAGGATTTGTTCTTATTCAGTTCTAGCCTGATTTTTTCATGTTTTAGCTTGAAAAAAGGAGGCAAATCCAATGGCTCAGTCAATGGTTTGTCCCAAATGTGTGCAGTTTTTGGGTAACACCTTATAATAACTACACTTATTCCTGCCCAATTAAAGCAGGAATAAAGACTTGATTCAGTGAACAAATAGTTTGTTAAGAATAATTCAGGCTTAGTAACTACTTAACTGATACTCTAATCCTAACTCTTAACCCTAACCTTAATTAAGTAGTTACTGAGCCTGAATCAGGCTTAATAAACTATTTGTTCAAACAGATGCTTATGACTGAAGTTAAGTTTTTTTCCTATTCATCTGCCTATTAGGAGCACTGCTTGTTGCAGAGAGCTCAGTCTGGCAGTTTCTTGAACTGCTACTGCTGCTGTTATTGTTGTTGTTGTTGTTGTTATTGTTGTTGTTGTTGTTGTTGTTGTTGTTGTTGTTGCTGTTGCTGTTGTTGTTGTTTGTATCTAATAAAGTTAGAGTGCTTACAATTTATTGTTGTGGGCTGGACTGAAGACCCTATTAAGAGTTGGGCCAATCGCTGTGTGGTTGTAAAATTGTAAATTAGCCCAAGAAACATTTCAAACTGAAATCATAATTTAGTCCATTTGAACAATAGCATCAAATGGCTTTCAGTCCACCTCTATAAAAGCCAGCCCACAACCGTACCAGTAGATGGCACTCATGAAGGCTTCATGCCACATTAGCGTTTTCTTGTTTGGTGTAGCCAAATTTGAAAATGTTATGTGAGTATCTCTCTCCTTTTTCTTACTAAATTAAGATGTGTAACCCTTAAACTGCTACAATTACAGGCCAACATAAACCATATCCACAGGTAAATATTCAAGTTCTCACAACTGAAGCAGCGTGGACCTTCACTCTCTAATGGATAATGACAGGGCTCAGAGGCGGGCGAGGGCTGAGTCTCATGACCAATGAATAAAAGAAGCAGAGAAGGCAGTGTGGATGGATGCACTGGATGGTTGTGCTATGATAGAGGCCTGTTCCTGCCAGTTTCCCTGGTTAATCCTTTTCATTACACCACACTGTCCCTGTGTTCTGAGAGCAGCCAGAATACAGAGCTGCTCATACGACAGCTCTGCAGAGCTCTGTGGAAGAGCGCATACACATCACTGATATAGATTAATGTGTCAGCAACTTTATACTATACAATATACTGACTTGTGCAAAACTTAACGTTAACAGTCTTTTTTCAAGTGTGTGATTTATTGTGGGACGTGCGTCTCCACAGAATGACATCTCTGGTTCTTGGACTCATTTATCATGTGTTAATAAGGAGATTTACACAAAGAAGGATGTGTTCTATTCTGCTCACTCAAGAAGGTAATTAAGATATTGGATGAGACCTGCCACTCATACACGTGATGTGGTTTCAAAGGAGTGCTGATTAAATGGCTAGTCTTTGATTGGTTGGCTGCACTACAGCAGCAGATCATAGTCTGAACATCTCTCTGAGAGAGATTTGGAGGCGTCAGCCCTCACTGGGTTTGGGCCAATTAAAAGCACCAGTATGTTGCAGATCAGGCAAGTACTGGTTGTTCAAAGGACCTCTGTATTATGGTCCAGTCTGTGCTAAAGTCTCAGATTCAAACAGTTGTGGCATGAGGCCGCCTATCCCATTGCTCGGACTAGCCCACCTCCTATTTAGCCAGGAAACTTATGATATCTATTTTAAGAATCTCCTTTTGCATTTTCCCTCTCTTCAATTCCACTTGGACATATTAAATGTTGGACACTCCACCAGTGTCACATTGACACGTAAATGCTATTCCAATTATTGGGAGCCCTCTCGGCTTGCAAATTACGAGTGCGAGAATGGGAGCCTGGTTCTTAGAGCTGCTCTCTGGCATTTTCCCTGACAGGCAGAAGAAAGGCAGCTGAGAGCAGCACCAGGGAGGGCTGGGAGCTCAATGAGCATTTTAAATGCTGAATCCAGGTAATCAGACAGACTCACCCTGAGACCACCAGACAACTTCACTATGAAAGATGTTGTATACTACTGGAGATCAGCCAGAGCAAGACCAGTGTTTGAAAGAGACTGAATTTTTTCAAGCAAAAACAAAGATTTCTTACTAGCAGAGCAATTGAAATGTACAGACTTTCTCCTGCAGTGGTTTGTTGCTGAGAGGGAAGACAGAGCATTTGAAGACAGTATAAATGTGTGCTAAATATGTAGAAGTTATGTAATGACAGAGCGATGAAGCTTTGTAGTAAGGAACGCTAATCAAGGTGCATTGCCATCCCATAAAAACATTAGTGCAGCTGCAGATGTCATACAGTCACTTTGAAGCTCTTCCAGCACAGCCCTGCTGCAGGTTATTCTGCACTTTGTTGTGTGCACAATGCAGGAGCAGATTTGTGGCAGGGTTGGCTGCTCAATGGCAGAACAGTGCTGAAGTATCCTGAAACAAGCTGTGTTTCTTAAATGACACCTCAGCTCTGGGGACCTGGGACCAACAGACACCTGACGTGTGTTATGTGTGAGTTATTTCAGGCAGAGTGTCAGTCACTGCGACAGCCCTTTGCAACATTTACACGCACACACACACACACAGGCAGAAGGCCTCATTAGCACTGCACTGTAGCTGCTCTGCTAACGCTTGCTCTGTTCAGATGTTCACACACACTTGTCAGGCACACTGTGCAACCAACGAGAGTCTTCTCTATAAAAAGTGTCTCAGCACAAACTTTTACCATCATTTTCTGTGTCTTTATAAGGTGCACGATGGAGCCAAAGACAGAGAAATGGAGCAGAAAGTTGTGTAAGCGTGTTATGTTGATCGCTGGGGCTGTTCTTATTGTTTTACTGGTTGTTATGAATGCAGACAGTTAGAGATCTAAAGGGCGCAGTTTGGAGCAGGAGGAAATTATAGGTTGGAGGCCAGAAGGGGGCGGCTGCTGAGAGGTGCTGCCGACTCCGAGTGGAGTGATAAGACACAAGGGGAAGGTGGGGTAAAGGGCCATGTGGGCAGGAAGAGAGAATGATAATGGAAGAATGTAAAGCCAAACAAACGCCAGGCCAGAGGCATTGGAGGAGAAAACAGCACACTGCTCTGGGGTAATCAGGAGCTGTGGCACCGCCCGGGATGGAGGGGTTTGTGGGCTGCTGGGAGCCCGGAGGTGAGCCAGCAGGCATGTTAACAATGCATGCTCCAAGGCCTCAGACAGAGTAATAAGGCTCAGGTGCTCACTGTCCTCCTTAGCATCATAATGTGTGAACACCAGAGGAGAATAGATCTTTACCAGAGCCGGATGTTTAAACACAGTCATTTGTTCCCTCAACACGATTACCCTCCTGTCATATCACTTAAATATATTTACACAGCGGACATGGGGAACTTTCTTCCTGCTAGCCTGGTTTCTCAAAGCAATCTATATTCTTTCCTCTCAGCTATTCTCCTCCAGCGTCGCCACAGCAACTCATCTAAAAGTGTGCAGCATGTTCTTCTTTACAACAACCCTGTTCATTATTCCAATTCAGGTCTTGCCATATGTAGCAACTTACATAAATGTATATTCTTACAGTTTAGTAACACTAGTCATACAAAAGTGATGAATTCTTAATCTTTATATTGTCATTTATATTTACAAAAATATATCATGAGTGCAATAATGCCACCATTTAATTTAATTGTTTTTATTATTACAAGCATTGTCAAAGAATCAGGATTTACTATTATGAAAAGTCTGTTCATGCACAAGACTGTTGTGCTGCGGTGTGTGGGTTTTATGTATGGGCATGTAAATCCTCATAAATCCAAAACTTGGCTAACTCATAGGAACAAACTGCAAGCCTTTGGCACCAGTCATAAATACAGATGACATTTTTCAGAGAAACAGCCAGAGCTCCAAAGACCCCGAAGAGCCTACATGCTTTTACTTTTACTGCAGCCCTAGTCTGAATAATGAGTTACAAAAACCATTGATAACATGTTGACCATATACTGATTTACCCAAAACACAAAGGAAAAGTGTTGCCATCTGTTTGCTTGAGCACACTCCAGGGGTCTAATTAATGTTTATGTTTTGAGCTAATATGCCATTTTCAGTTAAAAGGCTATTCTGTCAATGATATACAAGACAATATAAGGTTTTTAAGATAATAAAATACATTTACATTATTTACATTGTCAATATTAACATGTATACATTTTCCAGCACAGGCATGGCTGTAGAACAGCTTTTCTTAGATGACGAAGTGAAACTAGCAGACCAACTAAGCAACAAGCACTGCCTACAACTCTTTCGTCCGGGTTTATGTGAGATTAAAATACTTCATTAGATGCGGACAACATACATAGTACTGTATGTACTGCATACTTTTTACCCTAACCACCCTAGTCGCTTGAGTCGGGGTCAGTGTTGGGGGAGTTACTACTTTGAAAAAGTAAAATAAAAGTACTTTATGTCGAGTTACTTTTTAAAAATGTAATAGGTTCCCATAGTTACTGTGTCAAGAAAGTTAGTTTTGGATTACCTTATTTGTAATATTGTACAAATTAATCAAATGTGTTTTTATGTTTTATTAAAGACATTTAAACTGGTAAACAACAAGTAGTTTAATCAGACTCAAATGGCTTAACACCAACAATAAAAATGGGTAACAGTGCTGCCTAAAGCCGTGAGCTCTGCCTGTGTGGTCAAGTAAACACCACAGTCAAGTCATGCCGTGGGTTTTTCCGAGTTAGGCCATTCACTGTGCTCCTTGTTTAAGCTGTACACAGATGTTTGCAGCAGAGAGAGGTTGCATTTTCTTCCAAAGCAGTGTTGTTGGTGTTGAAAGTAACAAACTACTAGTATTTGGTATATATATTAGTATATATAGAGAGTATTTTCACAGTAATGCATTACACTACCAAGTTACTATAAATTGTACAGTAACTACCTATACAATTAAGAAACTTACACTCAACCCTTGTCGGGAGGTTGGCCAGCAGTGCTTATTTGCAGGACAAGCCAGGGAAAGAGGGGGTACCATGATGAAACTTACCCAGATAGGGAGAATCTGTAAACTCCGCAAAAGAAGACCCCTCACTGTTTAAAATCTGAAACTAGAAACTCTATCACAGTGTCACCAGTTTTACGACTCTAAAGTTTAACTCCAAATTTGAATTGAACACATCTTATTTCTGATGCATGCACATGTCTGAGCTACTAATGTTGTACTGTATCTCCTAATGTAATGATATGTCAAAGCTAGTCCCCAAACTATTGCCTTAGCATTCAGGAGCAGCGGCTGGGCTTTACTCACATGTCTGTCCTCATCAGTCCCTGCTGTAATCAGGAGAGCACTGTCAGAAAACACTGCCCAGGGTGTGGAGGCTATACGTGGAGCTAACTCCAATGAGAGAGTAAACAGTGACAGGGTCAATTCCTCTTACCAATCTCAGCACAAATAAAGGTGAACAAGGGGGCATGGAGACTTAACAAAGACGTAGCATCGCCTGACAGCAGTGTCACCACAACATTAATGAAGAATGTATACAAGGTTACCTCTAAAGAACAAAATTAATGTCGGACTGAAAGGTCATCAATTTGTTGGCAGTTTGAAATAACCTTGTTGAAGAAAATAAAAATCTACAGCGGAACTATGCTGCGATTGTGATCCAAGAGCATTGTGTAAGAAATTGATGTTTAAGAGAAATTACATTGCATCTTTCATGAAATTATTTTTCAGTAGAGTATGGCAGTGTGACAAGCTGGGCTCACTTGTTTAAACTGAGATTTCAGAACCAGGAGCTGTCCACTTTGGCTGCAGCTAAGCACGCGTGCATGCTTGTAATACAATATGTAGTTTGCAATTCTATTCTTGTTTTTTAAACAACTACTGATGCAATTTAGCTTTATACAATCCACTTCAGTTATAAAGCACATTTCACAAAGAAAAGTGACAACCATAATAATAGTAGACACTACTAACAAGGACTAAATGAACAGTAAACTTTACTAATTAAAAATATATATATAAAACTAGTAATATCCACTCTAATCAGCTACCTGCACATATTTTCATTGTTTGATGTTGATTATTGTGCCATGTCCTCTTTTCGATTGAATAAAAAAATAATAATGATAATAACACCTTCTTCTTCTTCTTTTAACCTCTGACACCAAGATCTGTGCATACTTGGCTGGTTGGTAGTAGTAGAAAGGAAAAAGTACAATTTATTACGTTTTACTAAAAATTCAAGCTAGAAAACTGCTTTCAGTTTCTATTTTGTTGGCCACTGGAATGCAAAGGAGCATGTTTCCAATGAAAGAAAGTTGGTGCATAACCTCCATTCTAGCTTTAGCATAACATGGTATCTAAATCATGGATCTAAACAAAAAAAAACCTCTGGTATCACCCATCACTAATATCATTTTAACAGTTTTATTTTTTATTGAAACCACTTTTAGGTACATGCATGTTTTCTTCACCTCTGCTTGGCAAACACACGTGCACTGTATCCATGTTACACTTTGGTCCTGCCTCAGTGTTTACCTGCTACACACTCGGCCAAACCCTCCGCAGCATCTAAATAAGATACATCCCAATTACTCGCCTTGTGCACGTCTCATCTGAGCCACGGTAATTCACTTAACCTGGGGCTCTCCGCCGACAGGTACCATTTGTTTACACATCCCTCTCTTTTTGTGTGCTCGATGGCGTATTAAAATCAAGCTGCTTTCCTCCTTTCGCCAGACCCCCGCGTAGTGCTTTCTGGCTCTCTGTTTCCATGGAAATGTGCGCTGGGAAGTCTTTACAGCTCCTAACCTTGAAAGTAAGATTGACTCAGAAAATATAGTGCATAGTCGCAATGGAAGTGTCATAACAGTAATCAGCGGTACATTTGATACTCCCTTTGAGCTTGCCTTGGTATCTGCCAGCTTCATTATAACCACCCCTGCTGTGTTGGGCGCCTATGTTGCCAGAAGAATGAATTAGAGGATTACAAAAAAGGCAAATATATCCCAATTTGGAGTCAATTAGATTATGAGGGCTTTTATTCAATAGTGCCTTCATTGTTCACTTTGTCCGTTAGTTTAAAGGTGATTACGAATACAAGTTATGCTTCGGTGTGATATGAGGGAAGCAGTGATGCAGGTAGCAATACAGCTCACATCTGCTTCTCAGCCACAGTTAAAAATAGAGCAGAGGTGTAAATTCATTCTTGCACGTTGTCATATCATTAAAAGTTTTCCACGCTTTTTTATCTCCTGAAATGCTGAAATAGAGGTTATGGGTGATCACAGCTGAATTTTAGTGGCAAGGAAGTGTTCTCCTATGAGAGAGAGTGGTTTTGTATTCTGCACTGCTGACACAAACCATATGTTATTTATGGTCTGTGACATTAATGTGGGGCGAGTTAGATCGGAGGGGAAATGTCCTGTGTCTTGTGTGAATATTAACTAATAGCGGACGATTTATGAAGGATGACGTTTTGCAGCGGTCAAAGTTCACAGGGATGTAATAATTTATGTATATAACTGGTAACGCAATCAGTACTGGTAAACGGTGTAAGCTATGGAGATTCAGTGTGACGAAAGTGTTGTGAAAATGTCATGGAAAGTCAGAGGGTTGGCATTGTTTAGTCAGTCAAGGAGAGCAATTGTGTTTACAGGAATTAGGACAATCTAGTAAATGGTATTTGAAGCCTCATTAAAGAGCATTTTGTGAGTTTGCATGGCGGCATCTCATCAAAACCTTAATTAACTTTCAGAAATTGTTTCTGTATTAGGAATGTTACAGTATCAAATTTCACTGTTATGATTATTTTGCCCAAAATTCTTAGAAGCAAGTCGGTGTAATCCTCATTAGTGTTCCGTTGTAAAAAATTGTAGTATCTGTAGTCATTTAAAACATCAATAACAGAGTCCAGATGACTACAACTGAATCTTTTTTTTACAGTTATGATTATCATTAGGAAAAAAAACCACAATACTACAATTAAGTACTGGTAATCACAATTACTGAGATCATGGCCAAGCAACGATGAAATATTTCTTTATTTTTCATTCCCATTGTCTAACACGTTACTATTACTCACATTTGCGACCAGCTCTACAAAATCAAACTTCCTGAATGGCAAAATAAAGTTAATGTGACAAACACAGCCAGGTTAAAAAGTTTTAGGTGTATTTTTGGACTAGATTGAATTAAAAATACTTAATTTTGCTTCTAAAATTGTTACATTTTAAATAGGATTAAATTGAATAATCACCATTATCGATTATCTGAATGATCTTAGCTCTGTTTCTCTATATATAATGCTCATAGCAGTTATTCCTGAATTTGAGGGAAAATATCTGTTATGAAGCTAACTTACCAGTCCAAATTTAAATGGTAAGGAAGTTTTTAGGATCAACCTCGGACATAAACCTATTCCTATTGATCAATATGAAAAGTTCTGCAAGCCCAGAACCATATCAAAGCTAATCCTCTTAGAAAAAGTCGAGATTTGCATTTCCCATCCCACACAAACCCCCTACACAGATGATTTCAAGAAGAATATCCTTTTCATCTTTTAAAGGAACGAGTTAAAACATCAGTGAACTCTAGCTTAGCACCTCCGTTCTTCCTGTTCAAACACGTCGGCAATGAAAGTCCCATATTCCCTCATTGAGTCAAGTGGAGGAGGAGCGAGCGAGCCGAGTCCAAGTGTGGGTGGTTAGTAGGAGATAAAGTCACTGAGCAATGACTAAGACAGGTTTACCGCTGTTTGTTGGATAGAGACACGCCTAGTCTGGCTTTATTGGCACTCTGGTCAAGTTTGGGTTTAAATTTAGCATTTAATAAGTCTCCGCACAACACAGGGGTCATTGTCTGTCACTTAATCAGCTCATTATTTCACATTGTTTTTGTCCTTTGCTCCACGTCAGGCGGCGTGGCAGGAGAAGGTGGTGTTTGATGTGTCGATCCATTAGAGAGTTGTATGAATGGGGGGCTTTGGAAAAGGAGGACGGCGCAAAATGTCTGTTAATGATGTGGCCCCGGATCATGGTGGTAATTCTGGGCTGTCCGCATGAATATTCACAAGCACCCGCTCAGAGGAAAGGGCTCGCTCAAGGTGACTGTGGAGAGCACTGCAGAGTGAGTTTTCAAAACCAGAATTCAGGATAGCGCTAGTGATATATTGAAACATTATATTTTTGCTCTTTGGAAAAGATCATTTAAGGACATGTTTTTTTGTTGTTGTAAGGAAATGGATTCTCTTCATTTGGTGAACTGTGAACTCTCATCCAAATCTTGATGCCTGGAATATGATAAGGATAGTGTTTACTTTACAAATATGTCCTCTGCCGTGCTGCTAGGTGTTGACAATACTAACATTTCAAACTTGATTTCAATAAGGAAGGGTCAATACTCAATACTGATGTATACAAAAGAAGATATTCTTTATTGTTCCCTTAGGGACATTTTTCCTCTGCATTTGACCCATCCTTCAATGCTGCAGGGGAACCTTGTCAGGAACAGTGGTCGCTGCAGTGCAGTGCTCGGGGACCCACCTCCTGATCTTCAGCTCGCCTTGGTCAGGACCACCGATGCTGGAGCATTTTACCTATGGTGCTTGTTTTGTTTTGTACCTGTGACCTTGCTGTGAGGTGAGACAGCCACTAGCCACTCTGCCACTGTTCTGCCAATAGTACAAATAATTGTACTTACATTATGCTATCATGTGGTCTTATACTAGTTCTGATAAAACTCAGGCAAGTTCAAATTTTTTCCAAGTCGTGTGTTATTGTGTTATTTTATGAATATCTTCATATTCAGATTCAGATTTTATTAATCCCACCAGGAGCAATTAGTTTGAGCAAGTAAAAAGGTCACTGGGGTAGGCTCCAGTCACACGTGACCCCTAACGCGAACAAGCAGTAGAAGATGAATGAATGAATAAATGAATGAAGTTAAAAAGCAGATCGAGGCATAGGGAACACATAGGGAAGCAAATTTTATTAATCGCAAAATAAAATCACAATATATCAGCATAACATTTAAATTTAAGAGGCAAATGTCAGGAGGAAATTCCTATTTTTTTAATATGGAACAACATAGCAGCAGCCTCAGTGCGGTAGAAAATTAACTTTCCGGGTTTTAAAATAGGACTCTGTGAGCCAATAATCACAACAATTACAACAATTTGATCTTAGTTTTAGTTTCAATTGTTGTCTGATAATTGAGACTTTTGGCAAACCTAGTGCTGTTGTGTTGGGGGAAACAGCAGTGGGCAGCCACAATTATGATTTTGCCTCGGAACTGAAATGCTCACCAAGCTAGGAAGAATAGGCCAACCCCGCACAGAAAGGCCCCACAAGGCTTCAAGTCATACCTCAAAACTGATCTGCTGTGAGGTGAGTGCGCAATAGCCACTCAGCCATCACACTGGGATATTTAGATGGAAAACCATACTATCAAGTCAAATGTTTAAATCTTTGTTACTCAACTACTAAAAACACATTGTTGTTATTCAGTCCATTATATGGGCAATATATATATATTTTTTAAATCATGGTTTAGTACATTCACGTTTATACTTCTTGCATACACCTGTTTTGAATAATTGCTCCATGACAAGTTGGGCTCTTGTGAAATTACGTGGCAGAATATTCAGCATCTCCCAGGATCAAACTACCGTCTTAACAATTTATCACTGTTTCGCTGCACAGCAGTAAAAATCAATAGCATAGTTCTACTGAGTGGAATTGACTGAGTGTGAAATTGCAATCAAACAGCAACTATTAGCCTCCACCAAATAGATACAACAGAGATGAATGATGTTTACAAATCCCCCTGAAATCCACTTTACACTCTTCTATTACTTTGTTCAGTCTTTCCCTAAAACGACACTCTTGTAAATGTAATTTAAGCTTCACACTTGAGAAACTACTGCCTTATCAAATGTTGAACCATAATATGAATGCTTTTAGCCAGCGTCTGTCAAATGTACTTTAGTCATTGCTTCAACTAGACCTGAGAGCTTTGAGTGCTTTTGTCAGGTATAGGCATTCAGTTACTTGCATGAATGTATTTACAGAAGCTGAAGCCGAGACATCGAGGCTTGTACCGAGTAAAAGGGGGTCAGATGAAGCCCTGCTTCGAGGTTTCCATTCGCTAAAAACAAAATAACTGGGTAAAAGTGAAGCCTCGTTTGGTGCAGATGATGTCATTGCTTCATTTACGGTGTTGTTTCACCCACACGCTCTTCTCCTGTTCCTAATTCAATTTGAAATAACATTGATGTGAGCTGCCCGGTGGTCGAGAGGCTAAGGCACAGCACACGTATCAATAAAGTCTAAGGGTACATAATCAAAAGATAATAATAATACCATTTTAAAAATGAAATAACACTGATGTGTCCCCAGGTCAATTTCTCACTTTAATAAAAACTTGCCCTACTACATCTCAACAATAGTTCCAGCAAGAATTTTTTTCTTATTTTTTTAATTATGCTGTTAATTTACTTTTATTTGGGATGTGTTGCCTGTTGGACACTTACTGGGCAACACTACTGGTCAAATAGCTTTGATAAATGCTTATATATAATATAATATATAATTTCCAGCGTGTCATCAGTGTTTTCTGAAGTGCTGTTTGGCTGAAGGGGTTTAGAAAGTGATTCAACTCGACCAAGCTGTGTTCAAGCAACAGAGTTCAGTCATGTAGAATATTGGCGTGTATTGGATCCAAAAAAAATAAAGGTCAATCTGGAATAAGGCATTAGAGTGTCTGTGTGTATAGTGTCCGTCTGGTGTGTGGAAGTGTGCAAGATCGAAGCCCGCTCAGCTCTCATCATGGATCTTAAGGTGCAAGTGATGCTTAATTTTACGTGCACTAAAATGCTTTTCTGTATTTAAGTTGGCCTAATTCTTTTATTTGTGTGTTTTTCTCTATAAAACATGCTTTTATTTGGTTTATGAATGTGAAGATGGCGTAGTGGAGCAAATAAAACACCATAGACTGTGTATTGATACAATTGGCTCAAAGCCTCAAAAGGTTCATGAGGTTTCATTTGGCCATCACTAGTCCATGCTTCCATTGGATGAATGGATGAATGCTCACAATATTTGTTTCACAAACTTTTGAGAATCTAGTCGGGCCCGTGCTGTTCAGTTTGAGTTTGGCCGCTGTGTAACGGACCAATCACAGTTGTAGATAGGGCAGAAGTCAAAAGGACGAACCTAAACCGACAGCAGATTTACAGACTATTTCGGGGTGTTTTTTAAGTGCACAAAGAAGCGCTTTGTGTATTTGAAGATGGGGAAGAAGTCTGTGCTTTTATCTGACTAGATTTAATAACAGTTTGATTTATGCTTGTTCCTGTTGTTGGGACGCTTTGACAAATCAGATTCAAATAATTACGCTTTTTCCTCACTGCTTTTGGCGAGAGCCTGTCCAGATTGATACTGAGAGTGATACACCTATCACCCTGGCTGAGTCAGGTTACCGTGCAAAACAAACAAACAAACAAACAAAAAATCCTCAGTACTTCATGCAACAGACAAGCCATGGCAGGAAAATCAACTACCGATGCACATCAAAAGTTCCACGAGGAAGAAATTAGATCTTTAGAGATTTCAATTACCACCGATCCATTTTTCAGGATCAATATACAAGAGCGTCTTGACAAGAGGGCCAAGGATTCTAAGACTCTGCCTTATCAGGACGACAGTCAATGAAAGCACTGTTAATGTTGAACTTGTATGTGTTCTTCTAACAAAGGCAGCCTGTGTTGTACCATAAATATTCATGGCTTTCATAGGTACTGAGCCCCTACATGAACCATCATTAAGGTTAGAGGATCAAATAGCAGAAACCGCTAAACAAGATTAGAAAATGTCACAAGCAGTCTCCTTTTTTATTTTTCCGATGTATACCTCTGGGTCTTTGCCCCAGAAGAATTAAGACAAGACCGAATCAACGGCGAGCCAGACAGCGACACGGGCTTTCCAGCGAATACTAATCTAAAACAACATTGCATTGCACCGACAAATCTTGCCGCTGCCCACCGGAGCGTTGTTAATGTGAGAGAGGACCGTGCAGATCTCATCACTTAGGGAAGGTTGCGGCCTGCCTCAACAGTCCCCCCCTCAGTCCCCCCAGTGCAGATTCACATCACTTCCACTATCAAATTGGAAGTGACAGACCACTCAGGCGGAGGTGTCGGTGTGCCCCCCCAATCGGCGTCCGTGCAGCTCCACTCAGAGCTGTCGGCTTGATTACATATCAGTTGGGGGAGTGTGTGTGTTGTGTTGGGATGGATGGGGCTGAAGGAAAGGAAATGTCCAGCTGGAGACAGAGCACTAAACACATCGTCTGAGCTGCTGCCGCACATCTGCCAGCACACATCCCACCTGTCGCCTCGAACGCCAATCTGGGCTTTCCATCAGCGCTCACAATTGAACACTTCCAATCTTATCTCACCAAGTAACTTAATTCAACAGCTGTTTTGTCCTTGCTTCCAGTTGCGGCCACAGTTACCAACTTTTCACTGGTGGCAGATCTAGTGTTGAGATTGGTGCTGAACTTGAACAACTGTTGTGGGAAGTATTAAAAAGTTACTAAAATATAAAAACTGTATGTAAGCCTGGTGATATACCTGATAACCTAATGTTGAATCATTGCACTGGCGTCTACACATCCACCAGTACTGAAGTGGAGCTCTTCATCACCAGACAAAGAACACAAAGACAGGCATTATTTTAGAAAAGGTTACATGTTTTGAATTACTCTGAATGTGTTCATTCCCTGTCGACTGACAACTATTATCAAGGAAAGTGATGAAATGTGTAACTATGGGTGTTTATGACCCAGGGAAAGTGGTCTATGGCACACACACACGCACACACACACATTTATCATAGCTAATAATGAGTTGTTGACAAAGTGCTAATTTTCTTTTGTCTGCAGGTGTGAAGCTGAGAAGCACTCCACGGCAGTCCAGAGAGGTACTTTACTCTATCTCTTCTTACACACAGGTTAGTAACACCTGTTATCTGATACAAAAGGTGATTGTCAGCCCTGTAGCTCTCAGTCAGATAGGATCTGCACAGGCAGGCGGACCACCGACAGCATAAACACTTTGGAATCTCTGAATAAAAACATCTTCTTTAAAAAGTAGACTTTCAGCGTTTTTATTTGTGTACTGTCACATGCACAATAACAGAAAACAGGTTTCTATTGCTCCTTCCTTTGCTGTCCACCCTATATGTCAGAAGTTTTTTAAAAAGATGCTAAAGAAAGAAGTATTTTAAATGTAATAAACATCTGTTCAGGAGTCTGTTGGCAGAAGGGATGAAATAGTTTTCAAACCTGGTGCGTCTGCCCCTCACACTTGCACCTCTGGCCTATAAAGAAGCACCTTAGGGTTTTCAAAGGATTCTGGTGGATGCGGCATTGAAAAAGGGAAGGAGGTGTTGTGTATGAGATCTACAAAGCTGCATCTTTCCGTGGCACTTGGCGCTTCACTCTGATGAAAACCCGGAGGAGGAGCTGACCTGGCCTGTGTTCACCTTGCACATTAAACAGAGATGGGAGAATCGCTCCACCCACCTCTCTCTCCAAGCCCATGCACATGGTTATGTGTGAATTTAAATCAGGGAGGACAGTCAGGGTGAGATTCATAGAGGTCCTATTACCTTGTCTGGTGTAAAATGAAAATTATGCATCCAGTTCATTGGCTTTATGATGCCATTACTGATTACTGCGGATAATTGAAATAAAATGTCAGAATGTCTGATGGCCTGGAGCATTATCTGATGGTAATCAGGAAGTCGATGATTATAATTTAGATTCCTCATTTTGTGTTTATTAGACATTTATATGATTTTACAACTAAGTTTATGTATATCATAGAGGCATAAGGCAGTATGGTAGAGCTATAGCTTTCCTAATGTTACATGACATGTCCAAACAGCCCCACCAAGTGGAGAGAGTTCATATTGCAAGATGTGGCAGGTGCACAGCTTATGTGGAAAGGCATTGTTGACTTCATTAGTTACACACCTGAACAACTGAACACCTGAAGAGTCACTGCACCATAATACTTTCAATGTTTGATAATCGTTCTTAGCCTAATGACTTTTTAATGATTTTCTTATTTTTTTTCTGGCAGACCCTCTCTACAAAGGACAAGGATGGAGAAAAATCTGACCTCATCACAGACCACCTCACAGAAGAGCAAAATGCCTCGAGTCCAATCCCTCCCATGCAATTCCCAAATTTTGAGAGGACGAAACAACCCACTAAGTACGAATCAACAAATCAAGTGGTCGAACTCCTAACAGTCACCCCTAAATCCAGAAAGACTTTTAAAACCAGACTACAACTGCATCGCTCTAACATCGTACCCTCTTCTCCTGCCTCCTCCTCCTCCTCCTCCTCTGGCACTGTGGAAAACAAGATGAAACTGTCCCGGACATTGGAGGCGCGCAAGGAGCTGATGAGGAACATGTGTGCCAAGTACAAAAGCCACACGTCCAGGACTATCACTCGAGAGCATGTGCGGATGATCTACGTGGAGGACCGGTACAAGATACTGTACTGTGAGGTGCCCAAAGCTGGCTGCTCAAACTGGAAGCGGACACTGATGGTTCTTGCAGGCCTGGCCTCTGACACACGGTCTATCTCACATGATACAGTCCATTATAAAAACCATTTGAAAAAGCTGGACAGTTTTGACTACAGCGGCATCATGCATCGCCTTCAAACCTACACTAAAGTTGTTTTTGCGCGAGAACCTATGGAAAGACTGGTTTCGGCATACAGAGACAAGTTTGAGAATCCCAACAAACACTACCACACTGTTTATGGGAGACCTATTATTGCCAAATACAGGACTCGCCCTTCTCCAGAGGCTTTGAACACGGGTGATGGCGTTACGTTCACTGAGTTCGTTCAGTACCTGTTGGACGTACACCGGCCTGTCGGAATGGACATCCACTGGAACCTGGTAGACAATCTGTGCCATCCCTGTCTCATAGATTACAACTTTATTGGTAAATTTGAGAACATGCAAGAGGAGTCGAACTTTTTGTTGCGAATTATGCAGGCGCCGAGTAATTTGACTCTACCGCAATTTAAAGACAGGAACCCGAAAGACCAAAAGACGTCAAGTGAGATCACAGAGAAGTATTTTGCACAGGTGACTCCATGGCAGAGGCAGCGGGTGTATGACTTCTACTATATGGACTTTCAGATGTTTAACTATTCAAAGCCTTTTAAGGATATACATTAAAACACTATTTAGAGTTCTATTCAATACCAGTCACATTCCACAACATTGCAGAAAAAAAAGATTCAGTTTTAGTCATCTGGACTGTTTAGAAAAACAAAACGTTTCGACTCTCATCCAAGAGTCATTCTACAATCTGAGAAACAAGTCTGAGAACTCAGGTTTTATATCCTACTCTGTGTAGACCCCGCCCACAGGGCCACAAGGCCTCCTGATAATGAGCCATTGACACTCCCTGACATGGGCCATTAACATCCTATTGTACACTGACTTTCGCTCCCTCCTCACTGAGTGCAGCTTCAGAATGCCTCTGGCGTTGCCAGGGTTTCAATAAACCATTATAAACAACTGGAAGGCCTCACATGATTTCTCTGGGTGGAGTCTGCATGTCCTCCCCGTGTTACCGTGGGTTCTCTCCGGGTTCTCCGGCTTCCTCCCACCGTCCAAAGACATGCATGTGTTAGGTGAATTGGCAACCGTAAATTGGCCCTAGTGAATGAGTGTGAGAGTGAATGGTTGTCTGTGTGTCTATGTCTCTGTGTTAGCCCTGTGACGAGTTGGCCACTGTCCAGGGTGTACCCCGCCTAAGGCCCAAAGGCACTATGATAGGCTCCAGTCACCCGCGACCCCTAACGGGAACAAGCGGTAGAAAATGGATGGATGGACAACTGGAAGGTTGACTCTTAAACCTCCATTACGATTTAAGGAAGGGTTCTCTTTTTTAACAAAGATGGCCTCCTTAACTCCTCTTTCAAACCATCTTTTCTCCCTGCTCAGAATCTCCACCTCACTGTCCCTGCTCAGAATCTCCACCTCACTGTCTTCAATAGAGTGGTTTGTGGCTTTAAGATGAAGATGCACGGCGCTCTGGGGTCCTGAACTCGCATGTCTTCTGTGCTGATAAAGCCTCTTGTGTAGTGGCTGTTTAGTCTCCCCTATGTACCGCTCTTTACAACTTTCTTCACTGCATTGGGTTGAATACACTACATTGCTCTGCTTTTGTGTCGGCATCTTGTCCTTGTCCCAAACAGCCACTTCATGGCTTCATGGTCATTGAGAATGACTCTTGGAAAAGTCGAAACGTTTTGTTTTTCTAAAACAGAGTCCAGATGACTACAACTGAATATTTTTTTTTCTACAATGGAACACTCCTGGACGAATGAGGGATTACACTGACATTCCACAACATATTCAGCAAAGTCAGTACATTTTTCTCGGAGCTGACAAACTGGTTAGATTATTCTAGAGCCCAAAAATATATTATCAAATGGTTTATGTGGTATAATTGTACTAATATTATGTCTACTGTCCTAAATGCAATTGTGCACTCTCTCTCTCTCTCTCTCTCTAATGCAATTGGGTTCGAAAAGTGTATGCTTATAAACTGTTGTTGTTCAACTGGCTTTAAATTGAAACTCACTGTGGGTCAAGTAGCGTTTGTTAACATCTGTTTAGGGTTGAAACAAAACTAAACTAAACTTGAAATTAAAAATAAATATATTGTTAAAATAACAATATAAAACATTGATATAAATAAATGAATAAAACAACTTACAGATATTCAAAATCCAAAGTGTATTACTGCTTCACATTGGTGAGTTATTATAAATTACATTATGTAATCTTTTAGACCATTCCTGATATCTAAGAGTGATCTGTTACATATTAACCTGTTGCTGTTTGACTCACAGTGAGTGTCGCATTAGTATACCTCTGTGTAAATGCGTACTAATACAAACATATATATATATTGTGGTGGTGGTTTACTAAGCTGCTTCTTATGCTTATCTGGCATAAGCTTTACTATATTGAAATTATATCCATAGTATACGGTAAATCTTTCAAACTTTGTCAAGTGCTGCCCTCCTAAAAGCTTTCTACACTAATTGTAGCATTCCTCTTTTTAACTTGTCACTTTATTCTTCACACGCCTCACTCAGTCTCTATGGCTTTTATAGATAACAGAAATGTGTTGATCTAGATTTTACTGCGAGAATCTTGTCATAAACACTGTCCTCTTTGTAACTATACATCTTCTATCATCCTTTTTCTGATACTACTGTGTAAAACTGTACAATGGGCATTTAAATGAATATATATTTTTCTATGACTTTCTAAAGTATATAAATATATATCTATATATATTCAGTGCTTCTCTGTGAAGTTATGTTCTTATGCTTTTTGTCACACGTTTTATTACTTAGATGAAACTTATGTAATGTAACTAAAGAGTTTGTATTTCCAAAACTGAAAATCCACCAGCTGCAAATTACACTCAAGGAACTCTGGCAAAATGTTTTGATAAGTAAAAGAGCAAGAGAAAACAAAATATAAAAATGTGATGATTTGAAAGTTTTGGAAATGAGCTCCTTACTTACTGGCAGTTCTGTTTTTTGAATTACCGTCCCTGTACAGACAAGCTGCATTCAACAGGAGAAAATATTCTGCTTAAGACCAGAACATCACCACTGTCAAAGTCTGTGTGTGTGAGTTACTACTTGTTCCTATGAATACACATTTGCGGACTGATCACCTGACGACTATAGTTGTGTCCCGGAGCCAGACATTTTTCCCACCATGCCTGTGTATGAATGTGGTGTGATGAGAAAATGGTAAAAATTATGAGTGATTGATGGAATAACGACTAACGGCTACAGTGTGGTTCATTGAGAGACTTGTCTATCTTGAAAATCGGAATATAAATGTAAAGAAAAATATTCTTATTGTAAAATCCGGCATCAGAAGGCTTTATGAACTGCTTTTCACATTGGTACCTTGGCTTTTCATGTAGTATAACTTCATGTATATGTATGTGGCACAAGTATCGTTCTTCATTTTGCACCTGAATTACACACAACACATAAAATAGATGGTTTAGTGAATGATAGCAGATGCTGCAAACAAATAGCTTTTTTGATCTTCTGGTGCTAGGAACAACCTGTGTACTTCTGCAACTCACTAAAAATACTTAAAGTGACCAAAAACTACAGTAGTATTTTGCCAATGAAGTGATTTGAATTTCCACATTATATAATCAACACTTGCTATTGCTTTGTTCCTGTTTTTGATGACATTTGTGCGATGCTGGGTGGTGAGAGACAAACTGTTCTGTTTATGGGGAAAGTCATCACTAATTTTGATGGTCTCCTTGGGCCATGGGTTTGATTTGGGGCTAAATTTGTGTATCAAGTGAATGTATAAGTGTTTTTTGTCGGTGCAGGAGTGTACAAATGATTTGAAACCATTTGCCTTATTTTACACTGCCAATCAAATGGTGTTTTCAGGACGACATTCCTCTGATTGACGAGTGTCTAATAAACTATCTTCAGTATTTTCAAATGGTCTCTTGTTTTCATCATTAGGCTTTATGTTTCTAAAGTTTAAATTATTGGTATTTAGAAAAATGTAAGAAGAGTAATCTTACGGTGCGGCCACACTTGACATAGGTCCTGGTTTGAGACCAGTATTGTTCAGATGTAGACTTGGTTTGGTCCAGTTCTAGCCCTGGTTTAGTCCTGGTCTAGTCCAGGATTAGTTTTGAATTTAGTCCCAGTTTAATCCCATTTTTGTGTGTGAACACACCCCTTAATGTAGAAAACTATGGGGTGCTGTCTGACTCTTACCCGCTGCAGGGTGTCCATAAAGAACTTAACCTGCAAGATTTTTTTATTTTGATGTATTTAGATTTGAAGTTGGTGTATCTGTGTGTGGTTCGATAGGGAAAAAAATAGAAAGCAAAATGTACATAAATGACCATGCATACAAATAATGAGACATATAATAATAAACTACAGAAAAACTACGTGCATACGTAAGTTTATGAGATCCAGCTGGCGATGACATCACTGGAGCTACTGTCTGTCCATTTCATGGATGTATTATAATATTATAGTTTTATGGTCCATCCAGCGCGCTCTTTAACAGGACATAACATTTGGACATAGTGTAGTTTACCAAATTGCACCGTCATAACCAAGGCAGTATAATAGAACTGTAGAGGTGAGTAATGATCTGGCACGATGTGTTTAACATGTTTAGAATGCACTAATTATCCAATCAAAACTATTACACACATACATACAGCACACAGTAAATTTATCATGCATCAAAAATAATTACTAACGTTATATTACAAACACACGACACAAAACAACCAAAAAGACCAGAACAGGCTCTAACTAAACCATACAACAACTTAATGTAATCGCTCTATTCAGAGTCTTCTCTGCTCCCTGTAACCTGGCCACAACCCTGCAAGAGGGGATCGCAGGGTGGAGCCAGAGTTCTGATTGGCTGCTTTGAGAACGTGTCAGTCTCTGGGCAGAAGAGGGTTTTGGGGATGCCGGGCCTTTTTAACACAAAATTTAGGGATGATTTAACAATGAGGAGTTCACCTTACACTGATAATTGCTAGTATCGAAAGTACATTTTTGATAAATAACTTTTTTTTTTTTTTTTTATATCGTGACAACATCTCGATAGTCCCATATAAAGTGTCCAGCCTTCTTTAGTTACTGATTGGGTTAAACTATTGCTAAACAGCAGTGACATACAGTGATGTACAGAAGCAGGCTCAAATATTGCTGATGGCCACTTAATTGCACTCTATTAGGTCGATATGTGTGCAGTGACAGCTGAAGATTACATCCCAAACTGATCTGCCTCTGATTTGAAGATTTCATGAAGCGCTCCGGGCTCATTTCCGTTGCTTATATATAAATGATGAGCACTATGAGAACAATAAAACTGTGAGGAAAAACAAAAGCTATCTGTTTACCTCATTAGTGTGTGTGAGAAATGTTGACGTGCTCTGAAGAGAACGACGTGCATATGTGGCTAAATCTGCTGAAGGGCCTGGAGCAGATGTATGAAGAAGACACCCAAACATCTTCCCAGTGTGACAAACAGCCGTGCTATGCTTCAGAGCACTGTAAAGGGAGACTTTGCCCCATTTTTCAACTACTATTATGATGAATTTGTCTCTTAATCTCCATGTTTGCCTCTGAGCTGGCATTTACATGGCCCGTGACAGGTTTCAGCTGAGACTCAGAAGGCTTACAAGGCTACAATGGCGTCATCTCTACCAAAGCCATTATAAAGATGTGCTCTTTATGAGTATAACAAAAAGTATTTGTGCTTGTGACATGCTGGAGTTTCCCCCAACAACGCTCTATGTATGCATGCCAAATTAAATCCTGCTTTCACATGAAATCTGTCTTTGTTTTGGCAGTGTGTGAAAGCATGTTCCAAATCTATCTCCCAGTGATAGAACGCTCATTAAAATGATCTGCCTGAGCTGCAATATTAATCAAGCAAAGCAAAATGACACCAGGGAAATGACTTGATGAAGCATATCACAGACGTCTGCACAGCTGAGGACTCAGACCCAACACAGAGGTGTTCCAAATGATCCCCATGCTTTTTATATTTAATGAGGAATTTAAATAAGCAAAACTTAGCATTAATGATGTGTTTTTATCTATATTTTATATTTTATTTCAATGTATGCTTTTTTTAACTAAAAAAGCATTCCCCCCAAAACATTCCAATAACACAATAACAAAAGCAGAGGAAGATTTTAGCAAAAAGAAATGACAGAGTTAAAGGCTATTTATTTAATGATGGTGTTTTTTTAACTGGAATAAAAACAAAAATTACAAAATAATATTTTTTTGCCTGGAATGTTCCCCAGAATGGCATAAACTGATCTGGAGAATCTTCCAAAGTTCGGCTTTAACTTTCTAGTCATGTTGGTGTCTCATGTGGTGCTGCTTACAAGCCCCAATATTGTAACGTCTACTTTTGTGTTTGAATAAGTCCAACAACAGTTCTAAGTTTTACTTTGTAAGGCAAGCAAACAAAATGTGTATGTCTGCAGTGGCTTGGCGGCAGAAACCTAAACTGTGATTCTTTTGTTGTTATACCTTGAAAAACATCTTTGTAACAGGACACTATTCTCGAGCAGAACAGTGGTGTCACTCACAAAACAAATAAGTGATGCAATGTTAAAGAAAAGTGTGTACACAGAAAATACTGGTTGGACAAGACCACAACTTCACTGTTGTATGTCTAAATTAAGTTATGTCAGGCGTGAATGAGAACTTTGAGTCAGTATCAGGGAAACTCTAACAGGTGATTCATTTACTCAGTTTTAAAATCATGTGGGTTAATTCTAGTAGTTATAAATTACACATTAAGCTTAAACTTGTCTCATCAACTCAATTCCATACAGTACAAAATAACAATTTTCCACAGCCATTCTGTACATTTTGTCCCTTCATGACGTGGTTAAATGCAACATAGGGTTGCCCTTGTTTTATATAAAAACATCACATGATGAATAAAAAATTTTTTTTTTGTTTTTTTCCCCGTTGTTGATATGTCGACATTTGATATCCACAATGTAAAAAAAAAACATAGTTAGTTTAAAGGCACATTTCTGTGTCCCTTCCTCCTGGAACAGGTGCAAACAATGTGTCTTTGTTCATGTTCTTCCTGGAAAAATTAGCAGAACATTGCTTTGTCTGACATGAGGAAGGTTCCAGAACAAGCTGACAGTTAGAGTAGAAAATGTAGAAAAATAAATATTGATATTTTTCTATATAAACCCTTCCTATTTGGAACACAGTAATGCACCAAATATTTTTTTTACATTATGAATTACCGACATATGACAGGCACTAATAAATTTAGCTCAAGTTTTCAACTTCACACTTTTCATTTTGAATATTAATGATTTAATATTAAACTGAACGTGTTAAATTAAATGTGACTTGATTCCTTATACTGTGGAAAATGTTATAGGTCTGACCTCAGCACAGCCTGATAATAGCCTGTCCAGTTTTGCTTGTTGTATACACTTTGAGTTTCACCTGAAACCAATATTCTTTGTTACCCTAACAGCCTTGTAATGGGCCATAGAAATCCTATTGTTACGTGGCTTCTGTTCCCTCACCACTGATGACTACCTGATCAGCATCAGAATGGACAGGGCTGATGTCGCCCCATGGCTTCAAAATGCTGCTGTACACTGCCATAAACCTCCATTTCTGTTTAAAGAGGGATTCTCTTTTTTAACAAAAAATGGCCTCCTTAACTCCTCTTTCAAACCATCTTTTCTGATGTAATGAGATCTGTTCTGTACACATGACTGATAATATTTGCTATAGAAAGTTTGTCCTTCTCTCTTTTCTTTATTCTTTAGTTTGAAGCATTGTGGTAGAGTGGTTTAAGGCATTGCACATATGTAGTTGATACCACCTCAGCATCGTGGGTTTTCCTCCCAGCCTTGATTTCTAAAATGTCTCTCCCCTCTCTCTCCTCCATTAGAAAATTTGCAAAAAATACTTATCATTCCCCCGAACCCAGAGGCCTCCAACCGCCGGGCCGGGGCCCAAAACCAGGCCGCGGGCCATCTGCTACCGATCCCCAGAGGTAAATGCAACCTATGTTTTACCACATATTATTATTTTGTTTTACAGTCTGTTGCTATGTCCCTTTATTCTATATGCTATTACTTTATTAATGAGGGATTACACCGATATATGCTATTACCATGAAAATATAGGGCCCATTAAGCTAATAAAATCAAACATAAGTATTTAAAATGTTATAGAAGTGTTTGTACACATTTTACAGTGCTGTTATTGGCTCTACCCCCTTCAACTGGTCCCTGAAAAAAGGTTAGGGATTGCTGCCCTATCCCAAGCAAGTTTTATGTTTTATAGATTCATAATGAACATTGTTTCTTTGTTTTTTCTTCTTTTGTCTTTTTTCTTGCCATCGTCATATGTGCAGTTTTACATAGATCCAGAAAGGAACCAAAGCATAGGTTATCAAAGATCTTTCTTCCTCATTTGCTCTGTCAACAACATTCTTTTTCATTAAATTAAATTTCATTTCATTTCATTAAAATTAAAAAAGAGTGCAAAAGAATCAAGTCAGTTCAGTTCAGTATGACTCTGCAAAATGACTTTTATTTCTACATTTAAAGGTGCACTACGTAACTTTTCTGGTAGAGAGCCTGCCACCTGCTTGAGATTTTTGCATGGCCTGGAATGTTACGCAGTATGAAATTTAACTTCTCTGTTTCCATAGAGCCAGATCTGTGGACTGTAAGAATGCACATTTTTTCTAGATATTTGACCATTTAAAAACCTCTTAATAAATCCAAGCTAGATCATTTTTATGCCAGATTTAGGAACATTCCAGGCAAAACCATAACATCTCCATGCAGACAAGTTTGGGATAAACCTTCAGAATGTACAGTGTACCTTCAAGTCCAAACCCTGTAATTAACCTTTTTCACCTAAAGAACTATATTAATGATTGCTCATATTATGGGCAACATCCCAGCCAAAACACCTGACAAAGCACCTGTTTGTTTGTTTGTTTTGTCCTTGAATTGAAGAGTGATGGGAACAGACAGGCTTATTAAGTACATATTGAAAAATTCTCGGTAGTTTAACAGGTATTCTTTGTAATGCAGTGATGCTTAAAATGCGCTGAGTCACTCACTCTGTCATTGGCAGTGTGTAGAATTAAACAAAGGCGGGGTCTGGTGGTGTGTTGCGTTAGGGTTTGAGTATAAATACAGAGCCATGAACACCATCTGAATATAGAAGGCAAAGAAAAGGGTAAGAAATCACAATTTTGAAATGTTTATTTTTTTCTTGTATTATATATATATGATATATATATATATATATATATATATATATATATTATATATATATATATATATATATATATATATATATATATATATATATATTATAATTATATTCTTATACGTTGTCACAAAATATTGGCAATGTGTTTTTTTTGTGTTTTTTTTTTGTTTTTTTTTTATAATAACTTAACTCAGGGGTGTGCAAACTTTTTTCACCGAGGGGCGTATTTTGAAACTTATACGGAGCAGAGGGCAACACACAACCCAACAATTACGTGAATAATTCAAAATTTTGCATTGGACACAGTTTTGATGAGCCTCCACACCTTTAATAAGACTTGGAACATTAATTTTAGGTTGGTATAACATCAAAATGCTTGAATTTGTCCAATTTTACAGTTGTTTGGACCAACTTAGCAGGAAGCTGGAGGGCCAAAAAAAATTGGTCTGAGGGCCGTATTTGGCCCCCGGGCTGTAGTTTGGACATGCCTGACTTAACCTATATTCCACCTTTTCTTTCCTCATTTCCCTCAGAACAAGATGACCCTCAGGCCTCTTGTGTTGGTGGCTCTGGCCGTACTGGTGCCTGTGTTTTGCGCGGACATCGGAAAACAGCGCTGTGAGCTCAGAGACCAGCTCCAGAGACCAAGAATATGGGAACTGGCAAGCGGTGAGACAATCAGCATTGTGATGTAGCTGAACATGTGTGCTTTTACCTTGGGTCGGAGATAGGGCTAAATCAATTGGATAATCAACAAAAATATAAGTATATAAGTATAAAGCAAATACATAATCAACAGTATAAATGTATAATTAGATTTACTATATAGTATCTGATATAGCAGGTGATTACACTCATGAATGCATAATATAAAATGTCCCTTCTATGTAGTCATCTGTGAAGTGGAGAAATTTATCATCCAGTCCTTGATGGGACCGACCATGTCTCCACCCCCCTCTGCACCCTCCAACTCCAGCACCCCTGCATTCAACTCCTCCACCATCTCACGCCCCATGGCCCCAGGGCCTCGGTCCAGCTCTGAGGAGGACAGCAGTGAGGAGAACAGCAGTGAGGAGCGCAAAGGACACAAATACCTCCGACAGTGTGTCGGTGAGGAGCTCTAAGGTTTATATGATGAAGTTAGATTTCCTCCATTTATACTGATATAAGTGTGTTTTCCTCTACAGCAATCACCAACAGCACCAGTGTGAAAGTAGACGCTGCCTGCTTGAGGAAGGGCAAAGTGTTTATGAAGTAAGTCTTTGCACACATGTTATGGTTGGTTTAAGATTCTTGACGGTAAAACATGTTTGTGTACTATTTATTAATTTAGTTTACAATTCATTTTGGTGATGTGTTTTACCAACTTTTCCAGTTGCAATCAACAGAGTACTCTGAGATTAGCAGAGGTGAGAAAGTTGTGACTTGGAGTCACTTATTTGATGACGCTTCTCCATAAACTTGATGTACTTTCAGTGCTTGATTTGACAAATTACAGAAAAAACATTGTAAATAAAAATAAAAACATGATTTATGTTTGGCTTGAAAGGATTTGAAACTCCAAGTAGGTCAATAAGACTTTTGACTCAGACTTGTGGGCCATTGACTTGGGACTTGACTTGAGACTTGATGAGCAAAACAAGGACTTGGTCGCAGCCTCTAAGAATATATGAGGGTTTTAGTGTAAATGTAAGTTACATAAAAAAATGATGACAACAATTCAGTTATATCAAAAATATATTCAGAATACCACAAGTGTGTTTGTCATACATTCCTAGGGTCTATGTGAATGCTGGTGAAGAATGTAAGAGCATCGACCCCAAAGACTTCTTCCAGGGCTGTTCTGGTCCACCCAACTCTAACCGCAACTCCAACTCTAAAGAGCCAAAGGAAAAGTTCGACTCAAAGGAACGACGCAAATCTAAGGCTAAATTTGGGGAGCGAAATCGCCACTAGAGATCAATGTTAGTGTTTTTAAGACATAAAAAATGAATAGGCTACTCTAGCATTCCTCCAAAGTTGTTTTCTCTTTGGTTGACATTAAATTCTGCTCCTCACTGTCTTTGTTGTCTTTCATTGCACTCTGAAATGTTCTATTTTGTTTCTACCTCTGTATGTGAACTTATTTGGGTTTGTTTATACTGTAAATATCCGCTACATACTTTCAGTGACTTGGCTTCTTTAGACTATGTTATGATCTATATATTCTCTACAGTAGTGGTGTCTAAACTATTTTCACCGATATTAAAATATAAGCAAAGTGCTTACAGTGAATACAGAACACAGTGAATTATTCAGTTGGGCACGTTTAACATAGTTTTGAAAGAGCCAGTACTTAGTCCTATAATAAGGCTCAGTTAGTTTGTTTATCAGGAGAGATGCATTGTACCAGGTGTAGCTCAAGCTCATTTCCACCTGTCTTCCCTGGGCAGGCTGAAGCGAGAGCGTTAACCGCTGTGCTAACGCACTTTGAACATATATTTCAGCTCTGTATCACAGAGTAATGTGATGTTATTAGGTTATAGTGGTAGAATTACTTAAATCTATGTTAAATAGAGCTACTTATGATCATTTGGAAAATTGGAATCAACCAGAACCAGAACCAGACCAGACCAGGAGGTCAAAAAGAAAAAAAAAAAGGTCTGAGGGGTACATTTGGCCTTTGGGCCATAGTCTGGACAATCCTGCTAAATCTGAATGTTTGATAGATTCAGTCAATTGAGTGTCACTGCAGTATCATGACCACATGATGGCAGTGGAGTCTCCTTAATATCTCAGACGCGCTGTGTCTTTATGTAAAATCATAAAGACACAGAGCATCTGAGATATTGGGATTCCCTCTTGGTGGGTGTTTCATATTCTAATCTATATTTAATATGTCTTTTGTACCAGTGAAACTCTACGAGGTGATTTCAAATATTACAATTCTACAGAGTTAATGAAACACAAGTGATAAACACGTCTGTAATGGAGTCGTGTGTGGCAGGTCTCAGTTGAACACAGACACAGAGAGAGCACCAAACATTTGGTATGTTCTGCTGCTTTTTGCTATTTTCAACTTTAAAGTGAGTTTATTTATTTGAGACAGGGACAGCGCACAATATCCATTAACAGGAGAGATGCATTGGACCAGGTGTAGCTCAAGCTCATTTCCACCTGTTGTTCGCATGGTTGTCCCTGGGCAGGCTGAGTCCCACTGAGGGGAGGAGCCTACTGTACGTTTTTAGTGGTATGGGAAACCGGAGCACCAACGCAGACACGGGAAGAACATGCAAACTCCACGCAGAAAGGCCCCATCGAGAACATGGATGTATTATTGAGAATCAATCCCCAGACAAATGGTGGACAAACCGGGTCAACTGCAGGTGATTTGTAATAGAACAGCAGAGACAAGAGAGAGCTTTCACAATTATAGAATTGTATTTAAAATAAATGTATTTCATTCATATAAACAATGATCGTGCTATTGTCAAGCGTTATATGACAGGATCAGGCCAAATGGGCCATCAGGTGAAACGGTCTACACAAGGTTGGAGGGTACAGCTCCTGTATACTTAGATTCAACGTAAACCACAGTTTACACGATTACAATTGTTGCAACAATATCACATGATCTGTTTCAGTTGTTTTGATTGGTCTGCTGATGATCGCTTTGGCAGGGCAATCACTTGATTAGAATGGCACTAAAAATTGGAAGATGTATGCAATGGCCTTAAAAGAGTAAGTTTTTGTTTTGAAATATGTGTAGGTATAAAAGTCTCAACCTCAAAGTTTCTAAAATATAAATATAACTATCCTTTGCCAGCCTTCTGGAGGTTAGTTAACCAGTTTGTATTTGAACATGCGACATATCAGAAAACTTGTAGTGCAACAAATATGCTCCAGGGGGCAGATGTATCAAATATCAAATATACATTTTTTTGAACAAAGATTCTAGGACTCTCAGAAAAGTATCAAACATAAGTATGGTCTCAGTTACTATCTGTATTTACTGTACATATATGCCATTTGAAATCAAACTACATAAGTTGCCTTTACTTTTTCTCCTTAATTGGTCAAAATTTTTTGTACAACATTTGACAAAGCCTAAAAGCAAGAAAATACAAAAAAGAAAACCTTCAATGACTTCACATTATTTAAAAAATTGTCTTGAGAGCATATTTTAATTATTTGACAGTAAATGTTCCTATCACTTTGTAAATAATTGTTTTGTTATTTTTAGGTAAAACCAAAAAAATGTGGGCGTAATTTTGGGCATTAAATAGATCTATTTAGGCAATACAAATGCTCAAAAAGACATGAATTAATGAGTAAACATGTGTATTTACATCAATAATTATAGCTTTGTGACATATTTACAGGTAGAACTGTGCCACTGTCATCCTCCAGGGTAAACCGCACTGCCTATGCTGCTGCGATTGGGACCAGATCAACAATACATGACTTTCAACTGGAAACTATACGATATATAAATGTATAGCATTTTTTTTGTCCATGCTGTGTCCCAGGTTATCAAACCAGCTGCTATCAGATTTCAGTTACAGTTGTGAAAGAGTACTGAAAAGTACTCTGTAAAAGTACAGTTACAATGCAAGGATTACAAGTAATAGTAGCAAATATGCATGAAAAATATTATACTCAAATGACTAATTACTAGTCACTTTTTAGGGCAATTACCACTGAAAGAAGTTCTTTTAAAATACAATCCACATATTCTTTCAGACCTGGTGATGCAGCGCTGCTGTGTGTGTTTGTAATATATATTTAAATATGGAAATTTGTGATACTAAATATTATGATACAGTATAGATATTTTGGACAGCTGTATTAATATATTGCCCTGAGTATTCTTTGGTACATTTTACAAAATAATTTGTAAGATGTATTTGGTTCTTTATCATGTGCAATACATCAGTTATCACATGTAACACATTATGATTGTATTGTGGGCCATGTAAATTGAATCGTGAATTTTGTTTGCAAGAAGCAGCGTGAGACAACTGTGAACTATTGGGACTTGTGCTGTACTCAGTATGATTTCTAAGGTAATGAAGTACCATAACAAGCTTGAACTATACTCACATACATATACATAATATATATTCAAAAAAGTTTATCCCAAAACTCTACTCAATTACAGCAACTTTAGTATCAGTAATGAATTAGTTTTCACCCCTGCCAAATAGTGATGCTTGACCATACACACTTCAGTAAAAACACATGAAAACAAACAAGCATAAATACGTATCAACCAAAAACGAGTTAAGTAAAAGGCTCCTAAAAACAAATCCTGTCCAGAGCAAATGCCCACTTTAGAATGTGGCTTTAAACCAGCAGGTAAAATGGATCATACGTAAGCACATGTGTGTCCCAGGTTATCAAACCAGCTGCTATCAGATTTCAGGAAAGACCCTGTGCATGCTGGGGGTCTAATGGTTTAAGCTTTTGCTTTTGTGTGGTTGTACCTCAACATAATGGGTTTGCTTCCGGCTCTTGACCTTTTGCTGAATGTCTCCACCTTCTCTTTTCCCATAAAAAAAAAAAATCTGACAATTTTTTTATTCAGGCATGAAAAACATAAGGAACCCAGAAAAGTATAATAAGTTTGTAAGCGACCAGAAAATCTCAATAATATGGCACCAATATTAAATTTTTTATTTTTTTTATGTTCAAGTGTCCCAAATTGTAATGATTTTCTATTGTAAATCAAGCAACATTTGTGAATAGCTGTCCTAATAAGAGAAACATAACATAAACATAACAAACATATTAGATTTAGACCCCAGCCTTTTTTTTCCTGAACTTAAGATCAAATGGGCCACTGAATAATTTACTTTACTACTTTACCCTTCTCTCTTCTGCTCGCCGTCTGTGAACTTTGTCTTCCTGTGTCCAACAGCATGAGTAATGGACATGACAGAGAAGACACCTGCCCTGAACGGAGTCAGGAGAGGAGGGGCACTCTCCTGGTGGGACAAACACGGCCAGGCTACAAACTCTCCAACACTATCACTTATGGTGACAGGCCAGGAGGGGCCGCGCTATTACCAGACCAGGGGCCAGGCTCAGAGCAGGGCCCGTCCTGCCCACGATGGATGGCTCTCTCTGGGGACTAAATTAATACTGGGAGTGGAGTGAATTGCTTTTGGAACAATGTCCTCCTTAGGAGCTAATCAGACAGGAGTTATCTTGTTGTGCCTGTGGGCTGCAGGGCTGTGGCTAGGCACCAGGCACCAGCAGCTGCACCACAATGAGCCATGGAGGAGATCCTTTGCAGCAGCAGAGGCACTTCACATCACGTGTGTCTGAGGCCAGAGCAGACAAACATTTGTGAGTGACACACAGGCCTACATCAAATCTATAAGTGAATAATGAATTGCAATAAACACATTTGAACATATTATATACATCTTACATATTATTTAACTGGCTTCATGATGAATAAACCAATAAGATTACACTTTTGTGTTGTAGGTCTCTGAAGTAAAGTCTTACAGTTTAAATACTTTCTTCTTCTATGCCTAGGATCAAAATTTATAACATTTCCAAACTTGTTCTTTGTGAACAAACACAGCAAGTGCATAAAAACTCTCATCCCGCTAAATAAGTTGGGGGATTGCATGTTGTGACCAGAAAATGTCATCAGCCAGCAGCTCCAGTCGCCATCAGGCAGTGTGCAGCACAGAGCGCTCTCCTCTCGCCCTGGGCACTGGCCACTTGAGCAGGCCCCATCCCCCTGTCCCTCTCCTTCCTCTGTCTGTGTGTCTGTCAGTCCTTCTCTTTAACCAGGCTGCTGCATCGCCCCACCCTCCCCTCTCTGTCACCCTCAGGCCCCGGCTCCCATAGTGTCAGGCTTGGGTGTTGACAAAGCAGCTCGCCTTCAGAAGACACATCAAAACTCGCCGCTGTTAGGGTGTGCAGCATACAACAAAAGGACAGAGAATGAAGTTTCTTTCTCGGGCCATTACTAGACCCAACAACATGGCCACCGACAGAAACAGGCCCTGGAGGATGCTCTGTGTACCAGGCGTCACAACAGAATCACCCTTCTCTTCAAAATCTGCTTCAAAAGTGCAGATCCCTGTTCTGTTCTGTTCTGGCCTAGGCTGATGACATTGATGGATGATTGTAAATATAAAGCATAAGTCAAGGCTGCTGCTGGATGCCACAATGACACATGCATTCTAATGAGGGCTGTGGGTGCCGTGCCGTGCCATGCCAGGGACTCCCCCTGAAGGCGCAGTCAAGTCAAGGGACTGCTACATGATGCATACCAGATGTGATATGCAGGCATCACACTGTTCATTCTGTTACGGTTAAACAAACAGTAGCAGCAGCAACAAAAGCATATTGTTTTTCCCTCTGCACAACCATTCAATATAAAGATGTGAATGTGAGTTGAACTGGGTAGAGAAACAAGCAACGCAGCTCAGGACAAGTCTGGAAAAAAATAGGAATGTGTTAAAAGGTGCGGTTTGAAACAGAAAAAAACAAATAACGCATATGAACACATTGGTTTTTTTGGAGTTAAAATAACAGCGACTATTTGACTATTTTGGAATGTGCGAAAGAGTCACAGATACCCCTTCACTTACAATGTGACTGAGAATGTGGCTTATGAGAGGATGTTGGGAGTGTTAATGGTGGAAGCTGTGACCGAGCAATAGGACAGCTTTCATTTTGTATTTCATTTCAGGTTGTTCTTTTTATTTTGTTATGCTCTGCTCTTTAATAAACAATCCTTGTCTTACAAATTAGCAGAGATGATACAAGGTGATGCAAATAAAAGAAATATCAAATAATTACTCACAGTTAAGTAATTAGTTTTAATCCTTTCAAACAGGCCTGAGTTTCCTTTGAAATGGAATCTCTCTTATTCGGCCCATGTGTCATGCGATATATGTATATCTTCTTCCAAAGAGCTCAATATGATTTTCACTTGGCATGACGCAATTGCAAGTTGCAGCAGCTCCTTACAGTAGCTCTCACAGAAATCGCATACACTTTTCAAGTATATGCAGGCATTAAGGAAGCCGGTAGTTTAGGGCTGTGCTTGTTAGGTGATTGTGTGCAACCATACAAATGCTATTAATACACAAGGTCTTTCTTTCTGTCTCTCCAGCTGCATATCTCTCTCTCCCTGAAATAATGAACAATAAGTGTCAGTGCGCCACCTCAGTCACACACACAACATCAAGCAGAATGTCAAATGGCTGCAAGAACCCAGCGATTGACAGCCACCGGCTCTGCCAGGCATGCAGATTACTGAAAGCAAGTTCTCCGTGTTCTTTGCAAACTTTCTCCACACGCCCGAGGGGAGTGTAAGAGTGTTGATCTGAGATGATTTGCCTGAAAGAAACAAAGCTCAATTTTAGAAGGGTGAATCTGACTGTATACGGCATAAACTTTTGCTCTTCAATGCTCTTATAGATTATAAACTAAAACATAAATGCAACGGAAATCCCAAATGTTAAAGTTGTGGCCAATGTTTGGATAATCACTATGGAGTCACTCTGTTATTCTAATTTGGCAAAGTGATTTTCATTTTGATGCTTTGTTGAAAGCAGTACACATAATCTGGTTGTTAAATATGAAGTATATAGCCTAAAACATCATATAAAAACGTTACCCAAAGCATTTGCGTAATGTACTTACAAGTGATTATATTTGCAGTAAAAGGCTGGTGCTTTCATTCATGGTAGCCGTGCAGGTAAAAAGATCAGGTTCTAGAAGCTTCTCCAGTTTGCCCATTGACCTTTCGGCTCTGGAGCAGGTGACCTTTGTAAGTCCAGACCACTGTTTATATCTGTCATTGCACCCCAAAACTGAACACACATTTGCAGATGACCTACTTCCCCTTTCACATAGACACTCCTTTAAAATCCATAAATTAAGGAAATTAACTGATGGAGCCCGGGGCCACTTTGTAAGCTATTTAAATCTTTAAATTTACAACATGCCTGCATACTTCATGTAATTGAAGTAACTCCGGGCTTGTTTCCTTTAATGAGAGAAAAAAATCAGTTTCCCCTGCAGTCAGAACCCCTGGCTGGAAACAACAAATCTGCGCCGGAGGGGATGATGGGAGCTTTCTGAGGTCTGTCTAATTACGCACAGTTGGCGCGCTTCAAGGAGACGCGTCCTCACTCTCACCATCTCTGTGCTGTCAGATCCACCAAGTAAACGCAGTTATTTTAACACCATGTTAATGTTCTGCCTTAAAGAATGAGGGCAAGCTTACTGAAAGATGTGTTAATCAAAGATAGTATAAGTTTACACACGCGGAACACGGTTGTGGCGAAGAACTTACTTTTTTTTTTTTTTTTTTTTTAATCTTCTTAATGTACATTATATATAGGCCCAGTTAATGCACAAAAACGGCGAAGAAAAAATAAATAAAAAAAACCCCCGGTATTTTCAGAGAAACAATAACAACTTTCTACACTGGTTGGCGCCAAATATCAAGAAACGAACACGACCACCTCTTGGTTTCAGAGTCACTCGTCATCCCCGGGTTCAACTATTCCCAGTTCTACTTACTAAACAAACAAAGACATACACACATGGAATGCTTTTTCAGCGCACCTGTTTCAATGAGCACGTGGCTTTACATGCATTACGGTGCTTTGACATTCACATCGTATTCAGTGTTTAAAAGAACACGGTAATCCGGCAGAATCCGCGTTTTCCCCAAAGAGAGGGAGCTGTCCGTTTTGACTGAGAAGTGAGATTATTGCGAGGAGATAGCTGCAGCTAAGCCCCGCGCTATAATTGAAATGGCGCATTTGGCTGCGGGCAGGTTGTGAGGGCGCTTTCTGCGGCGGCGCGCATTCATGTCCGTGGACGTCATTTGATTTTAATGGCCTGCAGGAAATTTGGCGTTACAACTCCAGACATTAAGGCAAAGAGAGAGCGAAGAGCAGGGGAACGCAGCGGGCACGCGGGGAAAACACCGGGTCAAACATTTTGGAAGAAGGATCTCTTCATTTTCAACATATTTTCTACTGAGACTTCATCAACAAGTTATTTATATCGTTCCACGCTTTCAGTGCGGGGCCGCGGCGCTGTAAACTTTACATTGGGGATGGAGATATGGAAATGAATGCCTCTTAGCTGGAACCGCCTGGGGACTTACATCAGAACAAATGACTATGATTCAAATGTGTTTGTGCTGTTGCAAATCTTCTCAGAGACAGGGACTGGCAGTTGCCTGTTAGGACATCCCCTCTAACCTCAAGTGAACGGCGTTAAAGGGCAAACGTGTGAACAACTTTTTGGTCGAAACGCGGTTTTACATTGGCAAAACGTGAGTGCCGGGATCGTTTGGAGAACAAGGGGTATCGCGTTGTGTTCCTTGAGAAAATTGTCTGGGCGAAAGAGTGGAGTTGAGCTAATTGTAGCCTAATCCTTGGCCCAGAGGCGCATGGGCAAGCCCGGAGCAAGAATCTGCTTTTTTAGCCCTGCTCTGTTAGAGACGGATTATTGGCTTTCTTCTTCCCATAACAAACTGAAGGGGCAGTTTCATTTAGGCTAAAAGGCAGATAAGAAGCAAAAATACGGTGCCGGTTCACACCAGGAGCGCACGATTTTACGCGTATCCAAATAAGAGCGTAAAAGGGGAAGGAGACCGTCTCATCTATGTTCAAGGTAAGGACGCTTCCTGTGCACTTTGGTACAAAGGGGCTTGTTGAGGACAGGTCGAGGCAGCCTTGCAATTGAACCATTTAAAGCCACAGAGTCTCTTTGCTGCCAGTCCATCTCGGTCACACACTTTCGCCCGTTACAGAGGTTTTCCGTGAGACCGCGTAGCAAACACGGAGGAGCCGGTTCTAACAAACTCCGGCGCGTTTGGAGACAATACTCGACTATTTTACGGTGCGCAAACATCGATTGGGACTGTCTGCCTGTGCGGATTTCTTAAGGATCTCCTACAATGTTTGAAACGGTAGGGCGAAAATTCGTTTGCATGCTGTGTTCCGACTACACTTTGGAGCCTTTCTTTTTTTTTTTTTTTATCCTGCTGTTTTTTTTTTTTTTTATGGTTCGATTTCAAGGGTGTTACGCGTTCTTCTCACGTCTTTTTGTCGACCAAGAGATGCTTTACATGTTAATTCACAGCTGGAAAAAGACGCCATGTTGAGTGTTTGTTAGAATTAACGGGTTTGCTTTGGGTGCGTGACTCTCATTTTTGCGCTGTGATTGTTTTTTTTCGCAGACACTTTTTTGCGCTCGTTTTGCCGTGCGCGGTGTTCAGTCTGCTCGGTGGAAACGGGATACTCGCTTTAAATGAATGGGGTCAGCGGAAAGGATAGCCGCTCTTATGGGGGAGTTAATGCCTTTACATTCGCTGGACACCGTGGGCAGGTGTTGTGGAGGAATTCGCCGTCGACCAAAGGTTTCCGCAAATTGGTCCGGTCCGTGCGTTTTCGAAGGATGTGGCGGAAAGTGGCGGAGAATTAAAGACATTTCACAACCGTGCGTGGGATCCCGAACTTGTCAAGTCTGTCCAAGTTTCCCTCTTTCCACGGATTTGCAAATGCTGCTTAATCTTGTCTCTCTTTGTAATCGCATTAACCCAACACTCTACCGAGACAAAAAACACGGTGGGGGGAAAAAAATAGTCTCACTTTTAGTCCAAAGGCACCTCCAGCCCAGAGCCCCGGGGCCACATCTGGCCTTCAGTCACACTCAAACAACAGCTGCCCTCGTTTTGATCAAGCCACTGAGCCACATTGTCTGCTTGGAACAGTGGATGGGATTTATTTTTGTATTCGACCAATTAGGCTACCGTTCATTTGTCTGTCATTTGTTTGCCACACGTTGAACCTCGTCGCTGTGCGTAACTCTGACACCTGCGCTCACAGAGTACAGGCCTGAAGTCATTTACCAGCACATTTCAATCTGAAAGTTCTTTTTGTCGTGTCTTTATTAAAGCTGCTGGTAATTGGCTCGCCTTTATACACTTGTCTTTAGAAAGAACAGATCAATTATATCATGAAATCTCAGTTTGCGTGTCAGACTGTGTTTTTATTTTCCTTGTAGATTGCTTTGTGGAAGTTGGCCCCTGAAAGTTCTGCCTTGGTGTTTTGTCGCTTCAGATTGGTACTTGGTGTGTCTGGGCACATCACGTCTAACACATAAGGCGACCTTTAATTAGAATGTTGCAGCAGCAGTTTGTTTTATTCCCCTGGAGGCTGGCACCTAAGCATTCCTACTCTCTCTCTCTCTCTTTCTCTTTCTCTCTCTTCTCACTTTCTCTCTCTCTTTCTCTCTCTCTCTCTCTCTCTCTCTCTCTCTCTCTCTCTCTCTCTCTCTCTCTCTCTCTCTCTTCCCTCTCTCTCTCTCTCTCTATCTATCTGCCTGTCTATCTCTCTCTCTCGCCCTGCTCCTCTAATAAGCATTCTCCGATCCTCGCCTCCGGTGCCGCAAGAAAAGATGCAAACATACTTAATTAGAGCGGTGGCAATAATTTCCGGGCTAAACATGCGACCAGACAGTTATGGAAGTGATATGATAGTATCCAGAATAGATAGTTGTTGCTCCCCCGTGTAGGATCACGGTGTGTGCGGACTCTGCCTCCTCTTCTGTGGTTCCCATGGCTTTTCTCTACACTTGCTTTCAGGAGGGCAGAAGCATGTCTCGGCTGTCGCTGACCCGGTCCCCGGTCTCTCCTCTGGCCACTCAGGGCATTCCTTTGCCGGCGCAGCTCACCAAGGCGAACGCGCCTGTCCACATTGACGTTGGGGGGCACATGTACACCAGCAGCCTGGCGACCCTCACCAAGTACCCCGACTCAAGGTAACATGTTTTATCATTCAGGCATTTAATTTATGATTGGCCAATTATAGCTGTAAATGTTATAACTGTGTTTGTGTTGTGTCATTCTAGTAGTTTGACATTTATTATAAATGATCATTTTACTATTATTGAGTGACTAAGTTCCATGTGCTTCCACTTTAAGATATACCCACATTATTAGAGTTTTATAGCTATAGATAACATCTCCTTTTAGGAATAAAGCTATTAACTGCTTTGATGGTTAATTTGAGCCATAATGGTTTTATAGAGACTAATAATTACAAAATGCTTTTTTTCTTTTTAGGCTATATTGTACTGCTGTCAAAAAGTCAGGGCCAATGCACTGTGTGGCCTGGTGGAAGTGGCATGTTTTACATTTAGCAGTAATTTTGAGAATTAATATGAATTAGAGTAACATCAGATATTTTAAATCATCGAAGAAAAATAATAACAAAATGTCAGAATAGGTCTATTTTGCTGCTTTAGTCCGAAGTCTCGATAATCCACCCTCATGCCCATGATAATTTTAGCTGCATACACATAACAATTCGATGTCCTTCTGAAATACTTTAAATAACTGCTTCCCTAACCATTCCCCTATTAAAATACATCCCTTTTAAGCCCCGTGCATTTGCTCCCTTGTACACAGACTGTCACTCAGCGCTACATCCCGCCTCAGACTGCACATCAGCTGACAGGTTCCCATGCGAGCCAAGGTAAACATACAGAAGGTTGTTAGAAATTCTGCCAAATTGGCTACAGGAAACAATCCCCCATAATCCCCTGGTAATAACGTCTTGATATTCACTGAGTCCGCTGACAGGAAATCCCTTCAAACTCTCTCTTTTATTCCTCTCTGTAAGATGTCATGAGACGAAAGGACTCATCATTGTTTTATTTATTAAGATGTGTTTTCAGCCTGAAACCACTGCGTTGTACATCTTAATCAGTCGCTACAACATGTGAACTGAAAATGGCTTTGCGCTGAACAACTTGTCCAATATTTGAGTGGATTTGTAGATGATTTGTTCATGGTATTTTTATTAAAAATACTAAAGTTTTCTTTGATCAGTTTTAAATATTAGTTTATGTTTATTATTTATATAATTTATTAGTAAGAATATAATTTCACAAGATTTTAGCATGATTTAAGCAATGAACCTCTTTCCTCCTGGCGTTTTGTTTCTGAGGGAACCTCAGAGAAAGACACTGATTGGATTATTTAATTGTTATTATACCATGATTGAACCCTCTGTATTTATCTGGGCTTTTGATGGGCACAATGAGTTCACTGGCATCACTATTGCTGGATTGATTTATTTTTTATAGAGGAAATGAAATTTAGAAAGAGCCTTGTATAGTCTGTGTAATTAATAGAAACTCATAAATGCAAACACGTAGCTATTATCTTCTGAACTGGACGTGTGTTTATTTTTGATCAGTTAATTTTAGTCTGGATAATTAATAGAAATCATGGAAATAGGGGCCATATTTGACAAGCTCCTCAATGTCAAGCTAAGGGGAGTTGTAGTAGACCAGTGTGAATGTTCTGTTCTCTTGTCTTAGCCCTTCTCTCCTCTGCGTCCTCTCCCACTCTCTCCACGTCTCTTTCTTTTCTCTCTCCCAGCCTCCTCAGTGTACATTTGGCCCGAGGGCTTCACTTTCCGCTGGAGCCAGTGGAGGAAGGAGGGGCTCTTTTGTGTGAATTAGGATAATGGCTGACAGCAGAAAGCAAAACAATCACACTGGCAAAGGCATACATATACGCCGCATATGGTCCAGTCGTTGAGGTGCAAGGAGAGGAAAGATGACAAGTATAAAAGAACAGGGTTAAAGAGATTCAAGTTGAGGATTACTTTTAATAGATTGGTGCTAAATAATGCAGCGTGCCAAGAGAAAGTTAGTCTAGTAACTAATGTCTGGTTGTTCATCTTCTTCTATACGGGCCAAATTAAGGGACAGGGGTCATAAAAGTTTGATGTGATTCTGCGTAGATTCACACGAGGCAGTGGAACAGTTAGTTACTTGAACTGCAGGAGAATTGGGCTAAACTATTATATTGGATGGGCAAATCTTCTGGTAGCATTCAGCTTTTCTGTTAATTGTTGTTGTTTGTTGAGTAAAACATAGTGTGAAGATTGTTGCCATGAAATGAAATTAATAAAATATGAACATACAAATCCAAGTTACATGTATGAGTTCAAAAGGTGCTTTAATGTGTGATCTGATCATGCAAAGTGACCAATCATAGTTGATTAGAAACAGGAACTGAAAGAGCCAGTATTCCATTCACTGAACTGCATTGTACTGCATATATTGTCTCTTGTATTGTATTGTACTTTTTGCAATAATGTGTCATACACTTCCACACGAGGAAGATTCAAACATTTGTCAAAATGTTAATCATCTGCTTTATTTTTCAGATAATACGTCATGATTCAGGCTTTATATAGTTCAAAATGTAGTCGTATAAATTGAATGTAAGTCAATAGATGTTATTTTAATTCATAAAATTCCACAGAGACATTGAACATCAGCTGCATTTTATTAGCTCATGTCAAAAGTCTTTAATTGTCAATGTCAATATAACAAACTTTGAAGTATGATATATTGCAACAATAATATTGAAACTGTCACTGACACAATAACCAGATAATCACAATAAATCCTTTTCAAAATGTATAATATCGTTTATAAAAAAAAGATCTGCGATAAATAAATAGCAGAATGAAGCACGTGAGTACTTATTCGGTATCCATAATAGTCATAGAAGTTACTTGTTAGACTATTTCCCACCATTGCAAAGAAATTGTAAACATGATAAATATTGAGCCCCCAAAAATATTCCAGCTAATATTTATTAATTCATGAACAATAAGTTGATACAGTAATTATCGTGTCACCTAAATGTCAAAAGGCCAAATGACACCAGCAATAATTGAGTTGTGCCTCAAATAAGGTTGTCGAATGTCATGTGAATCTGATACTAATCGAGACTAAAACTAGGATCAAAACTAGAATTTGACATTTCCTTAACAGTTTTAGAATGATCTTGAACTTTATCAGAACAAGTGTACAAGCACATGGTAACGTAAAGAAAGTGCTGCAGTTTTTTATTATCATTGTGGTATCAAAATCAGTATCGAGTATCAAGCCTATTCTGGAGTATCAAAATTGAGTCTGAGACGTTAGTATCGTGACCACACTAAGCTCAGGCTGTGGAGACTTTCCAGCTGCGGTACACTGTTGCCCTCATTGTCCATTAGTTGCTCACATTTCCAGATCCAGTTTGTGTTCAAGTGATACCTGGGTACTCCCACCTCCCTCAGCTCTTGTCCTCGGGCTGTTATACTGAGTTCCTGCTGCTGCATGAATCTTGCCAGATCAAGCCCACCTACAGCCCCGCTGCCCGCCTCCCTGTGTACGGCCGGGGTGGCAGATCTGAGCTGTTTCTGTCCTTGATAACCTCCCACTCCCGCCTCCTCCCTCATTTTTCACTTTTTGTGGCATATTTATACATTCTTGTTATACTTGTACATAGGCAGGCCACATTGTTTTGCACCGCTACTAACAATGTGGCTCAAAAGAGGGATCTAATTAGCAAATCATGGCGGTTTAATTCGAGGAACAAATCTAGAAGTTCAAAATGAAGCTGCAGAATTAAGGGCGTTTAAACATTGAAGGTGACTTGCACTGTTTACTGAAAAATGTCAAAAAGATCACATTTCTTGGACAGATTAGAAAAGAACAATTACCCAAAATATTAATTTGTTTCAACCCATGTGATTGGAATATGATTGTTTGGGGCATTATATTAAGGTTGTCAAAAGAAAATCAGATATTAATTGATACCAAAATTATCGAAACAAGATACTCTTTCGACCAAAAATCAATACTGAAAAAAATCCCATGAATAGGACAAAATGTGATATTTCCTGAACAGTTTTAGAGTGGTCTTGATCTTTATCAGACCTAGTATAATATTAAAGAAACTGCTATTATTTTGAGTTGAAAATGACATTCTATTGTCAAAAAAAAGTGTATTTTATTATCATTGTGGTATCAAAACTGGTATTAAGTATTGAGCCTTTTCTGTAGTGTTGAAATCAAGTTAAAAGTGTTAGTGTCTTGGCAACATTACATTAATTTTTATGAATACATGCTTTGAGTTACAGCCACGAGATGCAAGTTTGATACAAAGAGTTATTTTGCCAAAACTTTTACAAAGTTGTTACCGCTTATTAAATTCATGGTCACATTCTGTTTCTCATTTATGAGTTCAGTGTTCAAATATATGCAGTCTTTACACCAAATGAAGTTATGTCTAGATTTCCTGAATGTCCTCGAGTACAATAGGGAGACATGAGCTGGGGGTCATTTCGGGAAAGAATTCACAACTTATGACACTGTATTTAGTCTATTGATATATTTGAAATGTTGTTTAAAATGTTGTCTTACTGCAAAATAAACAATCGATATAAACAATATTAAACCTGATAGTTTTTCAGGTTGAAATTAATGCTGCAACAATTTCATTCCACTGTCGGTTGCCTGGTTATTTTGGGGGTCCCGGTTTCAAAAGTCTGGGGACCCCTGCTCCAGTACATGTCACAAGCATGAATAAGTTAAGAAGAGACAAGCAGGGACATCTGACGGGAAAATTATACATTAATACTGAATAATTGCGTTAGGAAGCAACTCCAGGTGCCAATATTCAAAAGGGAAGGTGAAACCAGTGTACCTAACAATGTGGCCAGTATAGTTGAAGTCGTCCACTATAATCTCCAACCTGTTTGATAACTCGTCTCTTGTATTGAAGGTTTAAGCGAGAGGCAAACATGAGCAGACCAACACAGAAAGAGAGAAAGTGAGAGCGTGGAGCAGAAGAGAGAGAGGGAGAAAGAAAGAAAAGAAAAACAGGCAGCATTTTAATTGCTTTTTAAAAAAGTGGAGATGAAAAACAGAGGTAGCCTGCAGGGGTATGGTGAAATTCTAGCTGGAAGAATTGCAAGACCATATGAGAAAGGAACACCTCGGGCCAAACAGGGAGATGAGTATTGGTTTTTTATAAAGCATTTTGCATCGATTTCCAGAGAGTAAGGCAGAAGAAGAAGGATGGAGACGGTAGAAAGACAGAAAGTACAAGAACGGCAGAGCAATGGAGAGAGCAGAGGCTTTATTGTGTGGTTTAGTGCAGTCCACTCAAAGAGAAATCACATTCGTAGTGACATCCAGATCTTTATAGTATAAAATGATAAATTGCTGTGGTTTGGTTTAACTTGGAGATAGGATTACAGCAGTGTTCCCCGAGAAATCTCTGCAAGACAATGCCGCCTCTCCTCTACAGGCTGACACGTGTGGTTACAAATAGGTTTTATAATATTCTTTGTCACGTCGCTCTGTCAGCTGATGTAGTGGCAGTTGTGTGATTAAAGAGCTGATTACATCAAAATGAGGATAATAGCAGCAACGCAGCGGCGCGCCAAGAGCAGTCTCTCAAACGACATGGAAACGGGTTGAGGTTACAGGCAACAACGTCTAGTGTACATCATCACTACGGATTATTCGCTTTGCCAAGGCAGTAGGAGGACAGCGGTTTGTTTGAGAAGGCAAGATGAAAGTAAATGAGGGCAATTTAGATGGTCTCACTGCAATTTGAATCACCTGAGGAAATATTTGAGAGCTGTTTATGAAATATTTTTTTACTTTCTGGTAAAGAAAATCAGGGATGGGGAAATGGAGGATGAAGAAGATTGAAGTAATGAAGCTGTTAGGGCTGGGCAATATGATGATAAAAATTGAATCTTGTGAAGATAGGCTATTTTGATAAAATCGGCATATCATGATTTACTCATTTTCTCTTGAATGCAGCTCTATTCTCAGATAACAAAAATGTTTCCTGACCAGACGTCCTATTGGTCAGTTTCAGTGTGTGACATTAAGAATGAACCAATTACAATTAAGTGTGAGCTTTCCGGAGAAGCAGATGACTTTAGTTACCTCAAGTTTACATGAATCGTGATAAACTAGACATTGTGATCTGGCTCTAAAAAAAATTGCGGTGTTCATTTTTTGGCATATCACCCACCCACCCCTAGGAGCTGTCAAGTTTCCAAGTTATACACAAAAAAAAAATCTATTTAAATGTTTTTATTTTTTTAATTTAAACAACACATAAAAAACAAACACTGAGAAAAAGGAACACGACCAGAGAGGGGGAGAAAATACAAAATAAAAACAGCAGCCATCCAACCAATAATTGAGAAAATTTAATTAAATCATGGCCTAGGAAACCCTAAAAGAAAAATGTCCCAATTAGTCCAAAGTCTGTTAAATTTGTCTATATTCAGATTAAGCCTGAATGTAATTTTTTCCATGTTACGAATCACCATTATGATGTTAGTCCAGTCCAAGTTATACAATTTTACAAACATACTATTAAAATATTCCCAACATTGGTATTATAAAGATTCGATGTTAGTTGAACCCCATTAGTTTTATAACTTCATTTTATAGTATAGGTTATATTACTCATAATAAACTATACCAGGTTTGGCTTAGGTTTTCCTCATACTGATCGATCATCATAATCGATTTCATTTTATTTTGTGGCTGTTAATATTAATTCATTGAACAAGTTAGACTTTAAATGCAATGCAGTTTATCACATACACAAACGGACACAAAAAGCAGCATTACTTCCTTCAAAGTCTGAACTTCGCGTGGGACAACATGCTGTTACTGACAGAAGTTTGGCTGTGGACCACCCAATAAAAGTTCTATACTGGTCATTGTCAATTAGAAATGACTTAATCTCAATAAATCTCTCTCTAAATTTTAAAAAATGAATTGCACGGCCCTTAAGTACATACATACCTTTGTCTTCTTACGAACCGATACAACCATAAATATCCTGTAATTAGAAAATATCTTCTTTGTTTATACTTCTTTGGGCCCAAAACCATCAAATCTTCAAGCATTTGGTCTGATAATAATAAACATTTGAGTCCAGGTGTGCCTTGTTGTCCTCCACCGGTTCGTACCGCTTTCCCATTCCCTCTGACAGCTGGAATAATAGAGCTGTAATGCAACATTGATGCTATTAATTTTTTGTAAGTACAGGCAGCGGGCGTGTGTGTTGCTGTAATCTGTGTAGAAGGGACACTTCAAACAAGTCTGAAATGGAGCGAGTGCGCCTTAAGCCCCTTGTTTCAACCTGGGATGCTAATGCGTTTGGAGCTCGCTGCTAATAAAATTGAAAAATAAATGGAGGGTAATTGTTTCATGCATTTGAAGGGAGTTGCTCATTCTATTATGTCTGTGTGTGTTTGTGTGTGCGTGTTTCAATTTCCAGAATCAGTCGCCTGTTCAATGGCACGGAGCCCATCGTGTTGGACAGTTTGAAGCAGCATTACTTCATAGACCGGGATGGAGAGATATTCCGCTACATTCTCAGTTTCCTCAGGACCAGCAAATTGCTCCTTCCAGAAGACTTCAAGGTATGAGCACTAACCACAGCTCCATACTGTAAAAACTGTCAGTGATTTGCACAGTTTGACCACCATGACAACATAAAAGTACATTAAGGCATCGGCCAGTGTGAGGGAGAAAAGTAACACTGGTCTTTTCTTTAAAAATATACTTCCCGCTTCTTTCAACTCATTATGTTAATTACCTGTACAAGCAGTAATTAGACACACAGTGAAATATAGAACACTAAGTACAGTAAATACTAACTGGAGCTCAGCCAATGTAAATGTGCCAAGTGCTGCACTTATTGATTAACATTCAAAGTCCTTTTTTATTCAGGGTAGAGACAAGAATTAGAATTGTAATTGCAACAGCTCGACCATCAACATTTCAGTCTCAATGGTCTCAGTGTCTCAGTATTCTTATTATGCTTTCTGATAAAACAAATTAATTCTGAAGCGCTTTAAACCACTTGCAAAACCGAATTCATCATCCTTATGTAAACTGGGTGTAGTTCGTAACGAATCAACAAAAGACATCGATAACGATAAATGCACAATGATAAAAGCACACCTTCTATGGCAAAAACGCAGCACTGCATTAAATAGTGTTTTACAAATTAAAAAAATAAGCCTTTTCTATGCCAGCAGCTGTTAAGTATTAATGCCAGGTATTGAACAGTGACTTTCCTATCAGAAATAAAGGAGGCTGCAGGCACAAATCATGAATGAGTGAGTGCGAGGGTAAACTCTTACAAATGAGCGTGTGTTCAGACATGCTATAATTAAATAATTCCAACCACGCATGAGTTTAGGTCGGCAAATCAAGGTGGCATTTTGTCTCCACAGCGTTTCCACAGACATTTTTCTTAAAAATTTTAATCAATTTTGGTAATTTTATGTAACAAAGCTAATTTGATATACTGTGATTGTGAAAACCTATTACATGTTTGCACTATTGAACAGCACACTCATTTCTATATTACAGTGTAATTTTTGCATCTTTCATTTATTCATGACATGTTGTCCAGCGGCCAGCTCCCCAGGCTACCCAGATTTGAACCACATCCAAACCTTATACAACACTTGAAAGCACAGCGTGTTTGGCAAATGATATTGTGAATCACTAACCATTACTTTTCTTATTTGCTTACATGTAACGTCTTGACAGTCCAATCAGGCGCGAGCCCTGTGAATAAATGCAACCGCATCATTGTTCCTACTTATCATGAACATTCTGTATGAGCTTGTGTGTTGATACGCGTACCTTACAATTCGCATGTGGAGGCAAAAAGAGAAAAATGCAAATAGTGAATAGTGCGTGTCCTTATCTGGAACACAATCAGGGCTGCCGTCGCCCCAGGGCTGGCTCTGTTGTGCTGCTGGCTGCCACGGCGCTGTGTGTTTTGCTAAATCAATGTGAACGTCTGAGCAGAATAGAAAATGCAAAATTTCTACTCAGCCTACATGAGTGGAACAAAATATTCACCATTAATAACCTTCCTCGTCTCATTATTCAAAGTACAATTAATCACACGACTGTAAGCATTGCTCAGTCGTATTGAGGGTACGCTTACAGAGCGTAGAAAGAGTTAGCGGCATCAGCGTGGGTTTACTCAGGCTCAAATCAATATTGCTTTGTTTTTGCAGGTATTTAGTGCTTTTTCTGGATGGGTAATAGGCAGCTTGCAAAAAACAAAATTATGCTAGGGTCATTCTGAGTACTACACCCCAGTTTACCCGCAGGAGTTTCCATATCACCTTTAGAATGTCCGATCTGTTAAGCTAAGCAGGGTTACCTTAACCTTGACCTTAGGGTTAGGCCTGGTTTGTACCAGGATGGGCAAACTGTAGTGGGGCAGCAGTGGCTCTGTGGTGGGAGCACTTTCCTGCTCAAACTAGTGCAAGACGCTTCCCCCACCTTACCTCCAGTGTCCATGTACACTGGGGTATGAGTGAGATTTAAAACATTTTTTTGCCCATGGCTAAAATGGGTGAGTTTTTTGCATTTATATCAGTATGTTCAGTAAGACGCAACATTCACAGCAAACTATTTAGGTACATTTATGTTACAGGGGCAACTTGAATGCCAAGAAATTCTTACCTGAACATGAGTCCATACCACTCTGCCAACCCTTCAACCAGCTGGGTATTCAAAATGCCATCAGAATCATTCCAGTATCAGCTATATACATATATATATATAGATATTTGCTAAAATGTTTGGCAAGTCCACGCAGGAGCCTCTAATACTGACTTTCTGATTTTTAAATGTTATAATGTATAGGATTTATAATACTAATCGGTTGCTGAATACAAAATCCTTTAAAAAAGAAAGTTCAGTCACCTTTGTGCATTTTTATTTTTCCATAAATCATTTCTGGTAGAACAAAATTTCATTCTAGGTGTTCAGTTCTTTTAGAAGACAAAGCGGAATTTAACCTCTTCTTGTGTGGGTTTTTTGCCAGAACACACAGTGGACTTTTGGGGAGTTTCTGGTGACAGATCTCATCACTTACTTGTTCTTCATCTCAGCTCTCTAGCTCAGCCTTTGTGCGCGCCCCGTCTGTCCTTCCCTGAAATGTTGCCTTGCCGATGGGCGCTCAGGTCGGATCATTATTTTGAAGCTCAAACAGCCTTGTCTGGACATTGGGATCGGAGGACTGAAGCCTGTTAAAGCTGGCAGCAGTATATAGTAGCCTGGCAGACCGGACAGAGGAGCTGGCCCTGTCTCTCTCATCATCACCTTAGCGCTTTTAGGATTAGCCTTGTGTTGTGCTCAGAATGACTAAAGTGGCCGGCAGTCAGACCCCTATTAAAAAGATATCCATCCACGGCTCCGGACCTGTGAAGTATAAGGCACTGCACTTTGATTCAGAGAGAAGCCCCAAGCGCCTTGTCTCTCTATCAGTGTCAGCTGGTGTAAGAAGACTACAGGAATGAAAGAAATAGAACGACTCACTTTGCTTAAATATTAGACCATCATCTTATGATGTGTTGCGTCAACATTTAAACTATAAGTAGAGTTATAGTCGGTGTCTTTCAGATGAAGGGTAAAGCAGTGAGGAAGACGTCTCAAGGCTGAAGAGTCCGACAGGGTTAATGATGCTGTTTGCTGGTTCTATACCCGACAGAGGTTCAGTAAGTCCTGCGGCTCCCAGGAGAATTCCCATACAGTACTGTTGTAAACGTATGTTGTTTCCAGAGTGTGAACACACCACAGCGCCACATTAGCTTTTCAAGGGCATTTTGTTTGCTGATAACGTATTGATAGGCAATTTTATTCATAATCTAAACTTGAAGCATAAGTACTAATGGCACTGATGTCTAAACGAATTAGTCTGAATGAAGCTGTCTTTCCTTCTGCCATTTATTGGAGCAGGGATTTATTAATTACTAATTGTTTAGCCAAAAGATTTTTCATTGTTTAGTCCTAACCTAATTAAATCTTGTTCTAATAGCAGCTTAACATGGGGACACAGTCCTCATTAGCATAACATTCATACAATGAATACATTAAACTCTTGGCTCATGATTGTCCTCATGTTCACTTGCACATATCTTTTCCTCGCCCTCTCTCCTACAACGAAGAACCTCCACTGCCCCGCCTTTTTTCAATGGTAGCAGTGAATGATTGTGCCATCTGGTCTAGTGGGAAATTAGAGGCAAGCGCACAGGGGCAAATTGCCCTGAGCAAGCCATGTCCAGGAGGGAGAGGCTGAAAATCTGCTGCAGACTGCATACAGGAATGCACCGGCCCACTTCACTGAGGCTACACTCACGGCCTTTTGGAACTCGCTCACTGAAACATGCTAAAGGCTAACACCGCGTTGCCAATAGCTTTTGTGCAGAAAGTAGAATAGAGATGCTTTGTTTATGGACACAATAGTCCTGACGATAAAAGGTCATCTTATTTAATATTTATTGTTTTGTTTTAATAAACTTTTATCCTGAGCCAAAACAAATGTCACAAATGGCAAATATTAAATGATATAGTTGGAAGCAAAGTGCACAGCAGCCTCTAAGAGGTTAAGTGTCTTGCTCAAGGATACATTGTCATTAGTAGCTGCAGGCAATCCATTTGCAGCGTCATAAATGTAGCTAGTACTGCCTAGTACTGCCTACTGCCTAGTAACCTGAAGCTACTTTCAGCTTGCTCAAGTACAATACACCGTTGTGACCTTGTGTGTACCTGTGTGTGCCTGTGTGCAGGACTTCAACCTGCTGTATGAAGAGGCTCGCTACTACCAGCTTACCCCGATGATCAAGGAGCTGGAGCGCTGGAAGCAGGACCGCGAGCAGCGGCGCATGGCCCAGCCCTGTGACTGCCTGGTGGTGCGGGTCACGCCGGACCTGGGAGAGAGGATCGCTCTGAGTGGAGAGAAGGTCCTCATCGAAGAAATCTTCCCCGAGACTGGAGACGTCATGTGTAACTCTGTGAACGCTGGCTGGAACCAGGACCCCACACATGTCATCCGCTTCCCCCTCAACGGCTACTGCAGGCTCAACTCTGTGCAGGTACTGTCCACACGGCCCCATAATAACTGCAAAGTCTGCGCCAACAGAGTTTACAATCATGATTATAACACACAAATAACTGACTTCTTGTGGCATGTTCATAAATCAGGTGTGTACTGTTTAATTTTGGTTGTGACAGTCATTGTTTTTGTCTCAGAAAATACAGATTTCTTGTGGGTTAAAAGTCAGTGAAGATGATGTGCAGGTGCTTCACAAAGTATCCCACATTTGTATTTCCAGTTAAACCCAGTACTGAGCTAGCATCAGACTTAAATCAGCGGTCTAGTGTTGGACCTTTTGTTTTCTCTGATTACTGTACAGCTCTGTGTCCGCACTACTAAGCAAAGTGAATATTTTATTTTGATATTTTGTTATATCTGTCAGTTAAATTCTTATCCCATTCTATACGAGTCTTTCATGTCGTAGAATATTGTAAAGCAGTGAGGTATTTTACTTCTCTTTTGCAGTCCGAAACGATACATTTAGAGAGATTTAGCATAGAGCAACATCCCAGTCGGATGAGATATAAAGTTAGAGGGTTAGGGTAGAGCTGTGTGAAAGGGAGAAGTGGAAACATAACAAGCTCACACTACAGGCGCAGTGTAAGACAGTGCCCACAGCCACACGCAGGCTTGGGCTGAGACGAGCCTGGCCCTGGAGCACACTCTCTCGCAGACCCAATGTGGACTCTGACACCTCCACTACCCCTCCTCCCACCTCCCCCTCCACACCATTCTGCTCAAGACACCGCTCGAAAGAGCATAGCCCGACAGGCGGGACAAAGCGCACATGGACTGCGGCCATGTTTTCCCGAGAAAAATGAAGAAGAGGAATGGAAAAAAGGGGGAAATGATATGCATAATTTACGCTTTACTCCTTTTCAAGACACAGCTTCTTTTAAAAAAGAGACTCCAATATAACATTGCCTCAGGCCATTGAAATACACGTATTGCATTTTTTAATACCATACTTACAATTTCTCAAACAGCCTAAACCGGTTTATACTTCTTTTATAGATTTTTAAATGACTTGCAATATAATTAATTGGCCGCATCAACTAACACAACATTTTCTCCCTCTGTTTACCAGTGAAGCTCCTGCTGGATGTGAGCGCATCACACTAACACAGTCTGAAAGGACTTTTTATTGTGCAGCTTTAATAGCCAGAATCAAATTGTGTTTAGTGGTAAAGTACAGAGGAAGACAGTGGCTGTTTCCGTTAGATCTGCCTGCATCCTTTAGTCAGTTTTCACTGATATAAAATACTGTCTTTACTCTCATACTCACTCGCCCTCTGCTGTAGACACATATGCTAGCGCAGGAGATGGGCCGCCTCATTGGCTTGATGTAGATGAAGACACACGGAGCAGATGGAGATGTTTTTCACTGTAAGGGGAGATTTTTCTAAACAACTTACTCATTCTGTCCTCTCATTGTTGCGTGAAGGTATGGGAAGGTTAGCTAAATAATCCTTGTGTTGGCCTTGAGACAATGAGACTATGATCCAGTTACATTATTGGACCCGGACCCTGGGGAAAAGCTACCCCACCCAGCCCACAGGGACAGAGAGGGCCGAGGTCTTACAGGACATAGAGCTGTTTGTGAAGACCTTTAAATGTTTGTATTTATTGTGTGTCACAGAGGAAAAATATATTGCAGACTGTATGATGTTATCAGAGCTGAGGTACCGTTGCTATCTCTCCTCAGGCTAAAAAACTGCAAAACCATGTGATACTCAATATGGTCACAATAAGATAATGTAACTCAGTTTTTATTGTCTACTCGCCACAACAACCAGAATGTACAGTTTATGTTTACTGTCCAGTGTCCAGCGAATAGACAAGTCTGAACAAAACATCATTTGGATATTTGGTTTAGTAGAGATGCCCAGTAGCGATATTTATTAGTGCTTGAAATTAAAAACAAACTTCAGATGCCATGTTGCTTAACTATAGTGCCTTAAAAACCTTAAATTAATTTATGTCAGTTCAACGTCTTTGTTGTGCATTCAAATGTGCAAGAATGCGAATAAACAACACCACCTTGGCCTGTGATTCTCCCTGAATGGAATTTAGAGAATAATACAAACCACCTGTTCTGTGATGTAGCTCCAGCTCCACAGAGAGGAGGCTGAGGCGCGTAACACAGAGAAAACATTTAGCCAAAGAGCCACAGAGGTGTACCCACGCGCCCGTCCTTCCACTCCATACATCACTGTGATAAAGCACTCAGATCAGGCCTGGTCCTATCTGTCCTTCATCAAAGTGACAGCAAAGCCAGTGTTAGACAAGAGCCCCTTGTCCCTTTGTGCCCGCGCCAACACACAACGCGCCCCAATAGACTCCTGTGTCACGCCACCACTCTATCAATCCTGCTGCTGTGCTCAACAGGGACATACAAATACTCTGTGATTAGTGTGTAGTAAATATGGAGAGGCATGTTGTCTCCCTGGGCATGAGGGTAAATAATAGGAATAATTTATGTTGTGAGCTGAGAAGGTTGTCAAAAGTATAAAATCAGATACAAATTGATACTAAAACTAGTATCGAAACTAGATATTAATTTTGGCAAGTATCAATTCTAAATAAATCCCATTTACTACCGCTTTTAGATGTCTTGATGATTTTGTGTGCTGTCAAGTCTTTACTTTGCCCAGGTCGCCCTTGTAAAAGAGGGGTTTTCTTACCTGGTTAAATAAAAGTTAATAAACAAATAAATAAGCATTAACAGGACAAAATGGGAGCATTCCTGAAGCGTTTTAGTAAGATCTTGAGCTTTATCAGAACTAGTGTAAGACCACCTGGTAACATAAAAAAGTACTATTAGTTTGTGTTTAAAATGACTGGTTTATTGCATTTTTATCATTAGCATTATCATTGTGGTGTTGAGATTGCTATTGCGTATCGAGCCTTTTCCTCAGTATTGAAATCAAGTTTTACATTTTTGTATCGTGACAATACTAGTCATGACTCATGGTTTTGATATTCTGTTAATTTATGTGGAAATCTGGAGAACTTTGCAAACCTCTGATAAGTGACATTATTATAAGAACATATAACATGAGAAAGAGTGAGATAATATTGAAGTGCTTTTCTTAATTGGCCTGTTTAACTAATACTAATTAATATATATATACACACATTATAAAGACAATTCATTTTAAATTAACTAATAAACCAATATCAAAGAGGTAACGTTCAGAACTTGCGATTGTGCTACAGATTTAGGGGATTTTCAGGTCGTCATGTCAATTAAAATGAACAAAAATTCTATAATTAATTACTGGCAGAACAGTCAATACATTTTAATTGTATTTTTAACTCAATTGATCTGTGCTTGTCCATCCTTGTATTTCAGCTCTATAATGCCAGCAGCTTGTGTATGTTGTGCTGCCAACCTCCTCATTGTCCAAATATATTTTTGTTGAGAATTTGGCCGAGGCCTTCATTAATTTGGAGAGGGAGTGTATAGGCTGTTTTATGCCAGAAACTAGCTGTAAGTAAGGAAAAAAACGTGTGGAGTAAAGTTAGCTCATTTTGACAGAACATTACAGATTTTAAAAAGTCCCCCAAAAAAAGTCAGAAACTATTTTGTGTCGCTGGTGTCAATCAACGAATGCTATGTGGTGCAAATGTCTAGCTTCTCCTGAACGTGTGCACTCCAGTGACCATTAATAATACATAGTGCTCTGGTTCTGGTTCGCAGCCTAAAGACTCATTCACTTTGATTTCAGCGCCGCCATCTTCCCCGCTGTAAATGCTACGGCGGCTGGTGCAATAACGAGCAGGGTAATTCTCCTGATGGGTGGCAGCTCAGTGAATGAAAGGTGTGCAGAATATGAGGGCTGATCCCAGTGCGGCCACAGTCAGAAAACATGAGAGTGATCCTGATCTGTCAAGAGTCAAGAGAGAGAAGACTATAGAAGTTATTCACAAGCAAAGTTTAGGGCTCAATCTGGACTTTGTGTTCTATATTTTGTGTTTTGAAAGCCAGAGGCGAGACATCTCAAGACACAATACGTTATCACTAAAATATTAGCGTGTGAGTTAACTTTTAATGTTCAGATAGGTACATTTTTGATTATTTTGAAGTAGTGCAGTGGAAGAAAAATATTACATTTCCCTCTTTACAGTGCAGATGAGATGAATGTATAACTAGCAAAGTATCGAATATTGAAATTGTCTCAAATGATTGATTGAAATAAACTAAACATAAAGGTCAAAAGGCCATATTACTTTTTTTTTTTTTTAGTTCAGTAAGTTGCATTAGTGTTTTGGAAACCATAAATCACATCCCTCATGCAAGATCACCAGACTCAGACTCTCTGTGGGCACAAGAATATATATACAGGGCACATGTACGGTTAGACGTAAATGCTAACAAGCTGTAATTCAATTTTTCACTCAAATCACCATGCGCTGAAAAACAAACAAAAAACGTCTTACGGATAGGTTGCTCGTTTGCTTGCTTGCATGCGACTTGCTGCTTCTTGTGTAGTTTGTTATGGTTTCGCTCAAGTTGGTCAGGAAAATAAGCAGCGAAATACAACATAAGCTGGGATCTGAAGGCCTGCGGTGTGCACTGTTGAACCAAACCAACCAGGACAAGCTCTGTGTATGTCGTCATCTGGGATAGATTTCAGGGCATTGTCCCGTGGTCTTTTAAACCCCAATCTTAATTATTTTGTTTATCCCCCTACGGCGCTCTCATTCACAGTTTGGCCTCATACAGTCATTAAAATATCCCAAAACTATCTAAAATAATACCCCCAAGTCTTCTGTGCCATTAAATGATAAAAGTGTTCTCTATCTTTATTGATCGGGCCATTCTCCTCTGTGACCAATATCTTTGCAAGCGAGTCCCACATGAGATGATCGGGGGGGTAAAAAAATATGCAATGTGATGCAATGATCAAAGCAGCCTATGTAATATCATTTCCATAATCGTTAGGCTCTTCTGTCATCTGTCATGGATTTGGGGAGTGTGTTTGATGCTTGGGCAGGTCTCTTAATTAGGCGTCCGCACCATCAGCTGTCTGGCCGCCCCTTCTGTCTCACACATTACCAAGTTTGTCAGCGCCTTATGGCCCAAGGACGTTAACAAAGTAGGCGTTTTAACTTTTTCTGCTCTTTTTTTTTTTTTTTTTCACAAGTGCTCCGTTCTAGCAGCATGTCATCCCACATAAGTGCTTTAATTAGGAAACGCTCGCTTTCCGATTGCTTCAACAAGTGGGTGAGACAGAGTGCATTTCATTACGTTTACGTTGTTCAAGCTATGATCCAATGCCCACAAATGTGTACTTTTTGCAATCTATTTTGTGTGAACTTTTCAAGCCACGCATTTGGAAGAAGGGTTTTGCCCTCAGCTAGACCTTTCATTTTCATGTACTGCACACTCAGTTAAAAGGACGTGGGAATAAGTAAATACACTGCTCTGGGATTTAGTTAGATATACCCTCAACAAAAACATACATTTTAAGAGAAGATAAAACTGATCCCGAGTTCAAGTGTCTCAAAGTGAATCCACATGCCATACTACGAGCAAAAATTCTCCTTCACATTGCTATTCCTTACACGTCTCATTCACTTGTGGACCTCAGCTTTCCTCATTACGCAAATTAGGAGCTGCAGTAATCACTACGCAGGGCAGACCCTTTACCTCAACATGCCCGGCTCTTCTCTTTCCTTTGAGCTCGTGCCGCGGGTTGGATTCACAAGCAGAATGAATATTACAGAGGTGGTGTGATGTCGGACTGCACTGTGCATTTTAGACAAGTCCTATGTGTAATTTCAGCAGGTTAATTATACATTCAGAGTCTTTTGTGCTTGTGAGAGGGAATTTGTTTATATTATGTTAGGCAGACTAAAGGCTTGTCTGTTGTTTATTTGGTGCAAATGGCTAGGTATTTCATTGGAGAAAACTTGATTGAATGGATTGAATTGAAGGCAACTTAATGGTCATTGTCCTTTCTACATTGCAACTCAAGCTCATAGTTGAAGATATTTCATGCCACGCAAACCCTGAATGGATAAACTGAAATATATGCACAATTAATACAATTAATAATGTAAATCAAATAGAATTTGACAACAAATTACAGACAATTAAAGACATAATTATTGTTCAACTATTGTCCGACTAATTCTGTTAGTGTCCAAAGAAGTATTGTTTTGGTTCTTAATGGAATTTAAATCTCCTGCTATTTAGTTTACAATTTAGTATTTATGCTATTTCTTTATTTGTTGTATTTTATTTTTTCTGTAATGTTTTAAAATAAGGTTCCTTAGCAAACTACTTATAAGGCATTAATAAGCACTAGTTGTTTGTTTATAATGTGTCAATAAACCATGTACAAAATGTTGGTAAAAACATTAATAAGCTGCTTCAATTCAATTGAATTTATTTTGTAACGCCCCAAAATCACAACAGTGGTTACCTCGAGGGGCGACAGTGAAAAACAGAATAAACTATGTTCACAGGGACTGCTTATTAAACATTTTTCAATAACTAAGTGATAGATGCTAGTGCTTATAAACCAATAACTTGTGCTTATTAATGCATTATAACTAGAATGTATAGATAGTTTACTTACCTTTCAACTACCAAGTTTTTATTATCTTTTACATTTCTCAAAGTAGTCAGGTAGTCAGGTTTATAGGTGTGAAATTTAACTTACCTTTCTCATCTTGTGCAGGTCCTGGAGCGCCTCTTCCAGAAGGGCTTCAGTGTGGCTGCGTCTTGCGGCGGTGGCGTTGACTCATCCCAGTTCAGCGAGTACGTTTTGTGTCGCGAGGACCGGAGGAGTCTGTGCATCAACACCCCCATCAGAATAAAACAAGAACCTCTGGACTAAAGACCAAGTGTGGAGACGGACTTCACCCCAGTACCCAAATTCTCTATCCCCTGTCCAATCCACGCCTCAATAGGATCACCACAAGCCCAGTGCCCCTTCTCTTAAACAAAAACACTTACTGCACTGGACAGCTATAGGTATAACTCTTATAAATAGCAGAGGCGTGCGCACCTTTGCCAGCTCTGCAGAACACTTAAGGGGAATGTAGTACCAAACAAAGAAAAAAACATGCATCAGCAACACGTTTTTGAATATTTTAAACAACGCCCAAAGAATCTGGGACTATTTGAACTCTGCTCCACTTGTTTTATTGTGGTAATTTTGGGGAAGATTCATACTTTTGGGGGCATGTGTAGCCTGGTCTGGGACTGTGACTATAAGCTCCTCAAAAACTGTCCATAAACCCGACTGTCCCTGTTCTGTATGGGCCTCAAACAACAGCACTGTTCGCCAAAATGATTGTTTATTACTCTTTTTTTTTTTACATTGTTGTTTCTATTGTTCCTATCATGACATGGTGTAAACAATTATTATTAATAGGATTATTTTAAATGTCTCTGTTTTCTCAAATATGAAGGATGTTTGAATGCTGTATTCATTAGGCTTTTGGAGAGCTTGTTGAGAGCGTTTCTTGGCAGTAGCTGCACAAACTCAAGATGGCCGCAGGCTATGTGGCTAAAGCGATCTGGCTGGCTGTGCATTCCGAGCCGGAAAAAGTCTCATTGTTCAAATGCCGCATGGAACAGAACCTGGGAGTTTATAGTCAAATGTATGGCACACATTTAAAAAGTGCTTTGTAATTCGGAGACCAATGCAAAAACATATCTCATCCAGGTAGGGTTAATTATTGCATAACCTGAAATGAATTGCAGTCAAGTTTGAATGTTGAGGTCTCTATAAGTATGTCTTTGTCAATAAGAGATGTAGTATAAATTAATAAAAATGATTCTTTGCACATAAAAGAGGAGTTATCCTGCCCTAATCCACTTGTTAAACCTAATTGATCTATTCCAGTGTATACCCTCTCCAGCCACTTGGAAGCACAGCTTCAATACTCTTATATGCATATAAAGGCAATGGGGGTGTCTTGCCAAAGGATACAACGGCAGCATGCAATCTTGGTGGATTCTCTACCTGAATCACAGCTGTCTCAATATCTAACTAGAAAACAAACAATATTACCATAGCAATTGTTTCCGTTGGCTCCTAAAGCTGTCCGTCTCTCCAGGTCAAACTCAGAAAGAAAGTCTGTCACTTGTAAGCCTCGATGATCTCATGTGTATATTTGGCAGCTCCTAAAGTGAACTGTACTGTGCATCAGTGTTCTCCACATCGAGGCAAGTGGGCGGCATTTACACTACCCTGTTCTTTTGGTCTTATTCTCAACACTTCTGGATCAAAGACAGCAACAAAGTTGCCAAGTTCTTTTTTCTTGCTATTTATTTGCAAGCAAGTTTTCTTCCATTCCAAAAAAATGTGGTTGCCAATAGTTGTTTGAGTTGTTATTCCAACAAAGTGCAAATATGTTTATTAAAAACTGACTTTAGTGTGTGTTCAATAAAGATGGCCTGCTGATTAAAGAGTGTGTAGTGGGGCTAATGTTGCTCCCAGCCCCATGTTAGCTTCTGCCTGCAGCCTCTCGCACTCACAATCACAAAGTGCGTGTTTGTTCTGACCTGCGAGTGGCCTGGGCTTTTGCATCCACTCGCCTCAAAGGGAATGGTCAACCAGGGCCCTTTTCAAGTGCGCCTCTTCACAGCGCTGCTCTGCCCCCTGCGTTCTTCCCCAGGGCTCCCCCTCTTCTGCCACTAGAAAACTTGGGTCTGTGCTACCCCCTGCTGCTCTGTCATCGCCATGCTCTGGATTTCAAACACACATCGGAGAGCTCTGAACAAGACAAACAACTAGTTACATTTGAACTGTAACCAACTTTATGACAAAGTGGGCCACCTCTACTACAAGGCATACTAGTGTATACCGGTCAGCAGGATTTGTTTGTACAGTTATTGTATAAGAAGAAGCATTACTCTGGGCTTTTTCTAAGAGACATGTTTGTCTCACTGAAAATACAGGAAAAGACTTCCTCTGTGTACATATGAACTTTAAAAAGGTATAAAAGGTTCAAATGTATATTATTTAAAAAAAAGTGTCATCCATTTAGACTGTGGTATTACAGGGCATGTGGTCATTTACAGTGTCACCATTGGACTTTTCTTGCTTATTTGAGATAATAAAAGATGTACTGTACATATGCTGATCTGGTGTCTGGGGAAAGATGGACTGTCTAGACCTCTGGAGGGATTAAGGAAGAGGCCACTGGTGTGAAAAAACCAATATGCTCCCAAAGCCCAATATTTTGCACCAAGTTAAACGGTTTAGTCTTTTAAAAAATGTTCCTGCTTAATTAGCAGCAGAAACCTAGAGGGACTTTTCATCATTGAGCAGCGGTGCTCGACCGAGTTTGTACTTAGTGTGTGTAGCGTTAGAAATGGAAATGAGGCAGGCTGCATTAGAAGTTGACTTTGGTAAAATTGTCTAGAAAAGGCAGAACAACTTATTTTTCCTGGTAATGAAAAGAGCAAGTGGCAGTGTAGATTTCAGTACATCTAGCTCTCACTGACTTTTAAGACCAAAAAACAGAGACAGTGATCAGTGTCATTTAGTAAACATCTTATTTATTCCTTTACAAAATAGGTACAAATACATTATTACTGTTTTTCACACAAACAGACATTTTCAAGATATGTACAACAATATACCAAAAATACTGTGGTTCTAATAATCACATAGTTTTGTAAAGAATATTTACAAATCATCTGCAATTGAAATGACATTTTTGTGAGTACATCAGGATTATTGTTCTAGTCTTTTGGCTAAAAAGCTGTAGAAATGTTCACTTGTGAAAGTGCCTAAAACCACAGAAACTGTTGGACTCTCCACCAGTGAGTTGTGCTTGTCAAAATACATGGAGCTAATTTTTACCAAAATGTGTCACGCATAAAAGCCAATTCAAAATGAAAAATTCAATATATTACTGTAAAAAAAGCTGACAATTGGCAACACTGTTTACTAATCAAAAGATTTTTTTTCTAAAATACAGACAACTTTTAGTTGTCAGATAAAGGTAATTAAAAAAAGTGCGGTCAGAATTTAAAATTCATTTGTTTTTGTAATTACAAGAATACAAGCTGCATAGAGTTCAATATTTAAATAATATTTTTAATAAGTAAACATAAATGATTGATTAAAAAGGCAACAAACAAACAATGAAATACCTTAAAAGCAACACAAGTAAAAAGAGAAAAGGCAAAGAAATGGAATGATTTCACTGCTGTTTCAAATTTGAATGCAGCCGAGACATAATGGAGAAGTAAGTGCTTCTACAGACACCGTTGAGGTTCAGTCTGTTGGGGCCTGATAGATATTCCTTTAGTGAAGTGGAATTTTAAGCTTTGTTTTAATAAGATCAAGCTAATGCTAAAACCAAACCACAACATAAAGTCAGCACTGCTATGTTTGCATCAGTGTAAATTACAAATTTAGGGTGGTCAAGTAACCTTCAGAGGGTCTTGCCTTGTAACAAACTGATGAAAATTATTCTATTGATGAAAATGTTTTCTACTGTTTTAAAACATGTATTACATGGACATGTGGTTTCTTCTTTTTAATTGTTTACACAGGGTTGTAAAATATATGTGCTGTAAAATAATCCTAAAGGAACTATTTACACATACAGTACAGGATTGAGGTGGAGGCTGTAATGTGGAATCTACTACATATAGAAATCGTGTATAATGTTCAGCTATTACATTCTTTGAACTAATAGCTCAAACTGAATACTGAGGTTACCACAAAATAATCTATTCGTTGACGTGGTTAATCAAAGATACTGCTGACAATGTCTTACAAACAGCTACCATCAAATGTGGAACATGTGTAATGCAAATATTCCACATGCATAAACATGATACAAGAAGGTGTGATAAGAACATTTTTGTGAGTTTTTCTTGTGTTTCTTATTTAAAAAATGACAACAGACATCACAAGAAGACAGACGAGACGGAGCAGAAAAGCTGGACCTGATCTGAAGGCACGTGGCAGGAGGAGGAGGTCAGCTACTTGAGCAGGGCCCGGTACAGCAGCACAGAGTGGGCCATGTCTCTCTCCTGCTCCATGTAGAAGATTAAGTCCCTGAGGTTGACCCGAGTTATGCGCTGGCGTGGGTACTGGCGTGAGGAGGAGGAGGGCGTAGAGGAGCCTGCTGGAGAGCCGGCCCTACTACCAACAACCTGTAACGGAACCACAAGGTTAGAGAGAAAATGCAGTGAGTGGATCTGGAATGTTCCGCTTTACTAGTGTGCAGAGACTGGAGAACAAATATACACACTCTGAATGGTGTATGATGGAAACGTTCATTAGAAAGAACATTTTTAGAATGTTGTGTGGTTGACATACTTTCTGTGTGAATTCTGCAATGGCAACTTACGGAGGTACACCGCTTCACCCAACCATCATGAAGGAGTTAGGTATTTTGTCTAATTGCACAAAGATAATGCTTAGTAAGGCCCATAGTTACTGGAGTGGGTTCCAGTTACTAATGTACTAATGGTAATCGACAATGAATGAGGAATGATTTCCTAACATCTGTTTCAAGATAAACGTGTATCTTTTATTCACAGAATTTGCAAACTCGTATAAATATTGGATTGATGAAAGTAGCTAACATGGCCTTTAGATTATGGAAGATCAACATTATGTACTGTACTTATGAATCCTTACATTTACTTTGGCTGAAACTAAATCAAATTAAAGTCACAAAAACAAACAAAGCGATACTGGCAAACCTACCCTAACTCCTCATTGTAAACTTGAGGCTAGAAAAATGAGACGGACTAAGACGCAAGTAGATTGAGCGGATGATACAAATCCGTTTACATTTGAAAATTGGAAACACTGCGAAACAGATCCAGCGAGTGCCCACTTGAACAAGAGCATCAAGAGGCAGGTCTGACATTCAGGCCAGAACGCCCTCTCACAATTACACTGATTGCAGCGCTTTGTAAACACACAGTACAGACAGGCCTTAATTGCAAACATATGATGAATTTACAAGAGGTAAACCAAAGCCTGAGAGGCTGGTTCTTGTCTATAATATGTCTATGTATACTCGCTAATCTCCAGTCGATGAGTGAAGGTAGCCAGGCCACTGCCCTGCCAGAACACATCCATGTCTTTAGCTTTTCTATTTGGCACAGCTGGCTCTAAAGTATCCAAGGGAGAGACAGTTCTTCAGTTTTCGGAGCAACCTTTAACAATCAGGGTCAATCACCACGGACCATATGTGGAACAAGGCTCTGGACATTGACATGCCAATTACTGCCATTCACACCGAAAGCTTATGACACAGATCATCTATCCACCTGAATGGAAGATATCAAATGGCTGCTGGCTGGAAACTAGGAGCCTGTCCATGTCGTACAACTCTCAGAATGCCTTGTTTTCCCTTTAGGGACACTGACAGTAAGACTGAATTGAGATATATACTGAATTGTGATCTGTTCCCTAGGACAATCTGCTATTTCTGTGTAATCGTCATATTGTGATATGCGATGTACTCATATAGCTCTAAAGGCAATATAAAGATATGGAATACACATAAATAAAACTGAAATGATGATCTAGCTTCAAGAAAATCGGGATATTATTTTTTAGGGGTATATCACAGCCTTCAGTGATCCACATACAAACACAAAGGTCACTACTGCAGAAGGCTTTTCCTCACTTGTACCACAGACGCCTCAGTGGATGCCAGCCACTTAAACACCAGTATGTTGTTATTGGTATCTATGGAGTCTACTATTTGAAGGAAATAATGTTGAAGAAGGGTTGGTGGTAGAGGTGGAAACACCAAACTAAACAAAGCAGATGGAAATGTGTCAGTTAAAACGGAAAGCAAGACATCAGCGACCACACTTTTACTGTCAGGAGCAATTACACAATAACTGTGTCTAAAATGCAATTGAAAGGGAAATTGCAGGATTTGGGAGGTCATAAAAAGAAAAAGGGAGAAAAGAAGCTAAAGCGGAGAGAAGATTCAAACTCAGAAATCAGCTTGGCCAGGAAAGATCCATGAGGCAAAAAACAGCATCTGTCATTTTATCTGTGATGGCTGCTGCAAGGCATTATGTCATACGACATATCCATCGTACGCCACACACAGGGATACTTCGATACATCTTTTCAGACATTTGACTGGAGCGAGGGACACAAAGCACAGAGAACCGAAGGAGACGCACACATTCAGGCTGCATTCCATCTCAAAGAGTTGACACAGTCACCCTCCTATTTGGAGGTGAAGGTTTCTATGAAACTTAAAATCAACACAGCCTCACATACTTGCTAACATGAAACCATAAAGAGTAATCATTCTATAAACAATCCAAAGAATTGTTTGAGGGGGGAGTCAGGGTGGGGTTTTCTTGCTGATGCGTGGCTTTGAACTCTGAGTGGCACCTGGGCCAATATTGGACTTGGCCCAGGTCACAGCCCAAGGCACCGGGTTAATGGCCCACTTTGCCAGGCACACAGAGCAGTGCGCCACTCGGCTCAAGCTGCTGTCTCAGCACTGTCCTCTTCACAGCTCCAACTGCACACAAACCAGCAGGTCTATAATGCATGGAACAAGTCTTACATGCCAGCTCACTGTCATGTAAAGAGAGGCGTGTAACACCCACGAACGTAATAAACCGCGGATTGTAATAGAAAAGTTGTCTGTTTTAAATGTAATAAACCCACAAATGTAATATATTCCATTTTATTGCATTTGTAGGACAGTAAAAATCAGAGCTTACAACAAACGTAATAACTAAAGGAAAAATACATTTAAATATACTTTTAGTGCTGAACTAAATCTAAACACACATAATACTTGGACTAAAACATTTACAAATAAGGTAATGTAAACCCCTGTGTGGTAGATATATAAGCTGTTATTTGGAAATTGAGAAATTGTGCCGCTCGGTGGCAGAGTGGATAGCACCTGTGCGCTCTATGTGCGTTTGAATCTGGTTCTCAACAGTTTGCTAAAATGTCCTTCCCCAGTCTCATCTCCATTTCATGCTGCCCTGTTCTGTCTGATAAAGCCCATGGGCCAAAATATAAAGAAATAGAGAAGTGAACATGTGTTTTTACTCGCTATGATTATGGCTTCCTTCAATTGGCCAGTAAAAATCTTGTTAGTTGTAAGATGTTTGTTTTGTTTTTAATTCTTTCTTTATTTCAACAAGAAACTGTAGAATAAATGTTCCAAGACAAGCCTTTTGACCATATAACAGTTACATACACATCAACATGATTAAACAGTAACATTTTGTAATGCATTACAAATGTAACGCTAGATTGTAGTCTGTCATAGGAGCAGGTTTCTTTCAGTAGTGATGGCGAATCGATAGTTTACTGAAAATATATAGAAAAGTATTTATTCTCATGTAAAAATGTTAACACATTCTTAGAAAGAATTAAAGGATTTTCATAATTTTATGAAATGCATTGTTTATATTTTAGTTTATCTGCAAATAAAATGTTAAGATAAATTCAAGCAAGGGTAGAATGAAAATGAGGCATGCCAAGATAAAATGACTTTCAATCCATTCTAATACAAAACTTGTTGGGATCGGTATCTGAAAAATATGGCAATACGTGCCATAGTATTACTTGGTATCAAAACAAAAAATCATTGTATCGCCCATCACTAACTTTTGAAGTAAGTACCCAAATACTGAAAAAATCATTAGGAGCAGTAACTATTGTCCAAAAACTACAAGAACCTGCCAACCAAACAATACTGAGGTTGAGCACCTTGTCCAGCACCAAACTGCAGAAGGCAGCCAATGAGAGCTATAAGTTCTGACCAAAATAGACAGTTGGCAATTTGTTCTTTTTTAATACAATGTTACTGAATTAAAGTGGCGATACAGGCCCTCACACCCACATGCACCACTCTTTTCCAAACGTCCCTCTATTACAAATCAGCCCAAAGCAACTGCTTTGCCAAAAATATTCCCTTGCAGACTGTTTGTTAGAGGGTGGAGCTATGATTATTTCAGGTTGTCTCAGTTTAAATCCTATCACTCTCCCATATCAATGTCATTGGCCTAAGGCATGGGCCTTAGAAAAAATAACTTTTATGTGGGGTTTCCTTTAGTTATGATGTTTGAGGTAAGCTCTGATTTTTACTGTCCCACTAATGAAATAAATTCCCACAAATGTAATAATTATTAAGTTTGTGGGAATTTTGTTATTACGTTTGTTGTAGGCAAAAGTTATTACGTTTGTGGGAATTTATTATGTTTGTGGGAATTTATTATGTTTTATTACATTTAAAAATGTTTTTTTAAATTTATTTTTTTATTACGTTTGCGGGGAATATTACGTTTGTGGGTGTTACAAAGCGTTAACAGAGAAGCTGAAGAATAAAGAATAGCCCATGTTTGTGGAAACAAATATGTTGTTTATGATGCAACATTCATGACATTTTTTTTTTTAACTTTGAAGCTGAAAAACCTCTAAACTCTGATATCTTAATTTGAGACGTGACAGTGCAGTGGACACAGGCATCTTAAATGCTAAACAATAAAATATTGTTAGTTTTTAAGGTTAGAAGAAAAATTAGCTCAAGTTTGAAATGAACTATTAATGAATCCTGTCTTTAAGCTTAGGAGCACCGGTGCATGTCCTACAGATTCAGTTGTGGTTAGTATTGTACAACGGCGGATGACCTGTAGCATAACTTAGGGCAACTTGGTAAATGAAGTCCTGACTGAAATCTAGTGCACTGCCTCACTAATCTATTGGAAGAAAGACTGACTGGTTGACTGACTGTGTGCCAGGCAGCAAAACTTTCCCACATGTTGTGCTCTACGCCGCATTTGATCTGGGGAACGCTGCCTTGTCCCTGCGCAGTGTTTACAGCAGTGACGGGCCGAGCCGTGGGAGTGCAGGCCGCTTCAGCTCTGCACTCGGCCTCAAATGCCTCTTCTACGGCCGCCATTAATCAGCACCAGAGCCTTTCTCTCTCGCCTCTATGCTCCCTCGCTCCTCTACGCCCACAGACATGCTGGATGAGGCCATTTTGAAAGAGTTAACAGATGTCGGCTGATGTGCCCCGGGCTTTCTGACATTGCCCGAGTGATGTATTTGATGTGGAGTTTATTCAGCTCTAATAAACGTATAAAGAATTAGAATAATAATTCACAGATGTACATAGCCAGATTATATGCCGAGGCTTCCTTTGAAGCAGACAAGTGAGCCAAAATTAACCAAACTAGGAGAAAGGATGAAAGGGCTTTTGGCTCTGCACACCGATAATCAAAGAGGTCAGGATGGACTAATACCACAGATTAACGTCCAACCAACACAGATGGCCTTTGTTCCTATCACAGGTTCCACACTAAAGCCTGGTGGTGATGCACTGGGCTGTTATAAGATAGGGCAGGGAGCAACATGTACCTGCTTCTCTTATATGTGCTCCTTAGGTTTTGTTATTGCATTTTGTAAGAACAAATACATTACGGATAAAGTCCGCTCTGACACTTGGATCATTGCGAAAAATAAGAGAATTACATTCAAAAGAAACAGCTCCCATTTGCTTCAAAAGTAAAGAACAGCAAATCTCAAAAATGGCCAGTTGCAGAGATCTTAATGCCCACATAAAACATAAAAACAGCTACACAGCTCCATGGCGATGCATAGCAACTGTGCAGAATTTCAGTCAAGGAGAAAGAAGGCAAAAAAACACCTTATTACTTCTAACTCCTGCAAGCCATTTTGGTCTCCAAAGGTTTTAGAGCGCCGCAGGCCATGTGTCTGCAGTGTTTCGGGAAATGACTTGCCTTCGCACGAACACTGCTATGTTCTGCAGCACTGCTGCCCCCAGCATCCCCGCTCAATTTCTGTTTAACCCCTTCCTGGCTTCTCTCTCAGTGACTCACTGCAACAGAGAGCTCACACCCGGCACAATGCTGTCACAAGGTACAAGCTAACACATTAAGTGCACGTCTAATTTGGCTTCTTAAGCATATGATGGCTCTTAACAAGCAGGGAGCAGGAGTAGAAGTAGCACAAGGTTATATGGGCACTGGGCAGATAATGCTGGAGCTATTCCACTTGAGGTACTACAATGTGCGACACAGTGTGCACACTTGTGTGTATCAACGGTGGATTAAATCTGCAAACTCGTTGACACAACACATAATTAAAACATCTTGCTTGAGGTCAGGAATTTTCTAATTAGTAGTGTACTGACAAAGCTGCAATTCCATCGCCCTGAGTTTCAAAGTCCACAGGTTACTGCTAAGATGAAAGCTTAGCCTGCAGCGTATTCTGCAGGGCTGCTCACACAATTCTTCAGAAGACAGTCACAGGGTCACCAAGCTAAACAGTGTACTGCACCCGGAACCTTGCTCCAAACAAAGAACTTCCAACTTTCTTGCCTGGAAACACAATTGTGGCTTTTTTCCCCCTTCTCTCATTCTTTTCAACCTGGGAGAAACAAAAGATTGTGTGAAGGCAGCAGCGGAGGAAACCATAACAATATTTTTAATCACTTTAATTAAAGTGCTCCAAGCATGGCTAGCTGAGCAAGTTGTAAAGTACAACAAAGGATCTAGTGCAATGTCTTTTTACTTTATACTTCGAAAAAATTTATTTTTGACAACTAACATGAATTTAAAATATTGTATGTTTATTCACAATAATTAAAGAGACTTAAATTGAGATAACGTGCTGATATTAATCTAATCATAGTCAATGCATCCATCTAGACGAACTATGCATGTGATTTATGCATTTCTTTTCTTTGTAGCAGAGCAGACTGTCTGATAACCTGGACAATTACCACAGGCCAAGTATCTTTGGCTGAATAAGTATGAAAGTAGAACTTTTTCCTACATTAAATATTGAAGACGTTTCATATATAAAATGAACCCAATTAGAGTTTAAAATAGGAAAAGTGTAATGAGTCTCAAGTCAGAATGCTTGTCTTCTGAACTACTCACTAATGAGCCCTTGTTGGTTTTCCACACTTTACTTTCAGTGGTGTGGCACTGTCATTTCTGCAGCTTTTTAATTTTTAATTCAAGTTGAATGAGAGGGTGGTGACTGAGTTAATAATCGCGGCACGAGAGTGTTTCGCAGCCAATGGATAGCTTGGAGAAGTTGCAAAATGAGGTTCATGGTCTGCCTTTTGATGTAGTTGCGCAAAATAGGAAAAACCAGTTAACAAAGTGTATATGGAACATAAATGACCACAGTTAACGAAAGGCATCCTGCAAATGGCCTAATTATAAAAAGGGAGACAAAATATTATGCAGAAGCGAAATCCAGATCGGAGCACAAACTGACTGAGGAATGAGTTACGGGAGCGAGCGGCAGCAGCATGTCATTCTCTCCATAAATCCTCATATGATCTGTGACATATTTCACTTACAAGAAAAAGAAAAAGAAAAAGGGCCCGCTGTGGATATGTAGATGGGGAGATTAAAAAGGGCATTTATGGCAAAGGTTCTCGCAAAGACTGGGTCCTTGATCACAAATTGACATAAATGGGGCCATTTTTGACATCATTTAGCCATCGCAGACTGTATTTCTGTGGTGCTGGTCCCTGTGCAACTAATGTGTCGCCTGCTAAGTGAAACAGGGCAATGCTATCTGAAGAAAATTAGCTTTATGAAATCAGGGTTCTTTGGGGGAAGGAGCAGAATCCCATGTTTTATGAGAAAAGACAGAATAAAACTTTACAGAGGGGTCTTAAAGGAGCATCTGTGACCCCCCAGTGTCATTGTTTTTATCATAAAAGCTGCCAGGGTGAGAGGCTGCAGAAGTTTTAGACGCCATCAGGATGAAAAAACAACACAAATAGCTACAAGATGATTACAGTAGCTGCTGTGCCTTATATAGGGGGATCAGTTTGAATAAAGAAAAAAAAAATACAATAAAATATATTACTTATCATCGTACATACAATCATACCGGTAATAATATTGATGACAGGAATTAATCGTTGACAGTTCCACCAATCGTTTAGAGCCTTTGTGCCTTTTATTCTTGTTTTGCACACTCCTGAAGCAGTTTCCCTCCCATCAGGTTCATCTCTCAGACCCAGAAGGCTTTCTTTCTACCTGCACTGCATTTTGGCATCTTGCTCCATTATCTTGCATACAAATTCACCATTAGGCAGCTGTGAGCATGTCTGTGTATATAATGCTTATCTACATATTGACTTGGTTTAAACCCACACTCTTGTCTGCCATCATAATTACACATGTTGTAAAAGGAAGTACTTGATTCTTCCTACACCTGAGGCGCCCCGCTGCAGGAGTTGCCCACTGGCACCCAGCAAACACACCTCCAGCACAGCCCCGAACTCCAAACCGTTTTCTAATACACCCTCACACTCCGCCTGGTGCAATGGTGGCTTCCTGTTTCACTGAACAGAGAAGTGCCAATAAATGGTGCTACAAGTTTCCGTGTACGTCGAAATAAAGCACAGGCAGCGAGTACAGCAGGAGCCTGTTTTATAGTCATCAACAGGTCGGACCACACACGCAGAGGTGGACTGTGGTGCCTAGTGACAAATGCCAACACAGGAGGACGTTTACATTCTGTAGCTTGATGTTGCACATATGTCAGATTGGTCCAAAAGGCAACAAAGCCACAACTGCAACTGGCATAATAGAAATGTGTGATGTGGGCAATTGAGGCCAAATCCAGCCATTCCAAAGTCTCTAAAGTTCTATCATTGAAGATCGTTCATTAGTCCGACAAATACATAATTTATACAATCTAAAAAATACATGTGGTCATAAATCAAGAGACAGAAACAGCTCAGCTTTAGAGATGGTGCAAGAGCTATAGAATGTAAGAGGTATAGAATAGATATATAGCGGCAATAAATTGTCTGAACAGAACCAACAGTTGCACTGTCAATGAGGATGCGATCAAACACGGCGCTAGATTACATAAAAGAAACTGCTTACAATGCTGATTACATAGTAACATTTTGGGATTTGTGCGCCAAAAGTAGATGTTGGTCATCTACAGATTTCAAGAAAGATATTCGAGTATTCCTTCACGCGAACGCGATGCAAATAAGAACACAGACAAAACTCCGTCAACAGCCTTATCCTCTGCATTCAAGTTCCATTTATGAGCACAGTGAAGTTAAATTTCTGCTGAGATTATTTGTCAAAAAATGCCTAAATTTCACAGTTAATTGGCCTCCCTAATTAGCACAGGATGCCTAATTCCCATTGCAGTCAATGTGCTAAATGGTAAAGCTTTAGTAAGCGGATACCATTCTTCTTCTCTGAGCACAAGCGTCCCAGCGCAGGCTACATTGTACATTACACCGCCAATGATCGATTCTAAATCTTAATTAGGGAAACGACAAACAAGCTACAGGACCTAATGGACTGTGTACCTTGTCAAACAGCTGGATGATTACATTCATTGAGAGATATGTTGAATTTAATGTGGGGAGCAATTAGCAAGAACGCCTCTTCTAATCACAGAGGGACACAAAGGGAGCAGAGACCTGACAAAGAACAGCTCATAAATATTTGGCATCTCTAGTGGGTCAGGCTCTCGGAAGACCTGCGCTCAGAAACAGAGATGTCAGAAATGTCTCTCCCTGGTCCCTCATACTCATTTGTGCTCGATGCACATGTAGAAACTGCAAGTCGCACTGCTTTGCCATGTGACTTCATCCCATTTAATGATCTGAGAAGTCAGCACTGGCTTACTGTATAATGGTTTGTTTTGTCTTTTGTGGCCATTAATTTCTATTATTTTTTTCAAAATTGGTCAAATGGAAAGCAGTGAGAAGTGGGAAGAAAAAAAATTAAGCTGAGCCGAAAAGTGCGACTTGGATTTAATATTTTATAATTGCCAAGGGACATTCTAAGATCAATGAATTTTTGCCCGGGATGCACATCAGAAGGAGATGTACTTCAGTCTTTTTAGGGAACATTGGTCTATTTAATTCCACTGTGTGATGCATGTGAAATATGGCTTCCATGGCCTGTTTCTTCCACTCCAGGCACTGCTGCAGGCACACATTATCACTTTTAATGGGCCGCCATAAGAAGAGGCAAGTCAGCCAATAACCCATCCTCACTAATGGATCGCCTTGTTTGTTCTCTTTCACTGTTTTCTGAAGCTAATTTTAGATGATCTGTTTTGTGCGAAAAGACCAAAATTGAGGACACTGTAGCACAACAATAGTTTAATACAGTGATATAAAAAGGCCCTTGAAGTGAAGGACGGGAAAAGCTGAGAATTGCTCCGAGTGAATTAAATAGCTACTGGTCTGTTATTAGGGCTGTTCGAGTGGATCTGGAAGAAAAAAAACTGGGCCTCTCCCAGTGGGACACTAAGAGAAAAATACTTTTAGGGTTTGTGGTAAAGGCTTACAAAGTAGAATAATGGAGATTGTTAAGAGCAATGGTGATGAGTGATTTAGTACCATATATATGTCTTGGTTTTGATTTTTATTACAAGTAAAATATTTGCAATAATAACATTTATTCAGTGAAGAGATTGATGCCACAGTTAAATAGGGCATAAATAGTGTAGCTAGGTCATATTTTGACAGGATGACTGATGAGTCAAGTGACATTTGAAATCTCTATTTAATTTGTTGCTGACCTTTGCACTCACATCTTTTTACTTTTCCATATACTACAGCTTTACAGTAAAAAATCTTTATATAGCAATAAATTATGCATTCGAAAATACAAAGCGACACATTGAACGTGTTTTAGTTTTAAGATGGCTGCTGCTTGAAGAATGCATAATGTAACGCCTGAACAATGAAAACCCCTGAATCAGATTCTGGAAAACTCCTATTACTCTTGGTTGGCATTTTTGCTTCAGTTACAGTATTTTGCCTACTGCAGACATATTAGCACTTCTCTGCCCTCATTGGCATTCTTCTGCCCCACTGCTTGCAACTAAAGGAAGATCTTTTCCACCTTTCTTTCCCTAGGCCCCAACCCTGACAGCTGACAATGGAGCCAACAAAAACCTCAGAGTCAAAGAAAACAAACTTAACAAGAGAGAAAATGCACTACTCTCAGGTAATTTTGTAGCACACATGAACAATCAAGGTTTATTCTAACAACATTACGGTTTATTCTAACAACATTAAAGTGTCCTTGTTTTTTTTTTTACAGATAGAACACATTTTCTCAGGAGAGCCACCAAAATAGTCACAGCAATGACAGCTTTATAAAGCAGTGCTCTTTGAGAGAAATCCAAATCAACAGGTCCTCAATAAAGAAACAGCGATGGAGGCTAGTGACTATCCCTGAGTGGTGCAAGTGTAGGATGAGGAGTGGGTTCTCACAGCAGGGGCCCAGGACGTTCTAGGCGGTCCCTGTATCCCTGGTTAACAGGCTACAGAGAGTCAGCCATTATCAACCCGCCTCCACAGCATTGAGGGGGAGGGAGAAAAAAGCCAGCAATTTTATTCTTCTGAAATTTAATTATATCAAGATTAACAAGGGAGGTAATTAATTTCTTTAAGATGGTATCTTTTAAATGCCCCAGGCTTAACTTTGTTGTCAAAACTGTATATTTAACCATTATTTCAGGGCAAAGTATTCAAGGCAATGGGGGTTCACTATTTTGTGACCATGAACGTATAGAAGGGTCTTATTTCAATAATGAGATTAAAGGGTTTACGATGATTAATGAACGTGTCCCAAAATTACCAAAATATTATTTAATCCAATATATACAATTAAGAGTAATAATAAATGTTATTATTCAATGGGCTTCAATAGTTTTCCCCCAGCAGGTTAAACATAGTTTGAAGAGAGAATAAGAAGTTGAAAACGATGTCTATTGCTACATTTATTCCATGTGGCTCTCATAATACAGTAATGCTAATGATTCACAACATATAAACATTTTAAAACTAAAAGATTGCATGAAATGTAATCAGCATTTTAGTATTTCACAATGGCTTTTTATTCTATAAAGTTAGTGGGTTTAAAGACAAGAATTTTCTAAATCTATGATTAACACAGATTAACATTCAATACTTAAATTTCATTCCAATTCCAATTATTTTAGTTCAATAATAATGTATAGAGACATTATAGATGCTATACTGTCTCCATCTGAACATGGTCTGTTTAATGGTAATATTATTGTGGTCTTTTACATATACTTGAACCCTAGACCATAAGGAATAACCCTTAGAAATGCCTGTGCAGTGGAGAGTGTAGGGGAGGGGAAAGTTGGCCAAGTGCACTTGGTTAAAGCTCAAAGAACACATGGCATTGGGCCAAAGAGCCTCTGTAACCATTCTGAAGACTCCTCTGTCTTGTGTGTCCTCCCCGGATCTTACACCATCGCCTTGAGAGCTGAAGTCAAACTAATATTACAATCTTCCTGACATTACTAAACCAAGAACAGCCTCTGTGTGCCCTTTTAATCATATTTATGTCGTATTGAAAGAAGACGGACTCACACAGGAATGAATATACTTATAAATATACCATATGAGTTATGCTAATGACCCACTACAATCCCTCAGTGGTTAAAGGATGGATTTAATGGTGTGGTTAAGGGTAAAAATGTATGTTTATGTTAAATAAAACAGGAAGGAAGATTTTTGCTGTCCTTTCTAGAGATTCCAGTTCCCATTATGTGCATTAAGAATGACATGAAGCCTTGTTGGAAGTAAAATTTTGAGTTTCGATACTGCGTTGTTTTGTCAGATTTTTATCTAGAAAATGTTATCATCTATGGATGTAATTTATTGATACGTTGTAATAAATCATACATTATACTTTGGAACTTCAAGTAATGTATATTATACATCGTCTGATCTTGGAAGCAAAGCAGGGCCTAGTACGTGGATGGGAGACCACTGGAGACTAGTGTAAACTGTCATATGTGTGAATAGTGGTGGTTGGAGTAGCCAGTGGCGCAGATTGGCAGCCACACTTCAGTCACTCTGCCTGAGGGTACAATAGTAGTTGACCCTCAACAAGTGGAGAGGAACAATGCAATGAAAAATGTCTTTGAGTGTCGCAATATAAATTATTATAGGGGCAATTATGGTAAAGTGGAGATTAAATCTGTATGGTTTATATTAGTATCTTAATAATGTAACTGTATGCTTTACTTTTCATATTTTGTCATCAAGGATGCCAATATCTATTTTTGCCTTTTACTGCCTTTGTTAAACTATATTTCTTCTTTCTTTAGCTTATTGGTAAAAAACAAGACACATTTTTGATTGTCATGTCCATACTGTAGTTTCAGCCATGACTTGCTAAGGTCTTGATTAGAACACTTAAAATCCAATACATGACTCAATTCTTCTGAAACCAATATAATATTGGTTGGAAGTGGGAGTAAGTCTTTGAAATCCCACTGCCCTTTCGCAGAGCATTCATCTGGCCTTAACCAAACAGCCTGGTCTGTCCTGGTCCTCTGAGTCCTCAAACCCCTTCCAGCTCCGGAACACTTGTGCTATGCAGGCTTCCTGTTTGTCTGGTTGAAGACCTGACCACTTTAGTCCAAGGCTGCACACGGGGAGGGACAGAGGAGGAGGCGAGAGAAAGAATTAAGGATAGAGGGGAGGTTGGCGGGTAGAAGGCGAGAAGGCAGAGACACTGAACACTCCCAAGTTGGGATTGATTTACTTCATTAACCGAGATTACAAGTTTAACTTACAAACCAGAGGTCAAAATTTCTCATTAACAAGGGGACCGTGGAGAACCTCGGGGCATGGAGACCACTCTTATTACTGACTACACATTTCAATCTGTCTTTGATGTTCTATGTCTGCCTTTCTACCCCCTCGTTCCCCCTCCTATTTTTTGGCAGCGAGGTTGATTTTAATTGTAGCTATAGAACAGAGCATAGTTTGCCTGTAAGCCAGCCTCCACATCTGTAGTGAGTGCAGCTTTAGTGATATTGGGTGCAGTCCATAGCTTGGGGCTAGTTTTAATGGTCCCCCCTCCTCCTCCTTCATTGGAGACTCAGATTGTTTTCCACGTGATTCCTGTTAATTTCGCTGGAGGAAAGGGCATCAGTTTTCCTTGTGCTTTTCTCCCCTCACACTCTATTGCCTCACTCCTTCTTTCTGATCTACAGCCTCAAAGAAAGAAGGTGAAATGAATTCAAATGGAAAAATAGACTGTGCGCACTATTAAATCGCTTGCCTACCTTTATCCCTCGAACTGCGCCTGGTAGAGAAAGATAGGAGAAAAACGTCATGGTGGTTTGAACTGGGCAATTCAGTCGCCTGTACGTCAACAAACAAAGCTCTTCCTTTGATGTGATATATGGCCTAAGTGACGCAGCAATAACTGCGAGCTTGTAAATGTGTCAAGGATGTTTCAAAGCTCAGTTTTACACCACAGGATACTGCACACCAGACATCTCTAGGCTTCAGCTGACTTCAGACATACTGTGGGAATGTGTCTCAAACACAACAACACAGACATGGTGTTGAAGCAGGATGCTCCGTAACTATAGGTGGCAGATCATAACAAAAACTCAATAGGGTGCTCAAATGAAAGATACAATAAAAGCATACTTTTCAGGACTGGGCGATGTGGAAGATTTTTTTTTCATATTGATCAATCTCGATTTGATTTTATTTGGTCTTCAAAAACAAAGTAAAAATGTTTTTTAGTAATGATTTCATGAACATAAACTATACAGACTTTTAGTCTGTTCCATTTAGCACAAATCATATTAAAATGTCTTCCTCCAAAGTCTGACCTCTGCTCAGAACCACATCTTTTTACTGACAGAAGATCGACAGTGGACTCTTGATTAAAAAAAGCCTAACAAATAATCGAAAATTTCACAAGACTCGATCTCGATCTGTCGATCTTTCGATTAATTGTATAGGCCTAGAGTCTCCAATACTGTCTGATCATAAGTGAAAGGTTCTTATTTACAACCAATTATCTAAATGCACATTGTAGAGCAAAATAAATCACATTGTAAACAGAGTGCACATAATCACTTGTTAATATGCAGAGCACAATTTAAATACATGCACGTACTGGAAGGTAATAGTCTAAGAAACATTTTGGCCAAGGTTTCTATAAAGTAACTAAACAGTTACTCAGGGTCAGAGGTCAGAGACTGGCCATTGGCTTATTGAGTCTACTCTGTAAGACCTGATTGTTCCTTCCCACTGACTAGAACAGGCCGGAGACAGACTAGGTCTGAACTCAGTTTCACAGCCTGTGGCCATACAGGTATATGCTTAAAACAAGCCACTATCAGAGTAAAGGTGGGCAAGCACAGGGGCAGCTAGGTTTTAGTGAGTGGAGTGAAACTGTCCCCTGAATTCCATCAGCATGCCAATACACTGAGGAAAGGTGCTCTAATTAGTGCTCTAAACAAGCAGAAGTAGAAATAGGGTGGAGTGATTTCACAGGGGCTCTGCCTTTGTAGGATCTCAGCAAAGCCATTATCTGGCTCCTAATTTGAGTTTTGGCAAAGCACTGAAGGGCTGCCTTTGTCTGGGATTAATGCGGAAAGCTCAGGATGCGATGTCAGAGGGAAATAATCAGCATGGGCCCTCATAAAGTTGGCTGCTTGTGCTCCTGGCCAGGGCCCACGGCTCATTTCAGTGGAGATGAAATCTATGACAAGCCCCTCAGTGAAGCTAAGAGCAGGCAACAGTCCAGTAACACCCACAGGCCTGCAGGCATCCTGTGACCCCCTTAGAAAAGTCACATTCACTTTGCTCTGGAGAAGGGAAAGAGCACGCCGCCGGCGCTTCCAGTCCATGTGAAATGAAGAAATGTGAGGAGGTGAAAACCAAGTGAAAATAAGTTAAGATTCCTCCTCCGCTCTCCACAACCACACTGAGGGGGATAGTGTGACTTCAATTCATTATGGCTCCCTAATCAACACGAACACAACATTAACAAGAGGGCAAAGGGGGAAGAAACTAGAACAATGTTTATTCAAGTTTACACCGGGCACCTCGGTTTGAGAGAGCATTGTTGGAGAATGCAGTAAGGTCGCGGGCTATTGCCCATCAGGGTAAACCATTCTGAAAGAGGAAGGGACCGTACTCAAGGACCAGAAGTAATGCTTTTATTTTGTTATTTATGCTTTTTACCACCTCCTTTTTTATGCTTCTCCACAGCATATTGCTGCCAAGTGAAGGATGAGAGAATGCAACTCAATAAGCAGGTTATTAAAATGACCAATTGACATTCAAAATTCCGTCCTACTTTACATTCCTCATATTCACAGATGAATATGTAGAATTTGAATGCTCCCCATGATGCCCAGTGGGAATAATGACTTGGTACAGAGAATGATTATGGATGCATGAAATATAATGCTAAAATCACTAGTCACTCATGTCGATCAGGAGAAGATCTTTTGTAAAAACACAGTTCAACTTAATTAGGAGCAAAGGAGGCAAGCCAGATGAGAGTATGTCGCTGTTCTCTTCACCTCATCTGTCAAACCATACCTATGCTCTAATACATGCATCAAACCGTAGCCTGTTTTTTAAAAATGTAATGTTAAGCAATTTATCTCAAATAAAATTCTTTAATTTCACTATATATTTTACACCCATAACATCAGCTGAACCCAGTGTTGCTTAGGACCAGACAGCCTTTTGTTGTTTGCGCAGTTAGGGCATTGCTATTTTTAACAGCTTGTTGATGCAGAGTGTGTTTATTTTGTAAGGGCCATGAGAAGTGTTTAGTTGGTGTTAGTGGAGGCTTGACATAGCATTATGCACTAAAGGAACTTTTTTGAGATTTTGGGCTACTTGAATAAGACACAACTGAACAGCGCTATGTGACTCGCAATGAAACAAAGTACCATGCACCATTCTCGCATCTTTCCCGTCTTGCATCAAACAATCCCCGACACCGGCCCACATAGGCTGCCAGCTGCCCAGGAAATCCTGTGTGTCCCCCGATTGCAAGTTCGCCTCAGTTAGCTGATATATTGTGCCAATATTAGACATTTACTCAGGTTTGTAACGACTAAAGATGTTAAAAAAATTGTCCTGTATAGACAGTAATTTAATTTATAGTTATAACATATCAAATAATTTGAGGAAGCTTTTCCAAATCAGCATGTCATATCATAAATATTTTACCAATGATGAAATTATTCAGGTAACCAATAGTGTACTATAACTATGAGCTCTTTAATTGTGACTTTAATCATCATTATGCAGAACACTATAATAATAGCAATATAATGCAATACATGTAGCCTACCCTGTCTTCAACTGAATATACACTTCTGAATATCTCTATATTTGCTACAAGAGATTTATGGGACCTCCTCCTTGAAAAGAGCACGTTCAATATTTCAATTATTTTCAGAGAGACTTCCGAGAGGCTAACATTACCTCTGTCCCTGATGGTGTGCTTCCAGGTGAGTCTAGCTTCCGTTTCTTGCGTGGCCCAATGGCTGCTAATGCTGTAAGGTTTGCGTCTCGCTGTCTCATCTGAGCCAGTTCCTGCTGCTGCATCTGTAAAAGGCAAAGACAAGACATATATATTTAACAACACAATTAGTGTATATTAACACAATGAATAGCTGATTCCCTATTGAATATCTGAGAGTAAGTAACAGATGGAAAACAATTTACTATATTTATTGCCATTTAAAAAAAAATATGGTGTGTGTGTGTGTGTGTGTGTGTGTGTGTGTGTGTCTGAACTAGATGACCTCCACCAAGTGCTGAGGTGAGTATTCTTGATCCCATTGTGAGATACTGACAGGGCCAAGTTAAGGTTTGTCAATATAAAGTTCAAGACATAATAGTGTCTAGTATGGCAAACCAAAAAATCCATTGAAAATTGGAAACACAAGAAGATAATTAACATAATCTTTCAATTTAATATAACCTCTAAATAGAAATACAATGAACTGTCAAAGAGTCCCAAAGGACAGTCAAGAGAAGTTAGAAAATGTCACACTTTAAAAAAAAAAAAAAAAACAATAGAATAAGGTAACAAAACTATTGTTAATAGTGTCTAATCTCATATATACTGCATCTCAGACAAGTAAATTGGTAACCTGCAGTAAGTCATTAACACAGATCAGGAAGTGTGCCCATGTGATCGTGGAGGGAAGGGATCAGATCACATAGCCTCATTGAGAATTACATTTAGCAATTGATGCTGAATAAAAGGGGGAGGTTGGGGGAGGCACTGCCCACAGTAATGTCATGTCTAGCTGCAGGGCTGAGGGGGAGCCCAGCGACGCTAAGAGCTGCCCTTTCTATTGGCTGGACGTGTGATAGCCCGGGGCCATAGCACAGAGGGTGTCAGCACTCTCTCCAACATGCACACAGAGTGCACACTATCAATCTTGGCCACAGCACAGGGAATGTCTACCCACCAGCCAGCCTGCGTGACTGCCTGCTGGGGGAGAGAGGCCCGGATTGAAGCAAACAGGGACAATCGATGGGCGCTTTCATGTCTTTCATGTTCTTTTATGTTACCGCTCAGCATGTGCTCTGTGGGTGCTGCTGTTTGTGTGAGGCATGCATGTTGTCTGATCAGGAGAAAATTTCATGTTACTTTTAGATGGCACTCTGTAAAAGGTTGTTTTGGTGTACAAAGTCTAATCTAAAATGTGCATGCAGTTGCCTCTGATTTTTTTCAGAAAAGCCCACTGGCGAGGCATGCCCTTTAGGGTGTTGCCACTTCACATTTAGAATGGCGGAACTGTTGAAAGATTCAAACACGCTGACAACACAAAGAAGAGGAAATAATAGAGCAGTAAAGCAAACCAGCAGAATACGCTATATTTTGAATGTATAGTTGGAAATTCTGGGCACAATATTAATATTAACAACATGATGACCAAGATATTCATAGTGGCTTTGAATCCGGAGTTTCTGTAAATGCAATTAATAAAATTTGATATTGTACGCAGTAGCCAAAGGAGACTAACTTGATTATTAGCCCAGTCAAATGGAATTTGTACTGAAGTATATTAGAAATATAAGTCGCAAATAGAAGAGATCTCTATGCCTTCCTTTAAGGAAATAAACGGAAAGAAAGTGCTGTGGGGGTAGATAGGACCACTGTCTCTCTTGATGGCACCAGGATGCCGGCATCTCTGCCTGGCAGTTGGCACCAGACATGGGCTTCCAACGCCCAAAGCTACTGCCTGCATTCTCAGATTTATGACTGTAAGATAAATTAAGTCTTCATTGTACCATCTGCAGACCTTCCACATTTCCCGACCGTAAGGAAGACGCCATGACACAGAGGACTGATTTTTGGTGCCACTCGGGAACCATTATTTTTCAATCCACCTTTGATTTACTGCTCACAGAAGTGTTCCCCCTGTCAAAAGGACTATTTGTGCATCTAGGTTAGTTTTTAAGCAGTTAACTAGTGACTGCAATCAAAACCAGACATTTTGTACAATTGCATTTTAAAATTGGCTAGAAGTGCATACCAGCTACTGCAGTGGCACAGACAGGTTTTGTTACACTGATCAAAATATGAAACAAGGTAATACGGTCTAGTAAAGGTCAGTAATCATAAAGCAGCTAGAAAAATAAGTTGTATAGTGCATATATTTGCCAGGTTGGATCAATCAGAGATCTGTGCAACTCAAGCCACTTAAATAACATTGTTTACAGCCTGAATGCCCTTTTAAGAAATGGACATGGTAACTCCAATTATCAGCAAAGGTCAGGTAATGTATGAAAGACGTATAAAAGTGAAATTAAAGAATCCAAATAGTGTTTTGTTTTGTTTGTCATTTAAAACACAAAGTAAATTTGCGATTATACTTATTACTACAGAAACTTTCTTCACTCTCAAAGCCCCCAGACTATCACACATATATAAAACACTCTCTCAAATCCATCAGCCTTCCCATATAGACACATGCCCTAATGAGATGAACAACCACTAAACACTCAACTGGTCACTAATCGGCACCTTTAATGTCACAACGATCCCTCACCCTAACACAAAACTACAACTCCTCTAATACAAAATCCACACAAACCACATCAAAAAAACAAACTAAAACATAAATCATAATCACCAGGTCCCCATTCTTAATATTAATCCAAAATTGATTCTGCAAGAATTTAAGCCTAGATTCTGATATTTCTTTGGAGTTGCTCTTTCGCACCCTAATTAAACTTTTGTGTTTTTGTCTGATCCAAAAGAATAATAATTTGATTCCAGTGGTGACTGATGGTGATGGGATTAGGGCAAGGATAACTTGGCCCTCACTAAACCTCAGTGGTCAGATAAAGCTGTTAAACTCCAGTACATATCTCACTCTCAAGGAAAAATGTTTCAGGTCTTGTATAATCTTATTAATTCACATACTCTATGATATTCCAATGAAGTATGGTTAAGGTTAAAGTACACTTTATGTCCCTATAGGGAAATTTGTCCTCTACATTTGACCCATCCTTCAATACCGTTGGGGAAACCTGTCGGGACTAGTGATCGCTAGTACTAGGCTTGGTCAGAACCACCTGCAAACTGAGCACAGAAAGGTCTGGATGTCCTGGGAGTCGAACCCAGTACCTTCTTGTTGTGAAGCGAGAGTGCTAGCCACTCTGTCCTTGTGCCGCCCAAAGATTCCTTTGAAATCCCATAGTCAATTTCCAACTTTGAAAATTTGACATCTTGACATGCCTTGACTGCAACATTGTCTGTCAAGATCTGAACTGAAGATAACAGGGCCTTTGTTACAATGATGAACAGCACAGTATATGCTCTCCTATGATGCAAAGATGTCTAAAGTGTGGAAACCGCTTCAGTGTAGCCTCACTGCAGAAGACATGATGAGCAACCTGCCATTCTCCAGCTTTGCCATTTTAACAAAGGCTGTGCTCTCTCCCGCTCCCCCCTTGTGGCCGGAGGGGTGGCTCGCAGCTCTCCAGACGCTTACAGACAGATGTCCTTGGTAGAGCATAACACGCGCTGCTTGACGTCAGAGCTGCTCAAGGGCTGTGAAGGAAGCTAAAGGCTTTGGTCCCTGCAAAGACCAAAGTACAAAAGCCAGACTGTGGGTTAGGAGCGGGTCTTAAGCCCCTCCTCCACCTAGTTTTGGTCAAACAGGACACAGCAGGGAGCATCTCGCTATATCAATATATGGAACATATGCCACTGCTGGTCAATGCCATTGTATTATCCAAATAGCCCTAATGCATACATTGTATATTAAGATGGTTGAACCAGCAGGCGTCTAATCTCTGATAATACCCTGTACTAATCTCACACCATATTTATTCAACTCAAAATGCATCTACAATTCAGTCTAAAATTCATTTTACAGCAATGATAATGTGAGGACATAACACAACTGTTATCTTCTTGTTATCTTCTTTAGCTTGAAGATAATTTGGAATTTTTGATTTTTACATTTGCTACAGCATCTAAACCTAAACCTGCATCAATCGAAATGGTTACACCAGGAATTTGTTTAAAAGCCTGTCAATCAATCAATCAATTTGTTTTTTCACCACCCATATTTTTATTAGAAAACAGCTTTGTTTGATTAGTGAGTAAATTTGAAAAATAGCAACAGTGCTGTGTAAAATGTTTTGTGTTTAGAAGCTATAGAGCAATAGAGCAGCTTGTGAAATATACCAATAAAAGTCCAACAGTGAACCTCAAACATCCAGCATCACAGCCAAAACGGTAAGAATATTTCTGAGTACAAGTGCAGGCCATACAAGGTCAGTCAGTAACGTCACCTTCTTTTCAACAGTATATCTGCATTTGTTTTAAAAATTTGTGACATTCTACTGTTTCTACTCTCTGCAGTATTACTTATGTTTATTACGTGGATCTAATTCACCTGACACCCACATGAACATGGCCAACATTGCATGAACATCTGCTAGCTACATCTTGGGGCTTTTCTTCATTTGAATTGCCTGGCAGTTAGTTTGCTGCAGGGAGAAAGACCATTTGCAACAACCAATCAGCTTTCTAATCTCCATCTGCACTTGAATGGAACAAGGAGTCCAGCTCAGCCTCTTTGTACTAATGGCTGACAAAGCCTCAATATGACCCCCAATTGTCAAAATAAAACACTGTGTGAATATAGTTGATATTTACATTCAACTATATTCAGTCATGTGACATATTATCTGTCACATTGTCACATCTTAGACTACAATGCATGTAAATGTACCGTTAAATTATTTATTGCTCCGAAGTAATATTTTGCATTCACAAATTGAAAAGGATTTCAGCAAGACATTTCTTATTTTTCTCAAACAATAATGATCTTAACAGGTTGATTACATTTACATACAACAGATACATCTGAATGTGTCCGTTTTGGCTTGCAGTACTTGCTTTCCTCTCAAGCAGAATGTGTCAGAAGAGTCTGCAGAAACTAGGACCAATTATTTAATAATTTTTCTAGCATCACTACCATAACCTTATGGTTTCTCTTAATCTGCAAGATATTTGCAAACAACACACTATAGACTGTGAAAACTTAAAAAATGTAAATGGTTGAAAATATATGTTTCGCACCTATACAATATTTGTACTCTTAGATATAGCAGATAGAATTCAGCAAACAGCACGTACTGTCAGTGTTTCACCAGAGCGACAAGCGGGAGAGGTGATCATTAAAAATACTGCTTATCTAAGGAGAATTTCCTACTTAAAATGTTCTCCCACTTTGTCTCATTCTGTGCTGCCGTGCTTCGTCTAGCACTCTCTCTCCCGGTCTCTTTTCTTTTTTAGATTTAGATTCGCTGCTCGTCACCTTCTATTGATCACGTCTAATTTGCATCCAGGAAAAGATGAGAACTCAGATATTCACACTTGGAGAGAGGACGGTCTCAATGATTTATTCATTTGCAAATCAAAAAAGCAAGTGAAAAGAAGGTAGATGAGAAGGGGAATCATCATAGGCAGCAGGCGACTGGCGGGCTCTGAGGCTGGGCTCTTCTTGCCTTCACCGCCCTCAGGCACATGGTGTGCAAGTCCTTCTAATTAACAAGGTGAATCATGCTGCCGCTCTCTAATTAGCCAACATGACAATCTAATGGAACATGCAGGCCACGCTGGCACACTTAGCATCACCTCTCACAGGAACCTCCCTACTGTCCTTTCCATTTGTATTCCACTAAAATGACACTTCTATATGAAAAGGTGGGGAAGAGTGGTATGTGGGAGGAGTGCTCTGGCAGAGGTCATAGAGAACCGCCACAGTAGCTGTAGAGGTTGTGTTTTTCTGCACAATGCTAGTGCGTACAGTGCTTTTTGTCTAATTGAAATGTGTCCTGCCTCTTGCTCACTGATATCCAAGGCAAAGGAGGCTGGCACCTCGCCACCAGCATAGCTCAGCACGCCCAATTCCCCTGTCGCTCTGGTCCCAAGGAGTGCTACACAAAGAGAAAAGTGAACCTACAGGCTTAAGAGCGAGAAGACGAGCTTGTATCTTCCTCTCAGGCAAAATCTCCTTTTTGTTGTTTTCCTCTCATTACGGCACTTTGTAATACTTGAAAACACACAGGAACTCCAAAGGTACTTTTAAAGCCCACTTCTTTTTTCTTGTAATATGTCTGGAGGTGGTACAGAAGCGGAAGTTCAGTGCACTCACAACAAAGCAGAAAATAAAAATAGGCTTTCCATACACTAGCCTTCTGTACATCTTCAAAAGACCTATAAAGTGATCATTCAATTATCACTAACAGTTAAAGAACAATTATAGTACAGTAAAAATATATAATTGGTGCATAACATAAAATATAAAAACACAAGCCTGCTTAAAGGCACTTCCATAAGTCTCCACAAGCATGATCTTAAAGGTACTAGCATTAAGGTGTACGGACTGGGACGCGCAAAACAGCAGGGTTTCTTTTTGAAGGTCTGTGCAGAAGTACAGAGAAAATGGAGGAAGACTGCTGCCCTGGGGCTTGCCTGACAGGGAAAGAGCGCCTCTTTGAGCTGAGCAGTTTGTGGAGGGCCAGAGGATGAGAGCTTATGAACTTGCAGATATAACTACTCTAATAAAAAACGAAGTGGCTGCCCCATTGTCCTCTGACACAAAAGCATGCCCTCTCTGGAGAAATGCGATTCAGTGTGGGTGGATTCCAGTCTCTCCACGACCTGGTCACTTGTGGAGGATGTCAGGCCAATCAAGAAACAGGGATGTGTGTGTTAATGTCTGTGCACACTTGCTGGGCAGAGGGTTACAATATTTTCAGAAAAATAATCTTCAGGTTTAAAATAAGGCTAAACGAGATGACACAGGCCACTGCTATGCATATGTCAAATGTATATTAAGCTTGTTTATATGCATGGGTATGGTTCATGTAAACAGAGCAGGAACTTGAGGTTTTTAATTGAATGCACTAAGGGTTCAAAGTTTAGCTGGGTCAGAATTCATTTAGTTGTTCATGATATTTCAGGCAAAGGCTCTGAGTCAAAATGGGCTAAAGAAGAAATATGCTTGAAGAAAAGAATATTTATATTTGAATCTCTAAGATCATTTTGGTTTTGCTGGAAAATCCCATTTTCATCATGATAGTAAGATCATTTGTTAACTGCTCGAGGGGCAATGGGTTCAAGGACGCTTGATTTCATGTAGTCAAGTTTCCCCTGTTAATGTGTTAATTTTTGTAAGAATCACTGCCATATGATAGCAATCATTTAGATCCAACAGTATTATATTAATATGTTTGCACAGTTCAGACAAGTCTATTTTATAGTGTCTAGTCCATAGCTGTAGTTTCAGCAGCTCCAGTTCACATTTGAGTAGAAATATTGGTATTCTTGCGATGACCTGGTTTGCTTGTGCAGTTGACCCGGCCCAAGCAAAAGCTGTTGGCCAAATTTCTCCAGCTGTTGCGGCCAATTTGTCTTTTTCCCTCTCCCCTCATCGTTCCTCTCCTGTCCGCGCTCTCCTCTTCTTCCTCAGTTCACTTGTTTCCTGTGTCCAGTTGTGCCCGCAGACGCTGTTGTGATGATGAATCTGTGGCTGCAGTGTTTCTGTGTGTCTGACATAGTGATGTATCTCCACTGGCCATAACTCCCTCTCGATCTCTACCTTCCCTCTTCCCTTCGCCCTGCAGTCCTCGTCTCTGTCTCCGTCCCTCCCTCCTGCCCATTCTCGGCTCTCAATGATTAGGCATTGCCTGGCCTCCTGCCTCGGTGATGGAGCGGACAAAACACACAGACCCACAACCACTACCACCAACAACAAACAGGAACTGAGCTTCACGATTTGCCCATTGATTTTCACTGGGGGCATTTCTGAAATAGCCCATCTGACCTTTCGGCCAAATGGTAGTGAATAGAGGAAACAAGAGGCGCTAGACTGGTGTGTTTCTCCCAAACACAAAACCTCTGCACAGCCACAACTGCCAGTGATACAGTTTTAAGTTAAACACTGTCATGGCATTGGCCCAAGCAACACCTCAAAGCCATGGGATTTACATGTTACAAAAAAGGCAAACGTCACTAGTACAGAAGGCCTCAAACAAACAGGGATGAATGTAAATATGGGACTGGTGTTTGACAAGCAACAGCAACTCAAACCAGCTATGAAGTGATTAGTATCTGATTTTTGATACTTTTGACAACCCAAGTGTGTTAACAAAAAGACAAACAAACAATAAAATATGAAATGAAAAAGTTACAAAAGTGAACGTTGCAAACTCATAAAACTTTGACAGACAGGGTTAATATGTAGAGTGCAACTTTCCTCAACAGTTTTAGAATGCATGAGCCAGAAACCACTTACATAAAGAAGTTACTATTATGTTGTGATGTAAATTACAGTCTATTGTGCAAAAAAATTAGGTAAGTCAATATTAAAAGCAATATTAATTTCTTATATTTAAAAAAATCAAAATCAAAAAAAATTAAAGAGTGGTATTTCAGTTATTAATTACTGTTTTATTGTTATAAAAATAAAAAGGAAATATTCTAGGCATCACACATATAGAATGGAGTTAATGCCATATTTCATTTTAAGGACTTGATGAGCAGCGGTTTAGCTTCCGCAAAAGTACTCCACCTGTGGTTCCACAAACAAACCAAAAAATTATTTATGCCCCGACACTTTAGTTTAAGTAGATAACACACTGTAATTCCATCTTCCCCAAATGATGGTTGTTTGGAGGCTTTATGTGCGTGAACGGTGGAGAAGGGCTTTAGAGAAGCTGGCTCCACTGCCCGTTGCCTGGAAGAGTAGCTCGGGCTCATTATCCTGATGAAATTTGCACAGATGTGTGAGCTGCCGACAGACTCCGCAGTGACACAAACAGCCAGCTCTGTCCCCTTGAGCCAGTCAGGTGATGAAAACTGGAGAGGCACGGGGGCTGAGAAACGACGGCCATTAAGCAAAAAAGAAATAGGTGTGGGAGTGTGGATGTACATGATTGTGTGTGTGCGCGCTTGAGTGCTGGGGGGCTACACGGAGTTTCACTTTCTTGTGAGGAAAGCATTACATAAAGTAACAATTTCTAAAGCGCCTTCTTAAAATTCCTGATGAAAATGAAAATGTGCATACGTGTGTGATGCGTCTCCACGCGAGGAGCTAATCTGTCCGTATCCAGATGATGAGCGGACTGCCACTTAACAGGGAGGAGATCCACTTTGATCACATGGCCCCTGGGGCAAACCTATTGCACTGCCTATTACCCGCATTCATTTGCATATGTGGGGCTTATGGGTAGGCTGAGATCTACTGTGAATGTTCTTAACTGCTGCAGAGCTCAATGTTGCTCAAAAGATGTCCTCAGAGGAGACAGAGCAAAGACACACTGCTGCCAACACCTGGGGACAGGAAAGTCCACTTGTTACTTGAAGGTCGGTCAGAAGTTCAGCAAAATAGAATAACGTTAAAAAGGTGGTACATTTAAATACTAGCCTAAACAACCATAATGAGTTGCCCTTGAGCTAGGCATCAACACACTTCTCAATGCCAATTCATATACTAGCTGTCCGGTCAAAATACTATGTTGAACAGTTTGTGGAATTGGGCATACGTTCTCAAACCAAACTTTACATAATTGGACGAAAGTTCTTTTTAAAAGCCTATGCACAGCGGTAACCATTTAAGCTCTGCAAGTTGCACATCAACAACAGCAGGTGAATGGAGATGCCTGTTTCAGCTTCCTGTTTGCACCGACCCGGAAAGCTTCACACAAATGTCTTGATCTCTGTTAGCAAGCCAAGCACTAACAGCAACCACTGAAGTTCTTCTGGAGTAAACAAAGAAAAAAGAAATGCGAAGTTCTTTCTGTGACATCACTATGTTGTTTGCGTAAACAACTTAAACCAACCACAAAAAGAAGATGGTCTACTTTTGAGTTCCACTGGGATTTTACTTTTGAAGTCCTCAACTTAGTATGTCAGCGCATAGCATTGTACTGTCAACAAAGGCACGTAAAAGTATAATGTGTTTTCATTTTCGTAACAGCAAGGGTCTATTAAACCACAGAAAACATTCTTTGTAGTGAAAAAAGTGAACGTGGTAAATAAATAGTTTGTTATTGCTGCAGAGTTGGTGTTCTTTTAACAAATAAGTTTTTAAAAAAGAAAAACATTCATCAATGAATTATGATCAACACCTTTTTTCTCACTGATGCCAGGCATAGCAGGAAACAATCACAAATATTTGAGATAAAGGTATATAGATAAAGGTACACTTTGGACAATGATTACTAATGTAGCATGGCAGAAAACAAATTCACAATGAGACAAAATTAACTGACCAATCCAGAGACATGTATTTGGACTGAGAGCGAAAGTCAGAGTCCTTAGAAAACAGACCAAGCAGTGATACACTGATACAAATCACAAAGTGCATTTATGTGTCACTTTTCTGTGCCCAGATAATCAAGTAAAAACTTCTGACCATTGAATAAAGACTTGGGTGTAGTGTGGCTCAAACAAAAGTGTCATGTTCCACTTATGAGAATCAATTGAGGTGAAAAATACCTCCAACTTTTTAGGTTTGGTTTTAAATGGCATTACATATGTAGAGAGGCATGAAAAATTAATACACAAGAGCCGGGGAAATGTCAAGGGTAATGATCTCGGCACAGCTTACCTCCTTAGCTTTCTGTTTCAGTCGAGCTTGCTCTGGGTCTTCCTGCCTGGAGCGGCTCTGTGGAGCAAAGGGATGTGGGAGACACAGGTTAACAGCTGGTTTAAGGAGACCCCCTCCCTCACTATTCATCTGTTGCTGCTGCTGCAAAAATAGTGCAAAATGGGAACAGGATACTAAGGTGTCAAGGACATTGTATTTGAATTCAGAGAGGTGCAATGGAGCACCCCCCAAGGGGCTGTGGCCTTTACACCCGCTCCAAATCCGGGCCTAAATAAGCCGCTAGAGGGGGATTCTAATCAAAAGAGGTTATTAACAATTCTGCACAAGCCAGCACACACACATACATACTCACATATAGGGCAAAGGGTGTTGGCGAGAAACGGCGACTCTGTGTATGTTGTATTGAGTCACTGTGGCTGACTATTGGACTGTGATGTATCCCAGGTGTAACAGCCCCGCTCTACTGTTTTAATTGTCAACCAAGATTCAAGAAAATGTACCTGCCTTTCGGATTCCATCCCCACGGCTCGTAAACAAAACAAAAAACTATAGTTTTCTTAGATATCCACATCAAATATCAATCAGTCTCCAAACATTATCCCAATCAGCAACTTTACTTTACACCACTCTCCATTTCACATGCCAATCTATAGTCATTGGGTAGTTCCTTTTTTTGTCTTTGCAAATTGCTACACAATATATCAGGTTGTTCATGTACTGGTTGGTATTTCAATTAAAGTTAAAGCATCTGCACTTCCTGCCGACAAGTTCCTCCCACAAAACAGTCATCATTTGGCCCGCAAAGTGGGACCAAGCCTTGTTATGAAAAAGAAGAGAAAAACATTTGTGGTTGGCTGGTTTAATGGCTTATTTTTAAAGAGGTCAAATTAGCAGTAGGTGGTTGTTTGGGAGGAGTGTATCAGAGGGAGGACTCTTGGGGATGAGTAGATTCAGATGGACTGTTTAAAGGACAGTGGTGCCAACGCTTTTACTGATTTTCATATATATTCATAATATTAAGAAAAAATATATATATTTAAAAAAAACAAAGTAATTAAGAGTAATTCAGCTGTATGGTGAAGTCCTTTCTGTGTGTTCACAAAAACTAGGCACATTTGAGCCCAAATATGGACTATTTTGTATTTGAAAAACCTCCATTGTACTGTGCGCTTTCATGGATGGAAAAGATTCTCAACTGGATTCAACAAAAAGGTGATTTGCTTTTCTCCCTCCTCTGTTCTGAATGTTCCGCCTTTTCCCGGTCGGTTTCAGCAAGAACCTTTTCTGATTGATTATGAGTAGAATTCAAATCAAGAGCTCCACATATCTTCTGCCAGGCTACCGTTTCAATGCATTGGACTGCATTGTTATCTTCAACTTTTCACAGTGTTTTCCTGCTGAGAGTGTGTTTTCACATTAATACCAGGCTTACACTGCTCTTAAAGGAGGATCAGCCAGCAGGTTTGGTGATCTCTGTTCATCAGCCAGTCTCATATCCTGCATAGCAAGACTAGAGTGTGATAGTGCAATTAAGGTGTGCTGCAATGGGGATTTTTACTGGGACATTGGCTCCATTCAAAATTAATTAAATTAACCGAACTTTGAGCTAATGTTGCACTGCAGGGCATTTTCAATTGCAAAAGATTTGCGGGCTCTTTTTTAAAATATATTTTCTGATAAAAGATGCTTTAAAGGTTTTTAAGTTCAGTGATTTCACTTTGTGTTACAATGTATATAGATTTCATGACATATACATAATCCTGCATTTGTGCAAGTGATGCTCTATTTCACTTGAGCTGTCAATAGTTTGAACACAGGGATACGTGAGGCTCGTGTGTTCTACAGGACAGTCGCCCTCTCCTCACTGTGTCCAGGGAGAAAGTCAGGACAGAGGAGCCCTGGGGCCAGCAGCCTGAGAGGACACGCAGAGGTCACTTCATCCACTGGTGTCACACTCTAATTCATCTGTCAGGGCCAGAGCAGGCAATGTAACCTCATATACACAGGCGTACACACAATCATTCACAAGTACGCACTGTTGCATAGGGATAGTGCAGTACAAATTGAGTATAGAGTCAAAAACTTACTTTTGCGGCTTTCAACAGGATCTCTCGCTCCTGTTCGTCCTTCCTCTGCTTCTCGATTCTCTCCAGCTGCTCAAAGAACCGGAGCTGGGAACGCACATCTGCGGTCTGCGTGTAGCTCTCGTCATCCTGTTAAGAACCCACAGAGGACAACTTAGCACAGGGGTAAGTTAGTGGAGATAATTGGCTCTTGATTCATTTATTCTATTTAGAATCAACCTTTTTGTTAAACATAAATAAATGTTTTTTGAACAATGGCTGCAAATTAGCCATGTAATATTGGTCGTGTCACAATTTTCTCTCCAAGTTATATATTTCAACTGGTGCTACCAACAATATTTTCACTGAATTGTTTTTTTTATTCCTCAAAGAGCTGGCTCTCCAGTCAAAAGTGATCATCGTTAGTCAGAGAGCACGAGTCCAATGGTGACACTCCTCAGTGCCCAGAGTCAAGTGTTCTAGCATTTGTGCAAACAGTGACACATTTTTTAAGTAAAACACGTCAAATGCAAAACACAATGCCCAAGCAACTAGTTCCTCTGCTTATAAACACAAGCATTTGAAAGTGTTATCATGTTAAAGCTCTTTGTTTGTAAGTTAGGTGACTATAGTCTAGTCAAAGGAGGCCTACATTTATTGAAGATTGAAGTTATAGGATGACACCATCCCTTCAGTGAAGTTTATCAAATACTTTTCCACTATGTCATTTAACATTGTTGCATAGTACATCATTTCATCAATAGGCTGATTTCTATGGATTACTTGAGTCATTACCAATATCTGGAGAACATTTTATCTCAATTGCATTTTATGACGAGCCGATTTACAGCCACAGTTTTTTGTGAAGCACGATAGTCAAGGGGTCTAGGCTGCAATACGTCTGCGGGACACTTTGCCACTACAAAGCAACTTCCGACTCCGACAGTTTGTTGTTCCCACTAGAATCATATAATGGTATGTAGTGTAATATGTTAGTAGTGCTCTAATTCATGTACATTCAGTACAAGATAAATTACCTTGTTTAAGTTGCTTATTGCACCTGGGTCGTTCTACACATACATATGGGAAAAATATGAAACTATTTAAAAAAGTCCAATAAAATGTGTCTATCTACCGTAATTATTATTATATTATTTAGGTTCCAAATGCTGGTTTGTTTCCAATAAAGTTGGAAGTCCCAGTCATTATAAATGCATATTTGGTTTAACCAACAACTCCAACTGGAATACCACACATATACAGCAACAATACAACTTCTTTCAATTCATAAGAAATGCATTTCACCACACACACTGAAAATGGAAAGACACAAGTTAAAAATAACGTTTTAGGTCATCAAAAGTTAATAGGATAATTGCTTGTTTCCCCAATTTTGACTTTACGTGGCCCCTCAAATGTGATTTGGATGTCACTGTCAGTGCAGTGGTGTCTCTCCTTCATTGAGCGAGAGAAGCTGGGTGGCATAGAGCACAAAGACACATCACAGGAGGCACATCCCCTGCCCCCCCCTTCTCTCTCCCTCTCATCCAGCCACTAGTCTTTGTTGCCGCGCTGAGCCTGCACTCCTGCCGCAGCTCCTGCCACCGTCGCTGCTGCCGAAGCCCGGTTGCTCTTTAAGGCCGCTTTGTCTTTTGGTCTCTTCCTTTCTCTTCTCTCTTTTTTCTTTTCGCTGATGTCAACAGAGTGGCTTCACAAAGCTCCATGTCTCTCACAAACCTCAATTACAAAACCACAAAAAACCAGCACACGAATGAAAAGCTCAAGCACAAAACAAGATGGGGACCGTTCCAGCGCTGTCGCCTATCGTAGAGTCTGGAAAAACACACTTTCAAAGTTTCCTTCAGTTCTCTTTTCCATGCCCGCTTTTGTGAGCTGAAGTGGAGGTGGAAGTGCGCTTGTTTACCAATTATATGTGTATAAGGTTTTCCTATATTTGAGATAAAGACCTTGCATACAAAGCATAAGTTTACACAAGTAACAGAAAACTTCCACCGTTTGTAAACTTAAGGGCATAAACCACATTTTTTACAAACTTCCTTTTGCGGTGTTAACTTTTAATAATGCATGTATGAGCAGGTGCACAAGTAACATTGTAAGGAAAGCTCAAAAGGGAAATTTATACTTATTAATGAACTTTTAGTCAAAGCTGTTATCTGCACAATCTTCGCAATATCAACTGCAGTATTCTCAAAATGTGTGTTTGTGTGTCCTTACCTTGCAGGAGTCGAGTCGGTGCTGTGCTATAACAGAAACCTTTTCCACCATTGTCCGAAGCCGTGACTGCGTGGCGTGTGAAATGAATGTCACTGCCTCCATCGGTACCTCTGTGACTCCATATTTCTTGGCTGTGAATGCAATTGTTTTGTTACACTCAATGTCACAATTTTGGGATAACAGTAAAACAGTTCACACTTGAAAATATTAAGTTTGTTTCCACATCCAAATCTCAATATTATTGTTACTGTCACAGTGAACATAGGTAGCATATATTTTTTTCTATTATTGTGTGGCCCTAATTTCCATTTGTCCTGGTGGTAGTACTATGAGTAAAATTACTAGTGTGACAACAACTGCGCAATTAATTGGTTTTAAATGTATTTCATTACTGCTAAAGTAAGGCGGTAGTGAGCTCATGTTGTGCCTGTGTGGTAGTTCCTGAGATTAGTGGAAGAGCTCGAAGTGTCTGCAGCCCCTGCACTGGTTTAAGGACATGCCGGAGGTCAAGAAAGAAAACAAGAAGAGGAGAGCATCGGTGTTTTTCCCAAGGGTACGATGCAATGAAAGAGATTGGAAGATAAACAAAGCAAAATAAAAGATAATACAAAAATCAGCAAAGAACCCAGAGAAGAACCTAACAAAGAATCAGAATAGAAATATGCAGTTGAATATTACAAATCTAAAAACACTGTTGGGGGAATGAGTTAGAACACAGAGCAGTTTAGTGAAGGGTGTTGATTAAAAAATAATAATTTTAAAAAGCCCATCTTAAATAGAGCTTGAATAGAGCTGGCAGGCCTTAGGAGCCTCCCTTGGACTGCTGTCAGTTGGGAGTGTGGCTAGGCCCATCACTGACACAACAAAGCTGCATAAGTGCCACTTGCCCAGCAGGGGGCGCCCTAGCCTCCTGCCCTGTATCATGCTGAGTTCTTCCCCAAGGTCAGATTTATATTTTTAAGCAAGCATCTGCCTGGCGGTCACAGGATAACAACCATGCCAGGAGTCCATGAAACAAAACATGACCTCCGGGCCTCTGTGCTGCACTAAAAGATTCTTTAATTGAGATGAAGCGCGATGAGGGCGCGAGACTCCCGTCACGTGGAATTACACTGTGTGTGGATCTGATGCACAGGAGCAAGATACAAGGCACGGTTTTATTTTGAGTAATAACGCTCATTACACATTTTCACAGGTTCCACCGTGCAGCGCAAGCCTAAAGTGTATTTCAAGCAATAAAAGTTACTGCCTCTAGCAAAGGCAGTAATGAAGACACTATCATTTTCGTGTGATACTGCAAGCAAACCCAGAACAATCTGCCGGTATTGATTAGCTCCGGCAATAGTGTGTATGATCAGAGTGACTTAGTGCCAAGTCTTATTCCTCTGAATTCTGTTCTTTTTGACTAAAAGACAATCTGACACCCAACCTTCAGAAGATAAACCCATAAAGTATTTATGTATGAGCCTGGGGTCCAGTCAGTTAGAGGAGGTGAAATAAATGTTAAGTGTATCTAATTTAAACCAAAGCCAAACAAAAGGCAGGAGAAAACTTTTTTTTTTTTACTGATGGCATAATCAATGCACAGATGTGTTGCCGGGACAACATTTGTTATTGTGCTTCCAGTTTTGTCACCTGTTTCCAGAATGCGTCTGTGGAGCAAGCCTGGATGTAGGAAGGCTTCATCCTTGCATGAGCGAATCTGTGTTCCCACCAGCTCTGAGTTGGTCGCCAAAATCCGTGCACTCTCCTCATTGAGGTTTACTCCGGCCATGGAGGCCACGTCATTAATGTCATCATCATCTCTGAACAAAAAGACATTTAAGATTATTAGAATATAGACATTTTCATTATTTAGTTCCTAGGTAAGCATTTAAAAAGGTGAAGTTACATATACAGTCCACAAAAAGAATAGAGTTGGTTTTGACCAAATGGCACAAGGGAAATTACCACTTGGGAAGTTGACTGTGGGGACAAATTGTCCTAGTGTGCTTTAGCAGACCTTTTTCATCAGCCTTCCCCTGCTACTCTATATTCACAACAGAAAACTATTACTATCATAATAGAATAAATGTAATAAAAACATGTCAAACCAACATTAAACATTGCAATAAAGTATTTCACATAAGCATGAGTCATATTGGTTTTAATCATGTATCTAATATTTTGATTCTAACCCGGTGGAATACCATGACTGCAAATGCAAAGAATATATGTCCAGAGCTTGGTCATGGCAGAACCCCATAATGAGAATTTACTGTATAAGGGTTTATCAGTTTTTGATGATGCTGGGGATTGGCAGAAACTTGATGAATTGGTTGTATGACTATATTATGACTAAAACTATTAACATAACTCTAAACCAGAGTTTTACATTTACATCCTTGTGGGCCTTGGGGTTGTCAGATGAGGGCCCACCAAACTCCTGAAGCAGTTGAAATGGTAGTGAAAAGCCACAAAAAAAAACACCTTTAACACATCCGACACAGTGAGACAGACTTAGAATAAGCTTTCATTTTATTTTGTATATAGTGATTACTTTTCAACCCTGCGACGAGCTGACCCCTGTCCATAGTGTACCCCGCCTAAGGCCCAAAGTCACTGGGATAGGCTCGAGTCACCCGTGACCCCTAATGGGGAAAAGTGGTAGAAAATAAATTACTCTAGCTATTCTGTGTGAGTTGTGGGATCTTTTAAAAAAAAACTAAGTATGGGCCCACAACTCAAATCAGGTTTGTTTGCAGGACTAGCCCAGAGAATTGCATTTTTATTTTGTTGATATACTTGAGGACAGAGGCGCACTTACGGTAGGGTGACCCCTTGATGCTCACACATGAACATGACATCATGGTTGGTACAATCACTGTGCTGCTTTTGTGTTGGCCCTGAGCTCTTTGAGCAACACACCATCAGTTTACTCCACCCTGCTGAGGCTCTACTTGCATCTTGGCTGCATAAAGCTGATATGAAACTTGACACCACGGTGGGAGGTTGACAAAGACAATTAGAGGCACCCTTCACACACCTTTTTTATTTTCTACTTTGCCTCCATCATTGACGAAACACACACCACAAGCACAGACAACACACAGCATTGCATTATGTCCTCTACTGCGCCCCGGGCCATCCAGCTTTCTTCCCCATGGATAGCACATCCTCCTGAATAACATGACCTGTCCTAAAAAGAGAAGTGCCCGAGGCCATGGTAAAAAAGGCACTCAACAACTTTCCCATTTCCAAACTGTATATGATTACCACCAAGCAAAAACCATATCATATTAGGAATATTGTATTATTTGACAAGTTATGAGAATTACATGTATGTATGTATGTATGTATGTATGTATGTATGTTTGGTTTTATAAGATGTAAATGATTATGTTGCTTGTTGTTCTTTAAAGTCCTTGAGCTTTAAAGAAACTATTCATACCAACAGAATGAATATATATTGTTTCTCCATCTATTGATTATCTTCTGCTAATACGGTGCCAGGTTGCGGAGACAGCATGGACTCACCCGAGACACTTCCTCTGTTTGAATCCAAGGTGCTCTCAGCATAACTCAGAGACACAGTCCTTCCTAGTCTTAAGTCTTTGACATGCCCTTCCGGAACACCTTCCAAGGGAGGCGTTCAGAACAGGTGCCACAAGATTTTGCAAATTAAAATTGCCAGAAGATTGTGCACACATGAGGAAAATGATTTGGTGAGATTGAGGTTAAGGTTAAGGTAAACTTTTGTCGCTGTAGGGAAATTTGGCCTCTGAATTTGACCCATCCTTCAATGCCACAATGGGCACCTCCTCAGGAGCAGTGGTCGCTGCAGCGCCCGGGGACCCATCTCCAGATCTTGTACTAAGCTTAGTCAGGACTATCGTAGCTGGAGGATTTACCCCATGTGTTTACTTGGCTTGGACAAAAAAGGGTTAAACCCCATTACATGTCTTGAGAAACTGCACAGTTCAAACACGCAGTCCTGCAATGACCACAAAAATGACCCAAAGCCCATAACCATAGGTGAGAGGGGGATTGATTAGTAAATGACTCAGCTCCTTCTCTTACAAAAACTGGTTTAAATTAAATGGGCACTTTCAATGAGGTAAATAATTCCTTGAACTGAGATTTATTTTATTCAAATAAATACAGTCCAAAACTTTACAACAAATTTAAGAAATGTATAATGCAGAAAGACTCATAACATGGTAAAAACTGAATTCAAATGAAAGCTCAAATGAAATGCGAATGCCATGGACAGGTCTGACATTAAAACGAGGGAATGAGATATGAAATGCAGAATATTCCAGACTATACCTCAACATTAATGGAGCAGAGATGTAATTAGCTTCCACAGAAGCTAAAGAGCACCCTCTCAGTTATTGGTTCAGCTTTGCTCGGGGACATGGTGCCGACGGTCACATGAATACATATGCATGTCGTTTCCATATCAAGCTTGTGCTTCAACGGGGCACGCCATGGGTGGTTGGAGGGCTGCATCCCATTTAGAGCTTGTATGTGTTGATGTGAGCAGAGAAGTATGTCCAGCTCTCCACCCTCAGTACCCAAGCGGGGGGGGCTCTCATTGATCCTAGTGACTAACTAGTCTTTTGAGAGCTCGAAACCTGAGGGATCTATAGAAGATAGAGTTAAAAGTATTGACAATTAGTGATCGATCAAGGGCAGGATGGGCTATGCCAATACCTACAACCTAATTATAAATGTTTTCAAATTATATTATTTATATTATAATAGTGTAATTGCCTTGTGTTCAAACACAGTTAATGTATCTACAGGTACTTCAGTCAGGTAGGCCAAACAAAAAAGGGCATGCTACCGTTTTAAGGCCGATCCCTGATAAGGTAAAAAGGATAAATATTAGCATGATATATCGGCCAAACAATATATCAACTTATCTCTATTGACAAACTGAACTTACTGAAATATCAAAATGAAGCCAACAACACCAAACGGCATCAACCTGAGATTTAAGATGTGATAACAAAAGATATTTTTGAAAATTAAATTTGTTTACAGATTGCAAAAGAAAATCAAATGAAAAGCTTTGATATGTTGAAGGAATCCTTTGGCTTGGAAAAACAGGACTTTCATAGGTATTTACAAATGAGTTAATATGTTAACTAAGGTTCATGAGCAGGACCACGCCTCCACCTCCGTCTTCGGACCACACCTCTATTACCCAGAAGCCTTCTTATACCAGCTAACGCCCCAGTCACAGCATTAGTATAGCATTGGATTTCTCTCATCGCTACGGCTACGCCATAAAAAATATGGCATGGGTCCGATTGGCAAAATTTTGAACGTTTTGTAAACTCTGTAGGGGGCGCTATCGTGCCCATTTAGATTTTTCCACTGAATGAACAGGAGAATCTTGAAAGTTTGACAACTGATTCAAATTTGGTCAAAATCGGACTTGTTTTACTCAATTGGGAGCAATTTTTTTATTTGTTAAATTTCAAAATGCGTTGTCAAACTTCAAAATTGTTTGGATTGGGGTGGGAAAAACGCCTTAGGAGGAGTTCGTTAAAGTTTGACGTGAGTGAAATTGCTGACTCAGCATGTTTTCATTTTCAATTGAAGATGGCAGCCATACGGTTAGTCAAGGGGCGTGGCCATAATAATATATATTTTTTGTCCTCACAAGAGTAATGCATGTTCTGAATTTCGCAGCTCTACGACAAGACGTTGGGACGTCTCCCATTGGGACAATGTATTTTGACTTTTGTCGGTGGCGCTGTTGCACCATTTTTAAACGCACCAAAAAATGACCTATAAAAAAACTGAAAAAACTTACTGATTCTGAATTTTGGGCAAAATTTTTTCGGTTTTTGAGCATGTTCAGATGGTCAAATTAAAGCGCAGAAGAAAAAAGAATAAACGCACTCGTCGTTCACCATCCCACCAGGCTTTCCCACCCACTCCCCATAGCTTTCCATTCATTTTAGCTATATAAGTATGGGACATGCCTGTGGCATGGACTCTCGAGTACAGCACGATGCCAGGAGTGTTTTTGGAGGACATGCAGCGCTTCACTATTTTTCTCATAGAAGGAATAAATATGGATGTCCCATGCCTTCGGCATGGGCGTTTTCACTGGTTTGTGCCAGGAGCGACTGGGTGATCGCCACGGCAATTGGCATGGCGATGACGATCGAGAAGACGACCGCAAAGCAGAGGAGTGCTATAGTGAGTGTTTGGAAGCGGGTGAGCGTTTTGCCCTCGATTGTGCGCTTCGCAAGGCCTTACAGAACTAATAGGCCTCTTGCCAGCTTGAGGAACTCGGGCATAATTATACAAATGCATTAATAATCTGGATAATCATTATACTAAAATTGGTAAAGAGAAAGTCATTATTTTGACTGATGAAGAATGGGAATATGGAATTATTTTGGAAAAATGTGTCACATTTCTTTATGTGTCAAAGTTCTCACTACTCACAGGGATCTGCTAACTGCTGGAGAAACTGTGTTTGTCAAGTGGCTCATCATTACCACGTGTTTTGGGACTGTTCTATTATTCACAAATACTGGACTGAGATCAATGAGGCACTGCGGATTGTCTTCGACATTGATATACCATTTGACTTTAAAACAATGTACCTCGGCTTTAGGACTCCAGCGATGGAGATGATTAATGGATACTTGTGGAGAGTACATTTGGCTACAGCAAAAAAGGCAGTAACAAAGAAATGGATGACAGGGACAGAGTCGACTATCAAGGACTGGACTGAGATAACGTTGGACATTTACAAATTTAACAAACACTGGTACATATGTGATCGATATATTGGGGGACAGATGCCTGACAGACATTCAATTTCTTATTTCCTTTTGATTTTACTTCTCACTCTCTGGTCTTGTTCTGTTTGTTCTTGTGTTTATTTCTTCTGTTTTGTTTGAATTACAACACAAAAATAAAAACATAAAATAAAAAAACAAAATAACTAAATTAAGACAACTAAATGTAATAATAAATACCGCTAAACTTTTAAGGCGCATCTCTTAATAATTCATAAGACCACCCATGCAAATGTAATGCAATTACGTGGATATAAAATAATAAAAAAAAGCCTGAGAGAGGTTGATTGAGCAAGATAAAGCACCCATTGATCTGTCAAATAAAACAATTGCAAATTATTCTTGATACTTCCACATCTTTTATGGTTTCTGGAATAACTTAATTTATGGTACCATACTTCTCTGAACATAATTTAATCTTGTGGCTGCTGTTTTTCCAAATCTTTGAGTCAACACAGTTTTGTAAGGTCACTTTTAACTTTTAATTGAGTCAATGTTATTTGTAAAGTGATTTAGCTAACTGGGCATACAACATGTCAGTTTATAGGACAACACGGCAGGTTTCCACAGAGACCGTTAGTAGTTGCTTCGCTGGTCGAAGATGGAAAAGGCCTGTTCCATTTCAGTGTTAACTATAATTTGAGTTCAAACACTTTTGCTCCATTTTTTAAAACAAGCACCCGCCTGCCTCTTCAATGCAGCTATGAAACTTTTGATGTGCTTACGGAAAGAGGTTTGAGTCCTGCGTGTACGGGGACATTGTAGGATTCGAGGAACTGAGCCCGAGCTTGGAGGTTGGCACAAGACTGAGGGCCTGGGCTGGCTCGCTTGTGATTACAGCGGATGTTGAGTGTTTACAGAGGGTTGGCGAAAGGAGGAGGTGGGGAAGCACTGAGGCAGCTGCTTTCACTCTGTACTGTAAACTACACACAGCTCACACAACACAAGTGCTTACAGGGGGCTGCAGTCATACTGGAAGCCCCACAGGCCCTGCAGTGTGTGAGTGTGTGTGTGTCTGTGTGTGTATGTTTGAGCTACAGCTGGCCTGTTGGGACCAGTGGCTCAGAGTGACAACCTTAACAAACGCCACTCACTCCATTTGAACATAGAGAAGGTGGGTGGTGCAAAGCCAAAATTAAACACTTTTCCTACACTTTGCAAAGATGTATACTCTGGGATAGATCTTATCTCGCTAAATTCTGATCGATGTGACTGACAGTGAAAAGCTGTGAAAACATACATGGCAGCACACAGGGCAACTGTATGGGGAACAATTATAGAGGTCACAAAAACTGGTGAAAGTTCTGAGGAAGGCTGACATTTAGCAGCCCAAACATATCAAGAAGGTAAAAGTACATCCCCTTACTATTTGTTGGGAAAAAGAAACTAAGAATAAAATGACAGCTAAGACCCCAGATTTCTGTCGGATCCACTTATGAGCAACTACATGCTGTTAATTTGTGGCGAAAGAACAAAAATTGCAATCAAAACATTCTCTAAACTGAATAAAAGAAGAGGATAAGGGCTAGGACCATCACTGAAATGAGCAGCACACTGGATATATTGTTCAAACGTACCAGTATGTTCATCAAAAAAGGTTTTATTATAAATGAGCTGCATATAGGGATTTTTAATGACAATGGCATGTTTAAACATGTATATATTTTTAATGGGAAGGCCTATTATTTCTTTAATATTTTATTTTATTTGCAATTCAGGATAAAGGGAACAATCATTTAAATTCTTTTGACAGTGACGCTGTACATTATCTGACTTGTGGTGGAACCAGTGCGTATGTTTGTGATGGCCCATTGTGATAACCGCAGGGAAAAAAAGGTTGTCAGTAACAAGCGAGCTGGACAGCTTAATTACCAATGAAGCTAAAGATTTATTGGTTTATCAATGAGAGCCCCGGGCACTGCCTTTGCCCCCCGGAGAAGCGAACCATTATCATGAACCCACTGGCCCATGTGACCCAAACTCTTCTTCTGCTGCGGTCACATGGGGCCAGACCAGAACTGCATCAGTTATAAACTGTATGCACTTGAACCAAAAGCACTAACTAACTATGTAATAAAGTCACCAAAAGGACGAGCATGGTCAGTCTAAGACAATATAACAGTATATTTCTGATAACTTAAGTTGTCATCCATTTATTGGCACACAAGTGACTAGAAGCATACATTTATGCTCAGACACATGCACACAGAAAACTACCTTCATACATACATGGACCACAAAGGCCAGTTTGTGGGCGAAGAACCTTTTATGTTTTGAGACAAAAGCCCAGCAGAAGCAAATACAAGACAAGACCAAAGACAAGAGAGGGCGAGAGCAAAGCTTCAGGCTAAATACCGCATGTTTGACTTCACCAAAAGTATTTTCAGAGCCGCATCCAGAAATTCTAACCATCTGGATCCAATTAACTTATTTCTAAATCAAGATTTTGTTCATTTGTATTCTAGTGATGGGTTGTGACACTGATTCAAGAAGGGAAGTAAAAGAGGTGATCAATAAGGCCTTAGGATGAGAGGCACAGACTCTGGGACTCTCCATCACCCAGCCAGGTGGTCAGAAAGGCAACTAGAAAAACTCAAAGCCTGGCTGTAGCTGAGAAAGTAGCCTGTAGTAATGTAGTGGAGTTAAGTGAAATGCTGCCCCCATGTGACAGCTCCTAGGAACAATCAGCTCCATTGTGAACCTACGGTGCAGGGAATTCTACCTGAAAGAGCCTCCTCCGGGGTCGTTGAGCTTGTTTTTCTGATTCCCAGAGATCTGAACAGCCAGGCCCATGGGACTTTTGCCAGCCAGGATAGCGGTTTCCTTTCCCCATTGTACCTGTTGAGCAAAGAAAAAATAAGCAATATAAAAAAGTGTTGGTGAGTCACGCTATAATGGAAAAGTCCCATCTTATCTGCATCAAATATCTTTCTATTGGACAACTACCTTGTCTTTTATCCTCACAGGGGAGGACAGAGGGGTTGGGGGGAGTGGGAATGTCGCACTCCCCAGGTTGGTGCAGAGAGCATCATTCTGTCAATATCGCTGCACTTCAGCGGCACTCCTTACACTTCTAAACTGCATCCTGCTCCCAGACATGATTTCCAGAGAGGCACAAGGACAGCCAGAGTGAATTTAAACTTGATTTTAACAGGCATGTTCCTAGCCAAGAGGCATAAAACATATTTTTAGAACCATCCCTGCATTCCAATTTGTGGGCATAAAACAACCTACAGATCTTTCACTACAGGCAGTCTTGAGGATGGGGGCAGATCAAATTTGTATGCGCCTCTGATTGTGCGTGCACACATAAACATATAAGCAAAAACAGATGCAGACACACTCAACACCTGAGAGCACATCGTTCTCTTTGGGGAGCTTAACGTTTGTGTTGTATTGGGGCAATATTTGCAGGCTTCTGTGGGATGAGAGTTCGTGAATCATTGTGAGTAAGCAGTGGCACAAATGTTTGAGAAGGCTTTATAAGCAGGCAGAAAAACACCTGTTCTAGTCTCCCTGTGGCTTCTATCCATTTACAGATCTTATAGGCTACTGCGAGTTCAGTTCAGTTTATTTCACCGGAAAATCAGGTTGAATATGGCAAGGCTGTTTGGAGAAAAAAAAAACTGTTGCCATATTTACGGAATTATGTTTGAACGTTTTCACAACAGAACAACCAATATAATGCAGTAACATTATTTGTAGATTTATCTTGTAGTTCAGCCTACCTTGTGCTCTGATGGACTGCGTGATCACCACTGGCATGCGCACTTGACCACCCACAGCACCGGTTGCCTTGATACCCTAAACGATAGAAGATGTCAATGAGAAACCACTTAAGTACAAATAAAATCAACAACTGTAACAAAACAAATTTTCATCTTTGAGGGAAAAAATCTCAAATTACAATATTTGGACATTTTCTTCATTAGTAAACAAGTCACATGACAAAGGTAGAATAGATGGTAGAAGCAGCAGCATTGGAACGAGGGGCTACGATGGGCTATTAGAGCCACTTCTTTGGTTGGAAGCAGCCACTGGCACAACCTCAGGCCTAGTCATCCATTGATACCAGTTTGCTTCTTGCTGCATATTTTTTTAACCTTGTTTTCCTTTCCATGACACATGCTATATTACTGCTCAAGCTACAGAAAAAGACACAGGCCATTTTTTCCCAGTGATGCACTGCAGGGCCTTGTGGGGATTGAAAAAAAGGAAACACATTCAGCACACAGATAGTGAGCACCTCCGGCTAAGAGCTCAGGTTTAGTAAACAAAGAAAAAATTCAGATATCACATCTAAGGCAGTAACTAACAATTACTTTACCAATTGATTAAACTAGTGATTATTCCTTACTTTAATCAATGTGTTATTTCAGTAGCAAAAGGTCAGTAAATATGAGATTTTGACTAAATTTGACCCAGAAGAAGCTAAAGTAATGAGGTCAAACTGATGGAAAGTGTGGGAAAATAACTAAATATATGTACCGAAAATACATATTCAGAATTATGAGTAGCTGTATTTTGGAACAGTTACTCTTTCATTTACTGGTATTCAGAAATGTTTCTAAAATTAAAGGAATGCATTGTGGTATTTGATCATGAAATTTAAGCTTTGAACTGCTCTGAAGTACTGAGAAAAAGAGTGAAAGAGAGAAAATAGTAAGCACATATTAAATTTTCCTTTCACTAATTTGTGACAAAAACAAAAAAAATTTGTGTATAATATAATGCAACTTTTTAGTAACTACTCAGCAAAAAATGCAGGTATTCAGTATACAGTAATCTGATTAGACAAACTACGGAATACATTCCAAAATACCTTTTTTTAAAGTATTTTTTGGCCCATAGGCTTTATTCAACAGGACGGTTCAGTGTGAAATGGGAATGAGACTGGGGAATGGCATGCAGCAAAATGTCGAGCGCTCCGAACTCAAAGTGCTGCAGCCTGCCCCACACATTTGCACTAAATAAATGTGTCTGTGTCATTTTTTTGATTACCGGATTATTTAAATGTTATTAATTCTAAACTAATGCAGCATTTCCCACACAAACGTGGAGTTGTAACTGATAGCTCCTGTCCTGTAAAAAGTGCTTGCTAAATGCTTATGCAACTGCTTTTACTATTGTTTTCTTATTTTCTAATGTCTGTGTGGCTTTTAACTTTGTGTCTTTGCCTGTTTTGTGGCCGACTCTGCTAACATCAACCTGCCATGGGACTACAGATGGAAACTAGTCTTTATTTGACATATTTACATGTGATCATGTTAATTACCGGTAATATGCGCTTTTTAAGGTTTACAAATGTTGTGTAAGATCTACCCTCACAACTAATAATCTTTGTGGAAAAAACACACTGATACCATCAATCACACTTCTTAATAGGATTCTTGCAGTTGAACAAACTAACTTCATATTTTGCCTAATCCCACATCTGTCTGGCATTATCCTTCTGTTGAGCCCAAAGCTATCATTGAATGTAATGTTTTGTGTAGTAGCTTGTGTTTGTGTTGGTATGTGAGCAAGAGCAATGGCAATGGCGAGAGTGAGTGAGAGAGGCCAGGAGCATGTTGGACATAGACTACGGACGCTTTAAAATTGACCCGGGGCTGACCTAGTTACCTCGCTTCACCCTTTTTACTGTTAGTGCATGGAGGGGGGCAGAGGAGAAAGTGATGGGGGTGGAGATACTGTGAGAAGAAATGCAAAGAGATGAAAGAGGTAATAGGAGAGAATCTAAATCAAGAAAAGATATAACTTGCTGCATGCACACGCACACACACACACACACACACACACACACACAGACACAGACACAGACATGGCTTCCATGCGTTTTAGGGACAATACATTGACTTAATTTTATTTCCTTGAGATGCTAACCTTAACTTTAATTACTATAGGTACTACAATAATCTTAACCTAAAATGACCCATAGATTTAAATCATGTTGATCTAATTGTAAATACAGCCTCACGCGGGGGCATGTCCACATAAATTGAGTGTATGTATGCCAATTTCAGTCCACACAAGGTGATAAATACACACCCACAGATCTCAGTATGCTGCAGTTTTTGGCGGTTTAGTAGTACTTCCACACTGAATCATCACTCACAAGTTTGGTAGTGACAATCACAGTGGTCTTAACAGCCTCTTGAAGGCGACGTTATATAATTTAATTTTTTTTAATTTATCATTTATTTATACAGAGAAACCTCAATCAGAGAATCTCTCTTTTTATGGGTACCCTGTTAAAAACAAAATACAGATTAAACAAACAAACACACAATATCCAAATAAAATGCAAATAAAACCTCCAATAAAACAATCAATAAAATGCACCAAAAAAAAACGTACACATATACTGTGAGATGAACTCAAGTAAAACAATAGCACCGGCACTGTGGATAGTCCTCAACCACTGCTTTAAAATCATCAAAATGCATACAATAATTGACTTTAAATAGTCTCTGTGTTTTGTTCCACAGGCAGGGTGCAAACTTGCCTTTTTTGCTGACTCAGTTCGATTGCAAAATAAAAATGTCTTGAGATTTCAAGCAGTGAATACCTAAACTGATGTTCAACATACTTAAATAATCAGGCAAAATGCCAACAATAGCCTTATAAACCAACAAAAGGCAGTGCTGTTCTCTTCTAACATCCAGTGATTGCAATCCTACTAGAGTATAAGTGGCAGTGGTGAGTTCTGTATCCTTCTCCTGTAATAAACCTTAATGCTGAATGACACTGTTGCTGTAGAATGTGTATATATTATCACTATCAATGTAGCCTGGATTAACTCTTTTATTTCTAAAGTAGAATGACAATCTGGCTTTAAGATTATTTGTCAGCTCTTGTGTGTGTTTGTTGAAGGAGAGTTTATCATCAATCCAGATGCCCAAGTATTTGTAATAGGGTACCTGTTCAATCACATTACCATCAAACGTAAGAAGAATACGTACATTTGTTGTGTCACTAGAGTGCCTTTTAAAGAACAGCAAACATTTTGTTTTATTTTAATTAATTAACACTTTTAAATTAACATTAACACACCGAGTGAAAATCCACTTGAGTACTTTAAATCACTTTTGCAGTAGCTATATGCCCTTGCTAGCATATATAAGTTGATGGTACTATGTTTTAGATTGTGGCCAGTTGAGTTTATATCAATTGTAAATAAAAGTGGTCCAAGGACGGACCCTTGTGGAACACCTTTGTTAAGAGAGAAATTCTTAGCCTACACAGCTAAGAATTAAAATTTGTATCAAACCTAATAGCATCCAGACAATCCAAAAGAAAAAAAATTGCCTCCTTTATGCAATGGGAGAACAAAAGCAGTTTTCCATAGTAATGGGATACTTTCAGTTTGAATTGTGAGATTAAAAACATAATATAAACTATTTACTATTAGTGAGGCTGATAACAAAAACAGCCTTGGTTCAAGGGTGTTAGCTCCAGTGGACTTTTATGGATCTATAGAGAGCAAAATATTTAATACTTCATACTGTGTAAAGGGCCTAATCAGAAATGTTTGATTATGAGCTCTATCCTCATGTATTGAAGCAGCGTCATCAAAAATAATTACAATTCAGCAAAGTGCTTGTTAAACGCATCACTAATATATTTTTTCTATGTCAGGTTAGTTGAATCTTTAATAATTTAATTTGGTAAAGAGGGAGCAGAATTTTGCTAAATTTAACAGTTTGCCAACATTTTGCAGAATTACCCTGTGATTCAGTGAAAGTATTGACGTAGTAAGCTGTTTGGCTTTACAAACAGTAGGAATATATTTATTTATTGCCCCTCTGACAAAACTGCTGCCAATCTGCTGCTGATTTGGTTGCCTTGGCTTGTGCCAAGGCTTTGTCACGTTCTCGAGATAATGATGCAGTGTCTGGACAAAACCAGGGATTATTCTTATTTTTGACCCTGACTCTTTTAAGAGGGGAATGTTTATCAGTAATATCATTCAATGTTTTAATGAAAAAGTCCAGTGCTGTGTTGGGTTCTGGAATAATAGTGGTAAACAGAAATGCTTGCTCATTAAAATGCTTATGGGAACTTTCAACATTTATACCTGGTTTTGAATTTTTCATTTTGTGTTGTGATAATTTTGCGTTGCGACAGAAATATTGTATCACGGAAAATGTAGTAAATATTTGTTTCTCTTTAATGAATTGCCCACAAAATGCTATAATTAAAGATGATGACCATTTGATTAGCTTACCAGTGCTTTGTTTCACTACTTATGGCATTTTTCAGGCTTATTTACTGTATAACATTATATAAATTACCCCAACACACAAAATAGCCCCTGCAGGTCCAGATCTATCATGTGGACCGCTGTGGATTAAATTAAATTAATGCTTGTTTATTTATTACTTTTTTATTATAAAGTAGCAAAATGCCATTTCCATTTAGACATCTAGAGAAATGTATTGTATTTAATAAAATACTACATGATAACTTTAACAGTAGGAGGCATACATACCACTGCAGTAGCATGTCCAGCAGGAAGACTACTGGTGCCGATAGTGGTCGTCACACTATTAGGATGTCGTGCGCGGACAGCTGGCCCAGTCATGACGGCAGGGGCCACACTGCCGGGCACTGGTTTGACTCCGTGCTGAGGGGGCTGGGTCAGTGACTGCTGATTGTTCAGTAAGGACAGCCTCAGGGCCGGTAGGCTTTTCTGTTGATGAGAGTGACACTTAGGTTTATTTCAAACTAATACAAATGTAATAATAATTTAGGTTTATTTCAAACTAATACAGTGTTTTTGAACGATGGATGAATAAACATTTACATAATAAATAATTTCTCTCGAAAATACATTTATTATGAAAAGCCTAACTTAAAAAGAGACCTGAAAAGTTGGTTCATACTGAGCGTTTCAGCAGATTTTGTACAATTGTTTTGAGACAAGTTGGTCGACAGGCCATTCTGATGTGACTTTCATTACGATTGGCATAAAAAAAACTGCTGGCTACTGGGAGAGCCAGCTCCAGGGTCATTGTCGCGCATAGTCAGGAATCGTGCCAATGGAAATATGCCGTGCATGTGTGCTTACAATTTGGCGTGGCTATGATAAAAAAATGTCCTATTTTAGGATATTAAAGCCAAATTGTGGACAATCAGTAATTGCAGTTGTCAAGATAAAATTGCAGACTTGTTTTGTAGTACATAGATGAGTATGACACAGATCTGGTGCACTATGCAACTTTTCTGGTGGACGGTCCGCAACCTACAACTGGCCTCTCCACAGATCTGAATTTGGCCTGATGGCCACTGGTTTCTCTCCATTGAAATAGATGTTTTACGCCATACTGCGGAATTTTAAGCAATTACCCATCACCTTGGAGGAAAACGAGAGGCAGACGCTTCACCAGAAAAGTGACAGTGCACCTTTAACTTTTATAAATTGTCGAACTGGAATAAAATATAAGAAATTTAAATATTAGAATTTGTTTGAGTGCTGGAAAACTGCGACGGGGAAACAGTTGAAAATATGTTTTAACCTTAAGAAAGGGCACCAGGTACGGTTGTGGAGACGATTTCAGCTCAGTCTGGAGGCGGCTGGTAAACTCCTCAGGCTCAATCTTAGCATCCTGTCCAAGAAAGTGAAACAGAGGAATTGTATTACTGTTTGATTATGCTGTAAGGGGGACTACAATTCTGAAATATAAGAAGCATTAATCTGAGACTCCCACTCAGTCACTAAACGGTCAGATTTGCAGAGATTAACCAGGGAAAGTTTTATGCTGCCATCTTAAGGACTGAGAAAGGAAATACAAGTGCTCAAATTATAATCACGCTTTGACTTACCAGCAGGTCCTGAACCAGAGCTTTCACATTCTTGGATGTTTCCGGGGATGGAGAGTTGTGAGATGCAAGTTTGATCAGTGTAGCCAGAAAGTTTTTACACTTCTTCACATTCTCTTGCATCTCCTAAGAAAAGGTAAAAGATAGGTCGATAGATAAAAGATATTTTTTCGACTTTAGAAAATCAAACAACAGCTTCAAATACAGATTAGTAGCCTTTTTATCATCATTATTATTCTTATTGTCAGCAATGTTTTTTTCACTGTCTTGTCCAATAGCAGTGGCGATTCACCATGCAGAAGATTAGGTCTGCATGTGTGACTGGACGTAGTATTAGGGATGCTATATGAGCATGTGCGAGTGTATGAGTGTGAGCATGTGTGAGACTCTTTGTCCACTGCCAGCTGTGAGGAGCTGTGAGTCCAAGGCTATGTCTGTGACACAGCCAGCTTGCTGGCAGCTGTGACAGCGCCTTCCCCTAGAGGCTGGAGAGTGTGGAGAGGCAGAGCGGGCAGTGAACAGACCTGGGACACGACAGGTGCTCCGGGTGTGGCGGCGATGGTCGTTTGAGCCGGTTGCACTGGCTGAGAAGCAGCTTGGGACGAAGCCTGGGGGGCCATCACCACAGGGGTCTGCTGCGAAGTCGTCACAGCCACCGCCACAGGGCCCTTCTGAAAGAGTGCAGAGAGACAGAGATAAACACGACATGACGCGCTGCTCGGAGCAAGGCCACAGAGAACAGGAGGCAGGCGCCACAGCGTTCCTGTCACATCTGGTGTCCTGACTTCAGCATCACTCAACAGACAAGGAGGAGGAATAGGCTGGAGGCTGAGGAAGACCAAAAGCCTTCAGAAACATCTTCAGGATGTGATTTGGTAACTCTTATCTATAGGTCTATTACATGTTTTTAAAATTCAAACTTAAATGTCCCCTGGTTAACTGCAACAGCACAACAAAATAACTTTCAGCAGCGTACAATGCTACAGTATTCATTCCCTGCTTCAAAACCTCAAAGAGGCACTCCTAACAATATACATCGTCTGAGAAGTTCTAAAACAGGTGTAAAAGTGAGCTAAATAATAAATTACAGAAAACTGCTAAGAGAGGTGGCATACCATAGCAGATACTCCAATATGTAACGGATACGGTAATTAAAAAAAACACAATGTACAAGGATGGCATGATGGCTGTGTGGTTAGCACTCACACTTCACAGCAAGAAAGTAGCAGGTTTGACTCATCAACATAATAAAAACACAAACAAATAGGAATACTTCCTGAAGATGTGAGACAGGCCTGACAATGTTCAAATCTAGGCTCAAAACTGTTTTGTTTTTATCTACACTCTTCTCTTCAAAAGTACAACATATACAACATGGTGTTTTACGTTTTAATTAGTTTGTTTTCTGATTTTAATGTATCTTTTCTTACTTACATACTAAATTGTGCTCTACAAATAAACTTGCTTTACCTTCCCTTGCCTAGGTAAAATCCTCCAGGGAGCTAGTCCTGACCAAGCCAAGCTCAATATGTTTTACCAGGTAGGTCAGTTGAGAGTGACTGGCAGCGAGTCACTTGCTGCTAGAAAACTGAAAAGAAGATGTGCAAGCCCTTGAACAGAGAGTTATAATATTGAGTGTGCGGCTGGAGCTGTGGATGTCTCCTAACGATCTGATGTATGGGGGGTTTGACCAACTAAAGATTTGTAAATGAAAATGAACCAGTGCTGCAGACAGGATGCCCCAGCGGCCCTGAAAGATGGGTCAAATGCAAACAATGAATATCCCTCATGAGGGTTTGACAAAGTGTTGTATACCTTTTATTCATTTCAAAATATATGTTCAATTCAATTTAATTATTTCTTATAAAGTTATTTTGGTCAAAACATAATATAAGAAATAGAATGAACCAGTAAAGAATATTTGTACAATTACAGCAATAAATACAGCAGAAAGACACAGAAACAGAATTGAAAGGAAGCAAACAGAAAAAGTGTCTCACTGGGCGCAGTGCAGGACAGGAGGAAGAGGAGGAAGACGATGGGGTCTGGTGGGCAGGACTGGATGGAGGAGGACAGGGAGAAGGGGCCATCTTGGCTGGGGTCAAAGCACACTGTCTGTTGGTCTGAGGGGTCACAGGAGACTGCAGGAGAGCAACACACAAGACAAAGAGTACACACAGAGGAAAGAGTTACCACAACACACAAAGTAGATATTAGTGCTGAGCGATTTGGAAAAATATCTAACATCTAATATTACTTCTTATTTATTTATGTATTTATTTATTTATTTATTTATTTATTAATGGAGCAGACTCACAGAACAGAGTCTAGTCTGCGCCATAAGCCACATTTTGAGACCTGAGCTAATGGAATTGAGATTTTGATCAGAATGCATTTAATATTCAGCCCCACTATGAAGAGAATATTAGTGAACAAAAGCAAATCTATCTGACTGAGGATGAACAAAGAAGGCACGTCGTGATCTATAAGATTACATGTACATCTTGAGCACAAAATATTTCGAAATTGTGTCACACTGCTGAGCAACACAAAGTTCCAAAACAAAGAATTGTGGTCAACAAAGATAGATGGCTGACTGTACATGAACCAAAACTATGACGAGGACAGGAGTGTGTCAAACAGAAAAGTAGGATGACAAACGGGAGGAGGGACCCTGTATCAAAAGTTGTGTATCATTTAAAATATGTTCACTAAGGAAGTGAGAGAAGGATGAGAAAAGGGGTGGTGGAGGTGGTGCAGACGAGGGTGGTATTAAGAGCTACCGGCGGTTGCATCTCACCATCAGCATCTAGCTCCAGCGCTGTGTCTCACATACACAAACTTGAGAACCAAAGCCTTGTTAGGTTTTTAAAATAATCAGGCAGTTGGATGATGAATGATTTAACAGGTATGGAAGGAAGGAAGCTCATGATGCCTTCCGTTTCTCCCCTCAGGGTCATGGGAAGAGTGACAGGCCGACAGAGGCACTGAGCCCTGGGAATAAACACCATTCCCTTTCATTTTCTCTGCTCCTGCTTTTCCTGTCGAGATGGCAATGCCCCAGCCTGCTAATTTGTCATCAATGTGACAGTGAAAGCCAATGACAATCAGTGACTCTCTTTTCAGACCGGCTTTGCTTTATGGATGTCTTGTTTATAGAAATGTGGTAAAAAATAAATAAATGTAGAACTACTTTTAAAACTGACTGAATCCCTCAAAATGAAATACAATACAATATTATAGAATCATGTAAATCTTGCAAAACTAATTGTACAGTTGAATTCACCATGGTTATTTCTTGCTCCTTAAAGAAAATTACAGCATTTTGCCTTGGTCTCAAAAACACTCAAAGGTTAATTCTTTTACAGGCACTGTTACAAAAAAATATAGTAGACTACTGCCCCCTAGTGTCATTTATTGGTTTTGCAGTAAATTAAAACATGGGAAAGGTGCCAGATAGTTTTCGTATTAAAATAGCTTGACTTATTTTTATGTTTTTAATACACAGTTTTCAATTGCTTTTTTTCAGCCTCCACTTTACATTAATGATGAATCTACAGGTGATTATAAGCAAAAACCTTGTTAATAATTTAGTGCCTTTTTAAAGTTTGATGAGCGTGCTTTCAAAATGATTAAGGAACAATAAAATGTTAATTCTCCAACTTATTCTATGATGACAAAATTCACTACAACTTAACCAATTGATATTTGTGGTCTGTTTTTGTGGGTAGTGTCTAGTTCACACCCGGGCATTTGCGGCCCCAGGGGCCGGATGAGGCCCTCGGCCTGTTTTTATCCGGCCCTCCTCAAATTTTAAAAATAATTGTTACTCTTCCCATTTGTTTTATTGTTTTAGTGTCTGCACTCTCCCTTAATAAAGATTACATGAAATGAATGAAACATTAGCGCATAGATATATTTGAAAAAAAAGTGCTTATAATGAGTAATAAGTATTTGTTACACCAATGATTGTGGCCTGGCCCTCTGCCACATGCCTGGATTCGACTATGGCCCTTGGGGGAAAATAATTGCCCACCCCTGGTCTAGTCTATGAAAAATAAATGTAAAGTTTTGCAAATAATACTAAATAGTAGGGATTTTAAATGGTTATAACCAGGTACAGGTAATAAAATATTGTATATGATTTAGAGCATTTTAATTTTAGAAAATACAAATGTGTATCATAATTATAGACATTTTATGCTATAATTGTAGAAAAAGATTCAGTTGTAGTCATCTGGACTCTGTTTTAGAAAAAACAAAACGTTTCGACTCTCATCCAAGAGTCATTCTCAATCAGAGAAACAAGTCTGAGAACTCTTGTTTTAACACTCTCAATCAGAGAAACAAGTCTGAGAACTCTTGTTTAAATCCTACTCTGTGAGAGCCCTGCCCACAGGGCGGGACCTCCTGCTAATGGCCCATTGAAACTGGGATGGGCCTATTGTTCTAATGTTCCCTGCCTCACCTTGAATGCCTATTTAGCATCCGAATGCCCAGGGGCGTCTCCAGGGTTTCAGCAGACCATTATAAACAACAGATTGAGAATGACTCTTGGATGAGAGTCGAAACGTTTTGTTTTTTCTAAAACAGAGTCCAGATGACAACAACTGAATCTTTTTCTACAATGGAACACTCCTGGACGAATGAGGGATTACACCGACTTTATGCTATAATGTTATCTTATTTTCCCGAAACTAAATCACAACTATATGATATCTGTTACAATTATGATACAATCATTTCAATGCTATGACACCTAGAGGTACACGTGGGTGGGTTGCTCTGAGTCTGACCTGTGGAGTTGTGACTCTGAAGGCTGTCCCAGTGGTGGGTGTGGCTGGTCGTGGGTTGGTGTTGTTTTGGGCCTGAGCTTGAGCCTGGGCTTGGGCCAGAGCTTGCTGAGGAACCATCACAAGCTGGCCAAGTTCTGTGCGCACCAACACCATTCCTGCAAATTATCAAAGTAAAGATGAAGACAAATGTGGATTATTAAATAGACATAGATTTGCACCAAAGGGGGCAGATGTGAAAATGTATATTAACAGCACAAGCCTCTCTTTCTTTCCTACCTATAAGTCTCCTTCATTTTGGTATGTTTTTTTTTTTCAATGACATTTTCATTGTTTGATCATCTATTTTAAATCCTCTGATTAAAAAAACAAAAAAACACTTTCTTAGTGTGCAGACACTACATGATTGAAGTCAAAAGCTGTGCAAACTTTAAAGTACTAGAGAACAATTACACAATTAGTGTGTTGCAGTGTTTTGCAAAAATTACCCCAAGGTGGACCTGCATTAAAACCAATCCAAACCTAAAGCATTTTAGACAGTGAGACATATGATTTTTTTTGTAATTTTATAATTGTAATTTGACACATAATGCCTCCAGGGATGTTTTGCGGGTGGACACTGTTAAACATGGAGCGCTTGCATTAGCCCCAACTTGGGGTCTATGACCCATCATATCTGCTGGACCAGACAGTGTTTCTCCCGCCACCTTAAGACACTGCGTAGGAGAGCTGTTCCCCGTCTTCACAGACATTTTTAACACCTCCCTGGAGTCATGCCATGTCCCAGCATGTCCCTGCTTCAAGTCGTCCATCATTGTCCCTGTCCCCAAGAAGCCCTGGATCACTGGACTTAATTACTACAGGCCTGTTGCGCTGACATCTGTAGTCATGTTTGTCTCCTCTTCTCTCTCCAGTGCGGACATGTTTTCCTCTGCTCCCGCTGCTGCCTGCTACTTTTGCCTGTCCCGTCGTGTTTTGGTTTTTTTTGCTCTTTTTCTCTCTAAATCACAGTGCGCTGGGTCACCTGTTGTTCTCCGAAATAATTAATCTGATTGATTGGTCTCTGAGTGCATTGGATAAAGTTTTTTCACAGAGAAAAGCTTCCCCGGGAAAAGCAACCTGTCCCGAGGGGACGTACACAGCGGGGTACGTACGGGACTATTACAAGAACTGGCAGGTTCTATGCATCGAGCCCCTGCTCATTGAAGATGTGGAGGACCTATTTGTATTTGGATTTATGATAGCAGGATTCCTCCTAATTGGGCTCGGAGTCGCACTGGTCTATCGGAAAATTGGGAAGACAGAAAAATTCACCCAACAACTGTCTGACATCAACATCAAAAGGTTTTTGGATTTGAGTGAAAGAATGAAAAAGGACTCAAACAGAGACTTGAGCACAGCATGGTGCAACTCACTGATCTGAACCGTAACATCTTATTTCGGACCATGGAGATGCAAAAGACTTTGATTCAATCAAGGAAATGGGAACTTTTCGCTGTCGGACGGAGTAAACTCAATGAATCAAGCTGATTGCACACAGAGGACCAGAAACGATTGGATTATTTGATCGTAAATCATTGATCAACAAAATGTATTAAAGTACTTATTTCTCTTTTCGCTGCTGTGCCCTTGTATTCTCTCCCTTTTTCTTATCTGGCCCCGGGCTGGAGAGCAGCAGGCGTTCAAGGCCGTACTGAAGACACACACAGAACCTTACACAAAACAAGATTCGGCCTTCACTCACCGTCTGCACATCCCACATCCTAATCTTTGTGTTATCTTGTTTGTGTCCCTGCCCCAATATCCACTGAAAATATCCATCACGTTTGACCTTGTGTAATGTACTCAATATGTGTTGTTTATCATTGTATGCTTATTGCTGAACTGCTTTTTCATTTTCCAAGAGTTCAAGTACCCGGTAGGCGCTGTGCGGAAGCGAGCAGCCCCGGTGGCTGATGCTCTTTATGCATGTCTCTCATGTCGCATGGCTGTTTTCATTCAAGTCACGTTCCTATGTTGTGAATTTGTTCATTGACAATGGTACAAGAAATATATTGATCTGATTCCTGATTCCTGATGAAGTCATTTGAAGGCCTGGTCTTGCCCCACCGCAGGTCCTTCACCTCCTCCCTGCTGGACCCCCTGCAGTTTGCCTACAGAGCCAACAGGTCTGTAGACGACCGCATCACTAACCTGGCACTCCACTTAATCCTGCAGCATCTGGACTCCCCGGGAACCTATGCCAGGATCCTGTTGTGTGGACTTCAGGTCTGCGTTCAAAAACCATCCTCCCTGCTCTGCTCCAGGACAAGCTCTCCCAGCCTCAACGTGCCCGACTCCACCTGCAGGTGGGTCACTGACTTGCGGCTGGGGAAGAATGTCTCAGACACTCGGACCATCAGCACAGAATCTCCACAGGGCTGTGTACTTTCACCTCTGCTCTTCTCCCTGTACACAAACTGCTGCACCTCCAGCCATGACTCGATAAAACTGATCAAGTTTGCGGACGACACCACCCTCATCGCGGCTCATCTCAGACGGGACGAGTCTGTCTACAGGAGGGAGGTGGATCGGCTGGTGTCCTGGTGCAGCGGTAACAACCTGGAGTTCAACGCCCAGAGACAGTAGAGATGTTCGCTAGACTTCAGAAAGTCAAAGCCCCCCCCCCAGCCCATGACAGACTCCCCCATCCCCATCGTGGACTCCTTCCGCTTCCTGGGCACCACCATCACCCAGGACCTCAAGTGGGAGCCCTCCATCAGCTCCCTCATCAAGAAGGTCCAGCAGAGGATGTACTTCCTGCGGCAGCTGCGCAAAGCCAAGCTGCCAGCGCAGATGATGGTGCAGTTTTAAACAGCCATCATTGAGTCCATCCTCACCTCCTCCATCACCGTGTGGTACACTGGAGCCACAGCCAGGGACAAACAAAGACTACAGCGCATTGTGCGTTCTGCTGAGAAGGTGATCGGCTGCAGACTTCCATCTCTGCAGGACCTGTACGTCTCCAGGGCTCTGGGACCCAGCAGGTCGGACCACAGCCGACCCTTCTCACCCTGGACATCGACTATTTGAACCACTCCTCTCAGGCAGGAGGCTACGGTCCATCCGGACCAGAACCTCCCGTCACAAGAATAGTTTCTTGTTTCTTTCCCTCTTGGACTCATGAACACCTCTAAACACCTGACACTTTAACTGCAATTCAATCAATTACTCACTGCACTACATCTGCACTACATCTGTAAATTTAACTGTAAATTATTTTTGTACATAGTAATGCCTATTTTTATTTTTATTTTAAACTATAGTCATTTTAAATATAATGCATGCCCTTTTGATTTCAGATATGTTGTTGTTTTTATTATTGCTCTGTGTTTTATGTTGCACCTTAATGCCGAAACAAGTTCCTATGTTTGTGAATTCTGTTCATTGACAATGGAAATAAACCTTTTTCTGATTCTGATTCTGATTCTGCCCCATAGACCAGGCGGACTGGCGCGCTATGACTTTTCACAAGTTATAGCACTGATACTTCCTGGTTTATAAAACCTTCCTCGTTCTGGTGCCTCCATACCTGCAGCATTAGCTACAACCTGCACTCGCAGGACCTACTTTCTGTGGGAAAAGAGGCCTTTAGATTTGCAGCAACAGCTTGACACTCATGGAATGAACTTCAAAACTAAACTAAAAGAACTGATCTCACTTTATACCTTAAAATCACTTCTAACGGAACCAGGTCCTTAACATGAAGTTAGCGGGGAGCAATACTGACAAAATTAAAATTTAATGTTCTCCATATTTTTTTGCATTATCTCAAAAACTATATTCAGATGATATTTTAACAAGGTATCGGGTATGTGGCTGTAAATGTTTTGGTTTGATTGATTGATTTGTGGTTAATAAATTTCCGCTATTTAAATTATTTATAGCATTTAAAAAAAGTTATAGGGTGAAGCAAAGATTATTTTTTCCTATCATACTAAATACATTTTAGTACAGACAGTGGTTGAGGTTCATAATGCGAATGGATCATGAAATTAACCAGAGCAAAAATATCCATTTACAACCTTGTTTTGGGAGATTATTACACTAGCTGTTTCTGTCTCTTTTGAGGTCATTTTTAATGATAGATTATAGATTGAGTATACTCTGTATTCTAATTTTGCATATCTCCAGAACAACAATTGCGATATATATATATATATTTTTTATATAGGCTAACTCCTACCTCTACTTCCAGTTGTTTTAATGAGGATGATCATGTTACTGTATTATCTGGATTTAATGTATGAGATTATGTCTGTTTTTGTAACTGTTGCTGCTTGCAAAGAGATTTGAAGTCTTTATCCTGGTTAAATGAAAATAGAGGAAGAGGTTATATATGGATTACGCTGCTTTTTGTCAGTCTCATAGTGTCAACGCCAACAAGTACTTTCTCATGTTTTATTATGTGTGAAGATTTTGATGGTCTGGGAGTTTAATCATTTAAACCTTACCAGGAGGAATGGTGAACCCAGGAGGGAGCTGTATTGTTGTTTGCTGTTGAGGTGGTCTGACAATCAACTGTGGGGTTACAATCCTTTGAGGTGTGGTGACTCCTGGACGGGGCTGTGCAGAGGTGACCATGGCGGGTGTTGGAGAGAGGCCTGCTGGTCTGGCCACAGTAGTAGTTACTGGTGTAGTTAATCCAGTAACACATATAGATGTAGTTGTCACCACTGAAACATTAGCGGAAGCCACTGTGGCAGAGGTCTGAGGTTGACTGACGCTTGTAGTGGTCACTGTTGTTGTAGCCGCTAATGTAGTTGTTGTGGGGGGTGTGGTAGTGTCGGGGGTCGAAGAGATATTATCTGAATTCATACTAGCCATCTGACATGACAATTCAGATTTGGAAAGGGATCCTTCAGTAGAGGATGGCACTGTGTCTCTGACCTCGTTGGTACTGTGAGGAGCTGCTGTGGCGTTCAAGGGTCCTATGGAAGCCCCCCGCTCAACCAAAGCAGATGCACTTGTACCGTTTTGGGCTATGCTCGCCACAATATGGTTAGGTAGTCTGTGCAGAGCGATAGTAGGAGTCCCCCGATCAAGGGCAATCGCAGACTGTCCTGACGAAAGTGTAAATGTTGCAGTGTTCACAGAGGGGGGCCCGGGCCTGGGGGAGCCGGGCGATGCGCTGATCTCTGCAGGAGAGTCTCCTGTTGCGGTGCTGCTGCTGCTGCTGCTGCTGCTGCTCCTCCTCGTCGTTACCGCGCCGTTCAAACTCTTAACCCGGGCAGCAGCACTCCTCCGCGGCGTGGTTAAGCGCTTTCTGGGTGATACGACCCCAGTGGAGGTCTCGCTTGGACTGGAGTATACCTTCTGACTCCGGTTTGCCACGGTGCTGATGCTGACCGTAGATGTCAGAGTTGACACGCCAGCTGTGGTCAGTGTTGTGATGGATGCTCCATGTGATTGTAGACTGATGCTAGTGGCGTGCACAGAGGCAGCTGGAGCTGATGAGGATGGCTCACCAAGAGAAGAAGGACAGCTGATGCTTTTATCTGGACTGGCGCTTTTGGAAGTATTACCCTGGCGCATTACAGGCTTATTACAGCGTCCTTGTTGTTGTTGATGTTCCTGTGTTGTGGTACCTCCTGGACCTGGGAGCGTTTTCCCCAAGTGATGGTTATCATGTGCCACTGAGCCAGCACCTCCGTTTTCGTCTGCTTTAGCCGCTGGGTTGCTCTGTCCTGCAAGCTGAGACTCCAGCGATCCCACCAGGTCACTCACAGCCTTTTCATCCACCTCTGAACAGAGCATATCTTCCAGGGGGTCTGAGGCGCCCGCCATCTCTGCTCACATAGAGCTGTTGTATCTGCATGGCGCATGCGTGTTACTAGGCATTGTGGGAATGAGTTTTACGTCATTATATAAACGGAGCAGGCTCATATCAGACTGTGGGTCGGCCAAAGTCTGATCGCTATTGACAATTCATGTTGTATGTTTATGTAATTATACAGCACCATGCAAGACGCCCAATGTGGTATTTAGAGCATGTTGTGTAAACGTAAATACGTTCATGTCAAATCTAGAAGAACAAAAGTAACCCTTAAAAGTGAGATCTTCTTTAAAGAAACAACAACAAAACACCAGTATTTCATTGCACCGAAGTGTATTTTGAACATGAGCTGTAAAACATACACAGATCGCACTGCACATACGATAAGATGATGGTTGAAATGTGGCGGGTTTGGAAAGAGGAGGAAACGCGATAAAAGCTTTGTCCTGTTTTGGATTCCCAGCCTCTCTCTCCCGGCATGCTTAGCGGCGGGTGAAGCCAAATGAAATCGGCCATGTCGTGGTAGAGATCAGCTCAACGCAAACCTGTGGCCAACTCTTTTCCTCGTGTAATGTAGTTAGCTTTGTGTGGCAGTTTCAGTTGCAGCTGCTTTTCACTGGCTGTCCGCAGACATTTTATTTTGCGTTTAAACTGAGAGCAGCAACATGAGCGGAGGAGGGACGCCTTACATTGGCAGCAAAATTAGCCTAGTTTCTAAGGCCGGGATCCGCTATGAAGGCATTTTGTACACTATTGACACTGTAAACTCCACTGTGGCCCTTGCTAAAGGTAAGATCAATGCTTTGCTGTAAGTTGACAAATCGAGGACGAGATAAGAACTGTAGGGTGTTAATAAAACGGGCTACATTGCGTGGGCTAGTTAGCTAGCCACAGCTAATGCTATAGTCCTAGGTTCTTTGTTTACGTTTTGGTAAATGGAAACGGAATCACACACATGGTCACATTTTTACAAATAAGTTTAAGAGAGGAGCGTGAAATCGTGAAAAGATGACCAATAAAGCTAAACCAAGTGAAACCTCAACCCTGAAAGCACGGGGTTACTGTATCTCAGCGATAGCCTAATGTTAAACCATTGGAGATTTTAAAATGCTCAGTTCTATAATGGAGCATCAAAAGTGTTTGACACTATGCAGTGCTAATTGTATTTGCCAGTAGTGACTAGCAACTTCCAACGCTCTTTTGTTTACGTTTACATTGTTTTGATCATGTCTATGGACATGTCTGGCCACAAGTATTTGATGTTCTATCTGCAGAGTAACATGAATAGTTTTGTTTTTTAAAACAGTTTTATTGTCTCCACAGTTAAGTCTTTTGGGACTGAAGACAGGCCTACTGACAGACCTATTCCTCCACGAGAGGAGATATTTGAGTACATCATCTTTAGAGGCAGTGACATAAAGGATTTGACCGTATGTGAGGCTCCTAAAACTACTACCTCCCCTCCACATGATCCTGCCATCGTTCAAGTATGCTCCAGTTTTTGCATTGTTATTGGCTCTAAAAGTCAGTTGCAATAAATGTGTGTTATGCTTTTTAGTCTTCACTTGGATCTTCTGCCAGTGGAGCTACATCATTTCAGTCTGCTGCTTCCTTCAGCAGTGTCCCTGTGGCACCCTATGGCCAATTTGGAGTGGCCCATCAATTTCGACCACAAGTAGCAGGTAAATGTTGTCCTCTAACTCAAACTATATCGATTGTCCTTATGACGAGGGCCACTGATAATAAAATGTTGGCAGATCACACAAGTCCCCCACTGGATGTCTTAAAAAAAAGCGCTACCTTGGAGCAAGTGAAACCACCTCAGTCAGCAGCTCCTGCACCTGCAACAGTAGGACACAGGTCTCAAGCAGTAGCATCAGTGTCCAAGGCCCCCACCTCCTCCTCAACCATTGTCAACCAAAAGCCACCTGACCTTCTGGAACAGAGAAAACGTGAGTAGGAATATCACAGCACAAATTTGATTGAACACATCTGAAAGTGCTTTTTGTAGAGATTTCAGATGTACTGAATTCCATGTGTAATGTCATATGTTGAATTAATGTCATTGTCTACTTTTTTTATTTGAATTTTTTTTTTCTTTTTTTTCTTTCTTTTTTTTTAACCAGCTTTTGAAGTAAAAAAATTGCCAGAAAATGACATAGTCTCTGCGGAAATCCAAGATGCAAATAAGCGTCAAACTGGTACGAAGTTTTTTTTGCCACATTTTATTTCTTCAGCATTGTTATTACGATGATTATGTTACAGCTTGAACATGATTTTAAAAGTTTACTGTAACTGTATGTTTACAATATTCAGTTCATACATGGAGAGAGATTTTCGTATGAAGTTTTAAAGTCAAATCTACTTGCCCCATAGGGAAATTTGCATAAAATTAAATAAAAAATGAATAAAAATGGGCAGGATATCATGAACAGCATATTATGTATTCGAAGTTTCATACAGTTCCACACAAAGTAAAGTAAACAATCTTTTTAGATGAGAATTGCCGCGAATGTTCAAGCTAAATGGTTATGATAAGAGATTAGTATCAACCTACCGGTACATAGTTTGTTGCCACCTTATTAGCCAGGTTCTCAAGTTTGCATTTTTGTTGGACAATGAACCAAATTAAAATCAGTTAATACAGCAAAAAATGCTAAATATTTAACAATACACAGAAAAGGGAACATTAGAAGCCTTCGTAATGTGTAAATTTGGACACAAAAAGCCAAACACCGTTGCTAAATATGCCAGATGTTTTGTGCACTTGAAGAGTTTTATTAATAGTAAGGTCAACAACCACATACTGAAGTAGACATAATGCTGCATATTGTCATATTAGACACTAAAATATTAGACCATTGATAAATGCAGTTGTCAAATTAAAATATACATTTTATTTATCAAAACACCTTGAGAATGCATTAATTCCACCACAGATGTGACCTGGAACTTGCAGGTCACCAGATGTTGTTCTTTATCTTCCAATTATCCCACTTGGTTTCTGTTTTAGCTCTTGGGAGAGAAAATGGGACTGAGCTACCTATAATGACATGGACCATATGTGGTGTTCCTTTTCTTTATAGCTTCAGCTCAGGCTGTACGGCGAAGTCGTGGAAGAGGAAACCGCAGCAGAGGCAGGGTAAACCTGCGCAGGGATGGTACTATGAAGTTTGAAGAAGATTTTGACTTTGAAACTGCTAATGCTCAGTTTCATAAAGATGATATTGATAAGGAACTGCAAAACAAACTTAAACTCAAAGGTGAATCAAACAGCTTCTGCATTTACATGTAGGAATACTGACCAGTTTCTTTTTGACACAATTTACAGATGACAAAGCCGATAAGGCACTAAATGGAGAGGAAAGTGCTGACCCTGAACTTGCGCCTAATGAGGGGGCAGCTGTGGAAGAGACTGTCATTAACACATACTACGACAAGACAAAGTCCTTCTTTGATAACCTGTCGTGTGATGACCCAAGGTATATCCATATAACTTTCTATTCCTTTTCATACCTGTAACCTGGCTCACATCAGATTGATTTGTGTCTCACTCTGTGTTGAGTTCTTCACATGAATCAATCTGTGAAGTCTCAACGAAAGCAATTGTGACTTTAAAAAAATACTTCACGCTGATTGGTCGACGCGTCACAGAAGAAAAATCAAAGATTGTTAAATCCAATGTTCAGAAAAGCACAGTCCTCTTTCTCGTCCGCAAATGTACAAAGCACACCGTTGGTGCCATGGTTTTTTTTTTTTGTTCAGGTTGTTTTGACTTCCGCCCAGACTGCGGGCTCTAAATGCTATGTGATCAGCCTGTTAGACCACTGGTGCGGACTGAAAACGAATCAGCGGGAGCCTAACGAGATGCATTCTCAAGAGTTTGAACTCATAAAAATTGCGAGAATTTATCTTGCTGGCAAGGTTAGCCTTCATGTCTATCAAGAATAAAGGGATAGGGTCCGATTCACCAAAATTATAATATTGCAATTGCTTTATGTCACTGTGATGACATAACTCTGACTTTGCCCCTCCAAGGCAAAGTATAATGAGTAGTTTTTTATTTAATAATAAATCCTCTGACCTTACTTTCAGGTTGGTGGATAAGTGGTCCAACCACTAAGCCACTGTTGCTTTTTTGTGAGTCTGGCAACAGTCTGGAAGCCATGACACATGTTTGTTTGTGTGCCCAATTACTTTTGACCCCCTGAAAAACTGGCAACTTTGTATAAAGAAGCCATAATTTCAGAACCTTTCCTCGAATTTGGACGTTGTTATGGAAATTCCTCATCAGAAGCGAATTTCTTCAAATGAAAGCTTGTGAGTGTCTGCATTAAAAACCAGTGCCACCTCTTACATTACGCATATATTGATGCACAGTGAGTAGGGCATCAAGTGCTATCCGAGGGGCAAATCAAGGCTGTTCATGCAGATTGGATTGATTGAGAGAATAGGCTGCACTGTTCCGTTTAGGACTCGAGTGTTGCCACACCCTCTCTCCAAAGAGTTTTGAAAGCTGCGCACAGGCAGCTCCACTGTACAAGCCACAGTTTAGGCAGACAGACGGATCAAGGGCACAGCTAGAATCAATTGTGACCCCACACACGTATTCTACCATCCACAAGGAGCAAACGGTCTTTAGATGATTAAAAGCCTCATAATCAACTAGAAACAGTGAAAAAGAGCTTGTGAAATAAGTACGATGTAAACTGTGGCTCCTTTTTACTCACGACACGTGCAAAACCAAAGGGTTCAACTTTTTACAAATATCAAAATGATGTTTTTGTAAATGCAACAAAACATCTACAGTTTGCAGCCTGTTGTGTGTTCTAGAGCCTCGATCTCTTCTGCCAAAGAAGGGTTTTGGGTAAGGCAGGGGCGAAGCAAGAACGTAATAGGGAGTAAGAAATGTGTATTTTTTTCGAAGGGGGTTGGGGTTCTGGAGGCACCATTGAGAATTTTTGCTTAGGGCAACCCAAATGGCAAGCAGCGGCCCGACGTTCAACCATATAATTGTATCTTGAGTTTTGGCAAACGGATAACCGTAACATAACGAGTCACTGTCTAATTACTTACAGACTTAACTGTATGTTTGTTTTTATCTCTTCAGGAAATCGGGTGAAAGAGGATTTGCAAAGTAACAGGCATTTTTTCCCCAGTCATGTTGAATCAGGCAGCTGTGATCAGAGAGCCCCCCATATTTTCCAAAGTGCTCATTAATTTTACTTATGAGCTCATATCAGCCCTTATTTAAAAGTAGGCACTAGAATGGAAAATATCATAATTTCAATGATATTTTAGTTCAAGCTAAACTTTAATAATTGGTGTATTGGATTTTTATGGCAACATCATTCGCTATTCGCTATGTTAACTCGGGTCCATAGAGAACTAAACTTTCTTACCTTTTTTTTTTTTTAATATGAACTATTTAGTCTATTTTTGCTTTAAAGAAATATATTAAGTAGTCTTGTGTGCTGGTGCCAGGGACAGAAGGCCGAACTGGGCAGAGGAGAGGCGCATGAATGCAGAGACCTTTGGCATTCCTCTGAGGCACAGAGGCCGTGGCGGCTTTCGTGGAAGGGGAGGATTTGGGCCTCGGGGAGGATTTGGGCCTCGAGGAGGACATGGGCGACCCTCCAGCCGGGGATCATTTGGACCTCCTCGCGGTGCCCCACCTGGGTTCAGAGGGGGATACAGAGGAGGAAGAGGACGAGACTTCTCTGACTTTGAGTACAGGGTAAATAACCTATTCATAAAAGCAGTGATGTAAGACTTGTTGTTCTAATTTTTGTAATTTTTTGCCCATCTTTCAGAAGGATAATAAAGTTGCAGCATAATTCCACAAAGAAATGCAGCCCTCGTGAACTTTGTCACTTCAGCAGCAACAAGTCGTTTAATACTGATAAAAGAGGCAAGTTTGAAGACTACCTAAAGAAATATTTTTGCATCAGTTAGTCTTTTCTACAGAGGTTAATAATGCAAATGAACGGCTAAAATCACTTTTGTTACTTTGAGTAAATCACTTGTTCAGTAGCTAGATTTTGTTTTTCTCCAGTAAGTAGTATCAAAGCCACATTAACAAAACACCTTCAAACTAAAATGGTGATTTATGAATGTATGTGCTGCTCATTATATTGCAATATATCTTGGAATTAAATTGTTTTAAATGGGCATATTGTTTTTGATCTCCTGAACGTTTGTTACATCATCAGTTACTTGTGAATAACGTTCTTACATCGCACCTGTTGAAATAATGTATGGCAGCCTATTATTTTCATGCATACAGCGTTGGTGCTTTATTTTGTCCATTGCTTTTTTTTAATATATATACCAAGCCAGTAAGATATTGTAAAGGGCCTTAGCTTGGTCAATAATTGATGTAAAAATTGGTACTTCATTATCATTTTCTTGTACTGATTATCCAAATTGAATCTTTCAGTAAAAATAAAGCGGCGATATCTTTTTCCAAAAGTTTGAGTCTTTCAATTTATTTTACTATAGCAGCTTTAGGTGAACAAGAGTGTTATTTATTTTTAAATTGTGCCATCTTTGCAGTGATGGCTGCTAAGATGCAATCGTTTTTTTTGAAGAGAGAAACCGACACCCAAAGTCAAAGCAACGTGCAAGACTACAAAAGTAACCAAATAGTCAAAGAATAAAGTCTGCGCAGCTAAATTGGCTCCCAAATTTATTATATGCGAGTGATGTTTTGGGTGTCAGCACATCTGATTAATTGTTAGCAATTTCCATTGAGTAATTTGGGACAAAGTTGCTTTATGACTACCGGTACTTTTCAAAATATGTGCATTTGTTTAAATGTCAATTCTTGATTGTATTCTTGATTGTATTACATATTTGTGTTTATTGCATTAGGATTTACCATTTACAGCAGCAGCAAACCCTGGCAGAGGCATTTGCATGAGAAACATGCATTAGAGCATGCATAATGTTGCTTTATTTGATTGGTAATCAATTGTTTGATTTGTTTGAATCATTGGGTTGATTGATTTGGTTTGGGTTTGGGTTTAGTTCATGTTTAGTTAGAGCAAACAGTTTTCTGTGACTAAAATTAAGTTTATTTTTTGGAATTTACCCAAGGGTGCGAATAAAGACGCCTAATCCAACCTTCAGTGTGAATCACCACAGTAACTCTGCACGGCTCCTGCTCTTTACCATAGATCTATTAAATGAATGCTCTGTACCAGGGTAAAATCTGGTTTAGAGTTTTTTAAAAAAGTGTCATGTGACACACTCTCACTCAAACCTTTGGACTCAGGACCTCACTTATTTCAAATAATTCATTTATTAAAGATCTTAGTCAAACTTTTTGATATTCACACTACTTGTACATGCATTTGAAATATTTATATATGTATTAATCCAATTGAAAAAATATATATATTATTATAATTTTATTATTCATTCATTCATTTTCTACCGCTTTTCCCGTTAGGGGTCGCGGGTGACTGGAGCCTATCCCAGTGCCTTTGGGCCTTAGGCGGGGTAACACCCTGGACAGTGGCCAACTCGTCGCAGGGTTTTATTATTTTATTATCGTCAATAAAACTATTGAGATTTAATTCCAGTTTTTGCCCTTTGCACCTACAAACTGAATTTCGAATTGTTTCCCTGCTGCATCACCAGCACCTGCGCTCCTGAGATAGCCCCGCCCCTTTCCCCTCTAGCCTGACTCCTATTGGCTGAGCTGTGTTTCAGCTCCTGCACCATCAGTGACTCCGGGTTTCACCATGGTTTCACCATGGAAGTAAAATAGATACATGGGGTCGTTAGAGAAAGTTTATATCCAGCTTCAAACAACACGAGAACCTTAAGTTACTCATTTTGCATTGGTTTGGTTTTGTCAACTCTAAAGTTACTCCAAAGTGACTTCATACGCTTTTAGCAACATGCCACTGACTTAACCTGTCCATGCACTGAGAAGGAGCCAGAGGTTCTCAAAGGTTCCTAAACTTTTCTGACATTATTAATATTGCTCTGTGCGTGATTTGAGACAGACCTCACATCTCTTCAGCTACTGAAGTTACCGGTTTAACTGCAGGCGTTTTGTCTGCTTCCTTTGTTGACACTCGGTGTACGTTGATCTGAACTCGAACGAGTTTATTGTAGATCCTTAAAAAATACATGCCTTTAAACAGTTAACCCAGGGGTGTCCAAACTTTTTTTACCGAGGGCCGCATTTTGAAACTTATACGGAGCAGAGGGTCACAGACAACCCAACAATGAAGTGAATCATTCAAAATTTTGCATTTGACATTTTAAAAATTCATTAAAAATGTGTTTTAGGGACTTGTAATAAAGCAAAAATGTCCTGGCAGAATCCATTTAAAAGTCCCATTCTTTTTTAATTTTATTTTAGGGTAACTTTTTACTTGGGGTTTGGAGTCTTCAAGAAGGCGCAGGTGTTTTGATCATGTATTGTCTTTACTTGTTAACTCCAGTAGAGGGCGTTAGATGTGAGACATATTGATGACATTTCGTGGAAAATAGAAGAAGTAGCATAGTGTTAGCATTAGCTTTGAAATATCAACATGTCCATCGTTTTCGTTCCAAAGGGGCAACGAGGGAAGGCGAAAATAAGCCAAGAAACAATACAGCAAGTAGGTCATGTTTTTATGTAATTGTTAGGAACAGGGCCGTCGCAGAACTGTGTTGTGGGAAATGACACCAATTGGCTCTTGTCACGTAACAGTAGCAGGAGTTAGCTATTTTTAAATAGTTCCGCCTCAACAGTATTATCAGTTAGCATTGAGACACAAACGCATCCCTTTATAAACACAAGTGTTCGTTGGTGAAGTATTCACCAAAGCCATGTAAAGATTCAGGTGAAGTATTCACCAAAGTCTTTTAACATGTGAGACATTCACCTCGACTCTTTCAGAGCCAGTGCCTTATTGTATTTATTCACTTTAGACTGACTTTGTGAAAACCCCATCAAGATGAATTAGAGTACTCAAGCTAACCCTGAACGAGCCAATTTAAAAGAAAATTGCCCACTGAAACCCTGCATGATGCCTACTTGATCGAATAGAGCATTTTATTATGTTTCTGCGTCAGTTGCTCGATGAGAACGATCAGTTGGTGAGATGCATCACAGAATATATGCAGAAGGGAAGAGCTGTGGAGTGTGTGCAGTAAGTCACAGCCTTTTAAGCCTTTGATTTAGAAATGTTTATTTGCTAATGTGTTTGCACTTTTTCTGTTTTTACTTGAGGTATCAGCAGATATTGCACAGAAACATAGTGTATTTGGCAACCATAGCTGATGCAAGTCCTGACACAGAACCTTTGGATTCGTCTTTAAAGGTATACTGTAATGGAATATTTGTGTATTGTGTTCTGGTAAATGTAATCTTGTCTTTACTTTTTCAGGTCACATCTGGTGAAAGCTCTTCCACACAGACAATAAATGGTCACCTGGATGGATCTTAAATATGTAATGCCATCGTTAATGTTTATTTATTTTTACGATGTTAAATAATGAAAACCATGTACTGCTAATAAATTTTATTTTTTTTTGCATTGCTGGTACACTTGTAAAGATTCAGTTGCCAGCTCAAGAACAACAAGCAACATAAGCCAAGCAGTTCCCCTTCATATCTTCTATCAGGGCAACGTGTATTTTTTTTACTCTGTAGAAGCTGCAAGTAAACCATTTGACACAGCTGAGAAGCCAACGGTTACAGTCCAGGGTCTGTAAAGATGTATGTGAAAAGGCTGCAACAGTTGGGAGAATAACACAGACAAAAAGCAACAAACCCTATATCTTGATTGTGCAAAGCACATTAACTATAAAAAAGATATATTTATATGTATATACAGCAAACAATTCTCTGTAAACATGTTAACATAGTTTTCCGAAAACATGGTGTCTTCTCATAAATACAGGCAACATTGGCATCCGCAAACATCACAATAGATAACATTCTGGGTGCATAAATTTAACCCATTGCCATATGGAAACCAAAGAAACAAGGGATCCCAAACACCCTCATCACACTATGTTGTAGTGTTAAACATGGCATATTTGGTAACTTGTATATAAGATTAACTATATGAAAATGTGCTTTTCACATGTTGGGAGGTGAAAAAAATCTTATGAAATATGCCAACAAGAATACTAACATACAGTAATGGTATAACATGTAAGAAAATACAAAAATAAGATTAATACTGTCAATTATGCACAAAAATATTGTATTATTCAAAACCTTTATGGGAGTTAGTGTTAATCTCAAACAAACTACCAACTGTAGAATAAAGTGAGAAAGTCTCCCAATGCTTTCATCCACTAGGATCTATCATCACTGTTCATTTCAGACCATCACTTATCTCTTCAGCACCAGTCATCTTTGCACACTTTGGTTGGAAAAAAAAATATTCTGCAAGTGCTATCAATATGAACATGGCACATAGTTGCTGCTATAAGTCTGATCAATTGTTGAAAAAGTAGTGCATTTCTTTCATTACACATCTGCAGTGACTAACTATATTAATGCTGAGCCTGCTCAAAGCCTTTAAAAAAAACAAAAAACTAAATATTTATATTTCATCATTTTCAGTATTTATACAAACTATGAGACAGTAGATGCTAGCTGTAGTCTGGGTCATCTTTGTAAGATTTGGCAGTTACAGCTATGTTGACACAGTATATTAAGGGCCCAAAAAGAGTATTTCTGCCCCTCTGCTATAGACTCTTGCAGTAAATTTAGCTGTAGAAGCTACAAGTCTCCAGCTCTTGTCTGAGAATGGTTAGCTCAGCAGACAGAAACGACCATTAGCCTTCTACTAAATAGGATTAAAATATGGCAGTTTAAGAAATGTAGGTGTAAGTTTTAATGGGTCCATTTGGTATGGGAAATCTGGTTAAAAATTGCCAGCCAGCGCATCTACAACTTTACACTGGACAGGTTATCACCATGCAATTTTGAATTTAAGGTATGGGCTATCAAGTGCCTTCCTACACGTGGCTCATAGATGATCAGAACTCCAGGCTCTCTTCAGTACTACAAGAACTACTCTCATTAGGTCCGCCCTTTGTCATTAGTACTGGTGAAGGTAAGAAGGCCTGTGCTCATGTTTGAGGGGAAAGGATTTAAAGCCCTTGGTCATTTGTTTGTGTTGTTGTTGTTGTTGTTGCTGCTGCTGTTGCTGCTGCTGCTGTTGCTGCTGCTGTTGTTGTTGTTGTTGCTGCTGCTGTTGGGTGAAGTGAAAACCAGAGGAGATGCCAGTGGCAGAGGAGCAATCACTGGCAGTGGACCACACAGGCGACTGAAGCATCTGCATTGAGTCACTCCATTGTGATGAAGGCGGGATGTTCATCTGGTACAAGGAAGAGCTGGGATTGGGCATGGTGTTAGTATGAATGTTGGAGTGTTGCCAGGGTGCTTTAGGAGGCCAGGTTTTAGTTTTGCTGTCCTGTAAACAAAATGAAAACGACATGAATATGGTGTGTTTTAGATACACTTGTTCTATTAGGAAAATCTAATGGAAAATTAACCTGAATATCATCCCCAATGTGGTGCAGTGGTGGCGAGGGCAGCGTACACACCTCCGGCTCACCACAGCTGTGTTTTCTGGGGACAGGATTCAAATTAAAATTCAAGGCGAGTGGCAACTTCATTTTCAGTTGCCGTATAGGAACATACCTTCTCTGCTTAACTGCAGCCACAAGGTCGGGGCCAGAAAACATTGAGAACAGACTGTCCCCATTAGCTGAGGAGGTTTCATCACTGGAGCTTGCTGAATCCCCTTGATTGGTTGACCAACTGCTATTTACAGTGTCCCTGAAGAAAAAAAAAAAAGTTAATCAGAGAGAAAATCTCACTTCGAATGATACACGGGCTGTCTTTCATGGCAGAATGATTGAAGTTATATGCTCAAATTGCTCATCAGGAGGTAGGCTGGTCAGGCTAGCATTCATTTTTCATCATTGCATCTTGCATACATACCCCTCATTGTAGTACTCTGGGTGAGACCAGGTTCTGTGCTGCTGCTCATCAGGCATCGGCCAATTACTGCGACTGTTGCTAGGGCGACGAATGTGCTGCACTTGTCTTTTCTGCTGCATGGCCTGACTGACACCAGCCACATAACGTGCAAACTCAGGGTCAGAGCCAACTGTGCAAACAATGAGAGGATAAAGGGAACTATAAGTTTTTGGCAGAATCAGCTGTTCTATTTGTATGTGCCTGAGGCTCAAACTGTTACTACAATGCAACAAAGCAAAAAAGTCAACTCGTGACAACTAGTCAGTTGAACACTATAGTGAGCAAACAGTCTCTTGACCGACTCATTTTATCTGTGAACTCATCCTTCATGGCATGGAGAGTTCGTCCTGATAATCTATGGGAGTTCAATAAGAATGAGAATACATGACTTCCAGATCATTATTATTATTATTATTTTTTTTTTTTTTTAAATAAAAAGAGCAGTGTGCAAAAGTATTCAGGCCCCCTCAGTCAATATTTTGAGGAACCACCTTTTGCTGCAATTACAGCCGACAGTCTTTTGGGGGTTTTCTAACCAGTTTTGCTCACCTACAGACTGACATTTTGACTTTGTCAGCTCAGTCAGATTTCATGGAGAGCGTTTTAGAGCATAATAGCATATTTTGCCACAAATTCTTGATAGGATTTAGGTCTGGAATTTGACTGGGCCATTGTAACATGAATATGTTTTGTTTTAAACCATTCCATTGTAGCTCTGACTTTATTTTTTAAAGTCGTTGTGAAGGTGAACCTCCGCCTCAGTCTCAAGTCTTTAACAGAGGCCAACAGGTTTTCTTCAAAGACTGCCCTGTATTTGGCTCCATCCATCTTCCCATCAACTCTGTTGGTTGGTTGCACTCAGGAAAAGAGGCTTAATACTTTTGCACTTTCCTGTTTATTTTTAATCTGTAAATCATGTACAATTTTCCTTCCACTTCACAATTGCGTGTTACTTTGTGTTGCTCTTTAACAAAAAATGCCAATACAATTTCTTTAAGTTTGTGCTTGTGACGTGACAAAAGGTGGAAAGTTTCAGGGGACACTTATGCAACCCACTGTAGTTTTTTTTTTTTTAAACTGTGGGCAGGTAATTTGGCGACTGATCAGACCCAGTAATGATCTACCAAAAGTCAAGAATCACATTCAGTCTATTTTTACAACCCACACTTCCTTCTGGTCAGCTTTTATCATGCTGTGTGTGGGATTAATGGAGGAATTAAACCAATGATATAACCAAAAAAAAATCACATTTAAAAAGTACTGATTAGCCCTTATTTATAACTTATTTATCGCTTACCTGCCGGATCAAAGGGTAGAGTGTCACCCAACACTCCGAAAGAGCCATCACCTTGGTCCCTGTTGGGCCAAGTATTGTTGCGGGGCCCCTGAGGCTTTTGACCCAACATCTCATTCATCACACTGTCCATATATGTACTGACCAGGCCCAGACTATAAAGGTCAGAGCTGAGGTCTGGCAGTCCATGGGAGCCCCACTGCCCAATGGGTCCCAGAGGTGAGAGTCCTCCTGGGGGCCCCTGTGTAGTAGGCTGCTGCCCAGAATTTCCCAGCCACTTGCTTGCCCCTCTCTGTTGGGGAAGGACCTGAGGTGCAGTCGGTTGTGGAGGATGTGGAGAAGCAGGCTGCTGTTGGCTGATGGGCTGCAGGAGGTGCTGGTAGTACGGCAGAGCCTGGGGAGAGGGCTGCTGAGGGCCCTGCTGCTGAGGGCCCTGCTGCTGAGGGCCCTGCTGCTGAGGGCCCTGCTGCTGAGGGCCCTGCTGCTGAGGGCCCTGCTGCTGAGGGCCCTGCTGCTGAGGGCCCTGCTGCTGAGGGCCCTGCTGCTGCGTTTGAGGGCACTGTGCTGCTGCGTTTGACAAGGGACTGGCTGTGCTTGGGGCTGTGGCGGCTGTTTTTGGATGGGTGCTGGAGGCCCGCCCTGGGACTGTGACTGAGACAGGCTCTGGGTGGGTGCGAGAGGCTGGAGAGTGCTGTGGGAGATGGAGTGAGATGATGGTGGAGCTCCACTGGGGGGCTTGAGCTCAGCTGGATTGGCAGAGGCCACAGAGTTTCTCCTTTTCACTAAAGGCGAGGCCTGCTGGGATTTGCCCATATTAAATCCTGAGAGAAAGTCAATGACATCCTGCATCTCTTGGTCAGTGGGCAGATTCATTCCCTGGTCATCCGCCGCAGATCCATTGGCCAGTGGGTTTTGTGTGGAGGCAGGACCACAGGGCAGGCTCCCCAATGGCAGGATACCCTGTAGCCTACCATCACTGTTGCCAAGATTCTTCTTCTCTTCACAACTATTGTTTGTTATCATGCTGCGAGATGGGGTGCTAGGAATAGAATAACTCCCTCCACTATTAGCACTAGAAGAGACCTTTTTGGTGAATTTAGATGTCAGCTTGGATATCGTTTTTGGCAGTCCACCTGAGGTCTTTGAGCTGGTACCAGGGGGCAGTTCTGTTTGGCTGCTGTACTCTGAACTCTCCCGCTGCAGCTGAATCTGGATAGTAGGCAGGGCTTGCTCTCTTTAAAGAGGAATAACACGTCATTTTCCAGCTAGCACATAGTATTATGCTTTAAAATCATAAACTGACTAAAGACTAAATCTTACCTTCTCTCCTTCCACTTGTTGACATCAAACACTGCTGTGTAAAGAACATCTACAAGCCCGAGGGTCTTCTCTGGATCCAGACTCCTCTGAAGCAAGGACATGGTAGCTGGGTCCTCTTTTAGGCACCTAAATTCGTTTAAAGGAAAAAAATATAATCTTTAATCTAATTATGGCTCAACTGTGTACAGATTATTATTTATTATGAACACATACAAGTTCAGTTCTAGCCCAACAAAGTGACTACACTTACCATGTAGAGGGAACGTGCACAAACACCTTAGAGCCCTCCAAAGTAATCTGGGGGGCGTAGGCTTCTTTATTCTCTATCTGGGCTGTGTCAACAACCACCTGTGGGATTGACAAATCCACATTAGGCAAAAAAATAAAAATAAAAAAGTGTGAATTTGAAGTTACACCATTGTTATTATAAAAACAAGTTGTCTCCACTGTACACAATGGACTTCACTTATCATGGGTCAAGCAGCCAAAAGGAATGATACTCAAAAGAGTAGAACACTCATAAGAAATAAAAACAACATTAATTTTATTATATAGTCCCCAATTATTATTAGCATGTTTGGAAAAAAACTCACCAGACCAGCTTGGGCAAAGAGTAGCTGGACAGCAGTCTTGCACGCGCCTCTCCAGCTGGATGGGCAGACCTGGTTAAGAACTTCAGTGACGGGAGACTCATTGGGCGTCACTCCATTTTGGCCCAACACATCCTTTATGAGCTGCAGCATTGTGTGCTAAAGAAATAAAGAATGCTAGTAACTTTTGCAGGAAGCTGTGTTAAATTTATTTCACAATTTTCATACTATCGCTTGGTCAGCTACAGTATTGTGCATGTTTTGGATTGATGGGGGAAACGGAGTGCACGGGGAGAAACATGCAAACTCTGCACAGGATTTGAACCTGGAACCTTCTTGCTATGAGGCAAAAGTGCTAGCATGTTTAAGTGGATTTGGGTTAGGGCTTTTGGTATTAAAACGGTGCTGTATACATCTTGTAAAGCATTTTCTACTGCATCTCATCATTAACTACTCAGTCATCCTCTGTGTCTGTGACAGAAGCGGTGCCATCGCTCTACCTCCAATCCCTACAAATCACAGTTGCGTGATTCATACAGGAAGGCAACAATATGACTTGCCAACAGAGGGGATCAACCCTCTACACATTTGAATCTCTCTCACAGTCTTCGTACATACCATTTTAAGTTTAAGGTTTTCAGCTGCTGACTCATTAAAGGAAACTCCTTTTAGGAAATGCGAGCCAATCTGTACAGGGATGGTTGGGAGCTCACACTGGATTGGTTGAGAGGTGGTTTGCATCCTGCCGGCCTGTTGGGCCTCTGCGTCACTACAGCAGCCCTGTTCACAAAGGCCAAAATTAAAATGAATAATAACTTTTTTATATATTACCTAAAATAATAACAAATGGTAAGAGCCCTTTACGCCTATTGTATAATTTCATGACAAAACACATCTGTTGACAAAACAAACAAAATGGTAAAGTTATTATTTATTTTCGAGCATGTCGATTAGCTCCCTGGGAATCTTTATTGTAGCATTAATTTCCCATGGGAAAGGTTATATTTTGAAATTGTGAATTTAATGGTAATACTTAAACCTGAGGCTAATTGGGCCAAACAAAATACGCAGCCATTAACCCCGTTATGTCCCCATAGATTTTACTGTTTTGAATACATTTAAATTTAAATTTCAGCTACTTCGTCAGCTATAATGGTTAGGACATAGTTTGGACCAGGTTTAGGCAAGGCAAGTTTATTTGTAGAGCACAATTCGTACACAAGGCAATTCAAAGTGCTTCACATAACAGGAAAAAAATTCATTAAAATCACAAAGACAAGACAGAAATCACATCAATTAGTTTTGCCTTAGGTCAGATCCAGACCATGTTTTGACCGAATTTGGCTTTGGTTTAGTCAGGACAGCAAAGTTGTAGTGCGACACAAAACACGAGTTTGAAAAATAGATTTCAATGCAATATTATGATTCTTCAACCCAAAAGTACCTTTATGACAAGGGCCATTGAATAAATTATAACTCAGTCTTATTTTGAGGTGCAATTGAAATAAAACTTGCCGTTAAGGGCCAGAGGTGACAAAAGTCTGTAGTGCAAGCTCTGCAATTACCAAGAATATATTATGCCTTAGAAATATATAGACAGAAATCATAAAGGTCATGTCAATCAGCTGAGGCGCCCGACTCGTCTTCTCGCAACGAGGGGAAAAAGGCGAAGCACTAGGGATGCAACAATATTTAATATAATATCGAATTGTTCGATTCGTATGCTACAATTCAATACACGTGTTCACTCTTTATGCACATGTCGCTCCATGTCTGCTGTGTTGTCATATGTTTTAGTTTGGAAACTAAATAAGCTGGGCCGGTCTTCGCACATTCAGGAAGTGAACACCTCTGTTAAAAAATTGCAGCTGCAAGTCTCTGCAGTGTGTTTTATCTTTCAGTTACTTTTTATTTTACATTGATGGACCCAGGAATGACAAAAACTTCTAAAAGACTCTAGAGTCGTTCATAATGCACCAGCGATTCATGTTTTATGATCTTTTCAGACATTATCTTTTAAGTTTACTCAGAAAACTGTTAAGACATTTATTTGTAATATAACATAATTTGAGTGAAAGAGAAAGAAAAGAGAGTTGTGTGTGTTTTAAGACCAGGAGATTGTGGGAGGAGCGTCTGTCTGTCACTGCTGTGGAGACGAGGGAGACCAATGCATACATTAAGAAATAAATCGTCAAATGCACAAAATGATACTAGTTAGATAGTGTACTTCTCCCAGCAGCCCATATTAAGTATATAATAAGAGAGCTGTAAATCATAGAACACTCATGATTCATCACATAGACAGATTTACAGCAGTCGTGCTGCAATTTATTGAAATGTAGTGTTTAAAGTTAATATCATAGTTGAATATATTTTGTAATTACCACAAATACCATGGAACGTTTGTTTTTATTTTCATGAGTCCCAAAACGTATTGAAATCAAATCAATATCAAGATACGTATTGGGTTGTGACGAGACAGAATTGTTGCATTCCTACTAAGCACATACTTAGAACTTTTTAATCAACTGTAAGCTTCATGCAACTTAATCTTGACACAATTCACAAACAAAATTAACATACCTGTAAGGCAGTCTCTATAGACTTGGGGCTAAGGTGAAATCCGCCCTTCAAACCATACTCACTATGACCCAGGCTTTCTAGTGCTGCTTTATATGCCTAGAATGAAAACACAAACTAGCTTTTACAGCAAATACTAATGAGAAGTTGTTCTGATTGGATTTTTGTGTACCTGTAAAGCATAATCAATCTTCATGTTAAGTTCCTTCAACTGGTGCTCAGGAATAGTGGTGGTGTTTGAGCAGAAGAGTTGCTGAACCTGGATTCCTGCCAGGCAGCCGTCTCGGCCTCTTTCTCTTAGCCTTGCTGTGGCCTAAGAGCAGATCAAGCCAATGTTCATGCAACAACACCAACACTAACGGTACAAGAACATTCTGTCATGCAAAAATGAAAAATTCACATCCCAGCACAATCTGACCCTAAATCAGTTAATAGCCCCTCTAAGTCTCAAGACAGTCAAGGCTTTTCTGTGGAGGCAACTAGATGGTGTTGTGTAATCCAAAACTATATCCAATTGGTCTTTCATTTACTGTACAGAAACATGAAAATGTGCTCCAAATACACACTCTTTCACTTAGAGCCGTGATCATACATAGACAGGCGGAGTTCAAATTAGACCCCCCAGAGCCCTCATCTGGACCTTAGAACTTTAAAGAAAAGCAGGTCATTTTTAAGTTTAAGAAAAGCACATCATTTTCCTCTTTGGTCCTAAATGATGCCTAATAGGCTGTCGATGGTTTTACACTATCAACAGCAAATAGACCCAATAGATAAGCATGTTACTATACTATATAATGACGATTCCTGCATGTGTAGGCAGACATTTTAGATAAAAAATAATATTACACCACAACAAGACACATTAGAATACATCTCAAAAGAGCTTACGGCCAGAGTGAGTTGAAAAAAAATTTAAAAGCGAAAATGTTTAAGTTTAACTAGGGTATCAGCATCATCCCAGAAAACAACAAGCTCTAGAAGTTATCGCCAAGTTGAAAAGAGAAAACAGGATTTCTGCCGCTGTAGCAGATCATTAGCTGGAAGGCTTTCCAGTTTAAACAGGGCATACATCTGTGTAATGAGCGCGCCCAGGTCATGTGGCACCCATTGTCACTACATACCTCAGTTGCACCTCTCCATGAGCGAGAGGCTTCATCCAGCTCTGTAAGGGGTGCATGGTCAGAGCTTTGGGAGCGGATATTGGCACAACGCTCTTGGGCCTGAGCCAGAGCTTCTGCCAAACATGACTGAGCCACAGGCTGCACCTTCTGCAACGCCTGGGACAGAAACTGGAAATGGACCTGCATAACCGTGAGGAAGCACCGCCCCAACACCTACAAAGCAAACACAAAAAGACTTGTGCTTAAAAAACAGGAGTCACAAAGCACAACAATGGACACTTTTGTAAAGTTAAGGTAACAACTATAGGTAAAGGTTTGGTATTAACACCATTTACACTATCCATACCGGACAGGGCTGTGCAATTAATAGAATTTGTATCAAGATCCGGTCATTTCGAATCGTCAATGAGATACTTGGCCAGTCCTCTGTCAGTGAAAGCAACGGGGTTTTTTTTTTTTTTTGCAGTGATCAAAAATGTACCAAGGGTTTTTTTTTTTTTTTGCAGTGATCAAAAATGTACAATGTTTATGTTTATTATTTTAATAAGACAAAGTCAAATGTAATCAGAAACTGCAATTGATCAGCATGAGGAGAACAATTGCAAATAATTTGTTTCATGTCAACCAGCCCTAACAGCAGACATAGCATTAATTTACTGAAGTTTTAGATCTGTGTACGCAATGTATATTTACTTACTTACTAGTAAAGTAAGTAAAGTAATAGTATAGTATTTGTTGTTTATTTATTTTTATTCAGAGTTGACTTCAGAAGAACGGTCAGAGAACAGAAACTGGACACCACAGAGTCCACTATGGGCAATGGGTTCTTTTTCAGGTACCAGCTGAAAATGACTTCAGAGGGCAGCTATGTTGTAACGGCACAAGTATTTTTTCCTGCTATTTGGGTGAGATGACAACAGAGAGAACAAACTCAAGCCAGTGGCATTTATCTCTTATAAAAAGAAAAGGCACCGAGCGGGCTATGATGTGATAACAGTATGTAGTATTTCTAAATAATATAATGTAACTTTAGTAAAAAGATAAGGTTTATGTAATGCCAATTCCTATCAATTTCTATATTGGTAGGAAACAAGAGAACACAGTCATGGAAAATATGAGTAATCCGAACTATGCACAGCCAAACTAAAATCGGGGCATTCTCAAGACATATTCAGTGTTTCCTTTTTAAAAACCCAATTCTCCTTTTACATCCAGAAGTTATAATAGAGCCATGCGTCATTCATACAAAATTCAGAAGACTGGTTAATGGATTAAGTTAAAATAATATGGCTTCAGCCAGAATGTCCATCTGACACAGTTGTACGACTCTGTGCCACACAAAAGCATTCATCTTCAGGGATTAAACAAACATACCCTTTAGGCTGGGCTAGAACACTAGTGCAACTGCCCACCTTTGTGTCTTGACATTCCTAAAATTAGCAATATTCAACTGTATAACTAAGTATTTAAGGTTGTATAGAGTCTGATTAACCAACCCTGGTTCAAAATTGTATTTCCTGTTATGGTTTTAGCCACATCCACTGTATTCTTGAGCTGGTGACTGGCCACAGGTATTGTCCACTCCCTCAATTACATCAGTGGGGATTTAAATGTCATTCCCTTTACATTTATAAAGGACATTGTATTATCAAACACTTGTGAACACATTCACAATTCAGTTCACAGATTTAAAACTTGTGCTTCATCATATGTTTATACAAATATTGGCACTAAATATTATGTATTACTATGATTGCAAATTGAGAGCAGTAAAAAGATTGTGTGGTATGCAGGGTGACTTTCTATCTCACATCCTGAGTGTTTTTCACACTTAGACGCGCCGATCCTGAGACACAGGCTTAACGCTGACGGGAAAATGCCACTAGAGCAGTGAAATTCTGAATAATGAAAGCAGGTTTCTGACAGTGCACCTCTTAGTAAGATAAAACTTTAAAAAGGACAAGTCATGAGCCCATGGATACGATTAAGACACATGAGCAAACAGCCTTATAAGTCAAATATTTACACAAGAATAAGAAACAAAGCATCGTACGAACGAACAGGTCAAGCCACAGTGAGTGACAGTGTACTGACTTTGTGCTGCGAGTATGAGCTGGTGTTGGACTATGCACAAACTCACCTCCACATCCTGCAAACTGAAGTCATTCTGGTCTTTGAAATTGGCAGCCCCAGCGCTCAGCTCCATAAGCATTTTGGCGATCTCTGGTTTTATTGCAGCAGTCAGCCTGCTGGCCGCCTCCATGACGTGTTCCTGCACGTCCTTCAGTTGCATAGCTGCTTTGGAATAATGAGAGTTCCTGAACACACTGCTAAACAGGTCTGTGAGAAAGGCGCTGGCCCGGCAGAACACGTTAAGAGCATCCAAGTATTTAGAGATGCCTTGTTGAATATCAGCAACAGCAGTGGTGGCACCAGAAGCAGGCGGGTGTCCGCTGCTGCTCAACGCTCCTGTTCCCATTGAAGAGGCCGAGCACGTGGAGGCGAGGGAGGCGCTCAGGGTTCGGCTCAATTCAGGCATCTGGTACTGCTGGTGCTGCTGCACTTTCTGCTTGGACCCGCCGAGCAAAAAGCGACGCTTGTAGTCCATTTTATTTTCCTGTGCACTACAACAATACATAAGTGGTGCACCAGCACCGGAAGCTCCTGTTTTTAATCTTTAATGCAAATAATTCTATCTTTTACAAAAACTCAACCCGACTGTCCTGAACCTGTTCAAGATTTGTAGAAAGAAATCTAGGGGACTCCACGTGCCAGAGGCACATCTCAGAGAAGTGTGTGAGAGGAGTCAATCAAAAGGATGATATGCAGCACTGCTGCAGATGCATCAGGCCCAGCTTAAAAACCAGCAAAGCGTCCCTGTTCCCAGCATCTAACAGAAGAATCATAGTAATGGAGCCAAGACTGACTCATCCTTATTGAATGGGAAAAGGTGACAGCCACAACTTTTAAAGTGCATTACTTCTCCTTTATCCGAGGGGGGAGTCCTTCATGGAGTAGAATATGTACAGCTTACTGTGTGTATGTGAAATATATCACTAGCACTAAGGGCAGTAGTTCATTTTAAAAGCTGGAAGAAATCATGAACTTGTGGAAATCATGTGTGCTCGTCGGTAGTGTAACTGTGGAGGCAAATGGCAGACAGATCCAGTCTGTCTTTAAGCCTCTTCAGAGCAGGACACTGGTGGACGTTGGCTCCGTCTGTTCAAATCTTCTGGAGCTCTCGTCGCTCCTGTCAGCTGGCTGAGGTAGATATTACTCACTGCGGAAACAAGTGAGCTTCCAGATCTCGCTGTGGGCAGCGGATGCAGACTGAATGACGAAAGCACAAATGTATCTGTAAGGCCTCTTGGTCATTTCCTATGGGACAAAAGGGCAGAGACAGAAAAGAGAAAGTTCAGTGTTTTCCTCAAATGGACTACACTCACTTTAAAACAGATATCTGGCCTTGTTTACTACAGTAGCATCCAAACGTTTCAGACTTGTGTCCAGTCTGACTTTCTACCATTTATATATTGTTTTTGTTTATAGAGAGCTTCAAAACATAATTGTACTTAATGCTAAAATAAATATGTATATCTCACTATAACAGGGGTGTCCAAACGTTTTTCACCGAGGGCTGCAATTTGAAACTTAAACGGAGCAGAGGGCCACAGACAATCCGACAATGAAGAGAATAATTCGAAATTTTGCATTTGACATAGTTTCGATGGGCCTCCACACCTTTAATAAGACTTGGAACATTAATATTAGGTGTGTATCAAAATGCTTGAATTTTCCCAATTTTACAGTAAAAATAACTACTTGTTGGTCTGAACAAAAATTGGTCTGAGGGCCGCATTTGGCCCCCGGGCCGTAGTTTGGAAATGTCTACGCTATAGTATATAGAAAGAAGTGAATTGCTGTATTTTGGGCTGATCTGTCCGCTGAAACTCACACTTCTTTAAAATCCTCATCAATCGCATTCTCACACTGGTGGGAATACAAACTGCAATGAAAAGTTATAAAGATAGAATAATAAAACATGTAAGGTGGTCAAGCTGGAGGCACAAATGGGTCATTCTCATAAAGACTGTTTCAAACGGTTCCAACGTAAAATTTTGGAAAATGCCTGCATCTACATGCCATCTTTTGATAAAACAGCAAAAAGGTCTAGTGTATACGTGACCATACATTTTTCTAAACAAATCTTTAAAAACATTATTACAGTCTGAAAATTTTAATTTACAAAAACTAAAACTTTTTGGCATTTTTAAGAATGGATTATACCCATTTAGAATTAGTTAAAAAATATATGTTTTTATTTTTTACAATTTAGAATTTGTTTGCTCATTACCACAACAGCTTTCTCAGAAAATTAATAATTCAGTAAAATGTAATTTATTTTCAAAATGACATAGCAACCCTCATAAATCACAATTTTCAGATGCATTTTATAATCTGATCACTGTTGTGTACATTTCTAAATTAACCTAAAATATCTTGTTTCGTAGTAACGGGCCAGGGTTTCGGACTTGGGGTTTGGCGTTTCGTAATGACTGTTTTGTTCATGAATTTAGCCTGTACGTGTTAATCTAAAAATATATCTGAATATAAAAAGGGAAAATAAATACTACTATATAAAAAAATATCTAATATAAAACTAGTTTGAAATATTCAAATTGCAATTGTTAAAGTATTGATGAGTGTCATTTTAATATGGATCATCATAAAAAGTTAAAAACGTTTAAGGCAAGGATCAACATGTTCCCAAATTGCCATAAAACTCATCCATCCATCCATCTTCTTCCGCTTATCCGAGGCCGGGTTGCAGCTCATACCTCTCTCAAGGTCCAAATAAGTAGATATTCCATTCGTTTTTGGGTCCCGTTTACCCCTAGGGTGAGCGCTGTGGGCGACCCTCGTGCCACGCCAATAGAAGTGTTACTACTGCTCTTGTCTTGTGGTTTTGTCGCATAATTGCTGTTGGCACAATGGTTTCTAATAAGCATACAAGATGGCATTGGGTTTACCCTAAAAAGAAATGATTATTTTATGGTTGGTTGGATGAGATCAATACCTGAGACTCGACATGACTGCACTTCCTTACCAGCCTAATGGACAATCGATTAATTGGTATACTAATTCTCTGATATTCATCAGCCTCGATTTAATGAACTTCACATTGCAAGGTGTGTCTGAAGTTTATACAGTTAGTATAGCACCCCTACCGCTTCATGTGAGGACTCACTGGGGCTTCTCTAAATGATGGCTTTAAGTTCAATGTTAGTTATAAGCTATGAAAGTTTACTTTAGTGTCCACTGAGGGAGTACATTTAGTAAAATAGTAAGAACACACTTCTTAAAGGAGCTGGACTTGTGACGCACTCATGTTTTAGATGATAATGGCTCAACTTGGACGTGGACCTCGTATTACTGACTCATACTCAGACTTGCAATGAGGACTTGCACTTGGAGACCTAAGGACTTGACTTTGGACTCAACTCTGATTAGACTTGGACTAGAATAATAAGTACATGAGCGCGACTCCTAAAACTCATGACTCTAGTTCTAACCTGGCTTCGTTCATTTCAGAAGCAGGAACGCCAATACTTGTAAAATAGTGCAAATATAGACTTTGGTAGATTTTTGATGGGTCGCGTGAAGTTGTCAAGTGAATGAGCGTTTTGACACTGCTCCTCAGTGCAGCGCGTGAAAGGTCTCCTGCTGCCAAAGTCCAGTTCCTCCACGTACACATAAAACACAGACTTATTCTCAAAATGCTGTTAATGCTGAAAGTCCTTTTTGAGTGATGAGACGAGCCACAGCTCCAACTCTGGTTCCCCTCTGCCGATAGAGCAGGGTCTCCGGGACTCCGCAGAGCAGGGTCTCCGGGGGGGGGACGGCTCCGGGACTCCGCAAAGCAGGGACGACTCCGGGACGACTCCGGGACGACTCCGGGACGACTCCGGGACGACTCCGGGACGACTCCGGGACGACTCCGGGACGACTCCGGGACTCCGGGGACTACGCTCGGGACTACTCCGGGACTACTCCGGGACTACTCCGGGACTACTCCGGGACTACTCCGGGACTACTCCGGGACTACTCCGGGACTACTCCGGGACTACTCCGGGACTACTCCGGGACGTGCTCTCGTTTAAAAGCGCAGAGCTGCAGGAAGTGTTTTTTTTTTCTTTGTGAACTGGGGACGCAGTGGAGAACTGGAGTTGAGCAAGGTTGGCTTCATGACGAGGATAAAACTTGTGTCAGACTGATGGATTTTTGTTGTAAATTTAAACTTTGAGGTGTACACTCCCTCGCTGCGTAATCTGCGCTTTTTATTTGTCGTCTTGTTTTCTATGTTGTAATACATGATTGTGCCACCAGAGAGCACCCATGCGTACCCTCGTGCATCCATGACTTCCCTGAGTGAAAACAAGTCCAAAAATCCAAAATAATGGATTAATCACATAAAGACTGGGCAAAGACTGAGTGACACTGCAGTATCTATGAACTAATGTAATCTTAAATGGTTTATTCAAATTTGGATTTCACGTTGGTGGAGAAAACAGACAAAAAAAATATTGACTTTTACCTGCACAAGCTAAAGTAAGCGGCTAACGTTAGCGATTTTACAATGTGACTCTTAAATTAAGAATGCTTTATTCATAATCAGTACAACATTGCGTCAAAGGCCTGCCGCTGTTTTGTGTTTACTCTCAAAACGCAATGTGGTCCAATTATGATTCATACAGTAAAAAACAGCGACAAAAAAGCACTGTGTCAATACAACCAGTAAATCGACTATTGACCGCGACGGGCTCCAGCTATTGGTTAAACATTTAAAATGTACATCCCTATTGACAGCCCTAGTAAATATGAACGCTAGATTGAGGCTAAGAGGGATATAACTTCCTGATTAAATGGAAACCTTGATGTAACATTAGTATATTTAAAGAAAAAGTCTAATATTTATAAAAGTTGTTAAAATACCGCTGGTTTGAGCCGAGAGCTTTTAAATTTATGAGTGTGGTTATGCTTCAGCCTGTTTGTCACAGTAAAAGCCTTCCTTCCTCCAAAAATGCCTTTGAAAAATGATGGTCATTGTTTATTTGAATGAACAACATAACAAATGAAAATGTGATGTTTAAATGTTTAAAGAGTACATAGTTTGTACAGAGCATGAGAATCCTTGTGTTTTGTTAAAATTATTTGTATAATTTACAAGATTTATGAGTGGAAACAATTTTTTTTAGGGTTAGGGTTTGTGGAATTAAATGAATTTTATATATGGAACTTTCTAAGCTATTCTAACTCAAAGTAACTGTGGACACATTGCAATAATGAGAATTTAAACCTAAAATAATAAAAATGACATCACACCTCATTGGGTCTCTGAAAAGAATCTGCCTGCGTCTGCTTAAGTTGAACAAGGCTTTGCACAGAGACATTTCACCATGAGGCCATTGTTCAGGACAGTGAATGATCCATTTGTCTCCACGCTGTGGAAGTCACAATACTTTTAATTTATTCCTGAGCAATATAAAAAATGTCTCCCAGTTACTTTCAGTGGTAACTAATGAGATCTATTAATCTATAGAATTTTATTTGGAGACATCATTTATTGTAGTCAAACATTTTATAAGAGGATGTTTTAAATTGGGAAATACAATAGAAAATATGCTTCTTATGCTTTATTGGCCAATACAAAGATCTCCATTATGTTGCAATTCAGGGATATTATGACCTTTCAGATTAATTTACACATAGAGGAATGTGCTCTAATCCACTGAGATACAGTATCAATATCGTGGGCTGCTGTATCAATATATTGCCATGAGTCCCAAATTATTTTGTGACCGCACTACAATTTTTTTGCTTGATTAAAGAAAGGAAACTTGTTTACGCAAATCATTAGACATTTTGACTGTTTTGATGATTAAAATGGGTGGAATTCATTAGGTGTTTGTGCAGTTTGTAGATTAACAAAGAAAATTTTTGTTAAAATGTATTGGGTTCATAAAAGAATAGTGATATAATCATAGAATATCATGAACAATATATTGATTATTGCATGTATCGCAAAATCGTTTTATTATATTATCGTGAGCCATGTATCGCATTGAATCGTGAGGGACCATGTGATGGCCAGCCCTACTATAATGTGATTATTCTTTATGAGAGTACAATTAGCCCTTACACTTTTCCATTCTGTGCATTTCCTGTTTTATTTAGATAATTTCTCAGACTAAAGTGTCTCTCTGAACCTCTCCAGCCGTGTGTCATCATCGTGTTGCTCCGCCTCCTCCTGTAACAGCTGCCGAGACAGTCTCTCCTCCTCAGACTGTGTATCACACTGTCTCTTCTCCTTCTTTAAACCTCTCACACTAAAGTTATTTAGAGCAAACGTGTCTAAACTGATCGTTTAGGAGGAAAACTAGTCAAATGATTTCTGAAAAAACATTGCGTTTATCGCGGGTTGCGAGTGAATTGCGAGTAAAAGTCTGTAACTTTGTTCAAAAAAAAATTCTGAGCCAAAAGACCCAGAAATGACAGTCTGTTCTGATAGAATATAGCAGCCTCTGTCCAAGGAGCTGCTGTTTTCTTCACATTTTTGAAGGAACAGCAGAGTTAACTCTTTCATTACCAAGGCGCAACATCGCGGACCGATATCGAATATTGGCCTATACTGTGCCGATACATTGGTGCACCCCTAGTTACTACATTTAAGGGTTTAATGTCAGTTGTTCATACAAAAAAGCAACATATTTGTGCAAAAAGACCCAACACTACTGTTTAATTAAGATGTAACGTTATTTTTGGTCACATTAAAGTATCACCGTATTAATGTGTTAATAAACAAACGCATTAAACAGATCAGATCCGTGAGGATCTTAACACACAATTTTCATTTTCTCATTAGGTTTGTTTCTAGAACAATATGAGGTATGATTGTAATAAAACTGTATAGAGTTTAGAATCTTGGCCCGAGCCCGGTACAAATTTGTACACTCACAAAGCACATGCTGCAACTCTTGTAACGTAGAACAGGCTCATCAAAAAACACTATTGTTCGCTAGATTCCCGAACACAACCCGAACAGGATTCACAGTTGGAATTCTGAGATTGAAGCGTGTCCTAGCTGAAATGTACAACTCTGATCACTCAAACTCTGAAACCAACTGAAATGCAGAACTTTTAATGCAAGTCTGTCCACACTGGATAGAAAATGTAATCACCGCTGCTTCTTAAAAAGACAAAAGGGGACATTACTGTCGATTAATTCCCTAATTTGATAGTATAACAAACATTATTTCCATGTGTGTTCCTGTGTTAGAAATCTCATATTGGCCCAAGTGGCCCATATCATCTCATCAGTATCTAAGAGGGGACTCGACTGGCTGCCAGCCTCCATCATGAGAGGCTGCACCCAAACAAATGCATGTGATGCAGAGTCCTCCCCCCGGAAGGACTGGCCGTGTGCCAGCTTCCCCTGTTTCTTCTCCAACATTAGCTCAGTGCTAATGTTAGCTCTGCTTCCTCACTCACCGCACATGTCAGCTGCTCAACAAGATGAGGTTTAGGTTTCCTGGAGCAAGCTCTCTGTCGCCAGCAACAAAAACAGAAGGCCAATGCCCTTGTGTAGTAAATCACACAGAAAAGTGTGTGTTACCTGTCTGGCAACATGAAATTTGCCAAAATGTGCACATAAACACATTTGTATCGCACAAAATGTGCATGAATTGTACAATTAAACCCAAAATGCAGAAATATCACTCCACACTAGAGCTGCATAATATATCGCAATCAAATTACAATGACATTTTAATTAGTTTACGCTGCACTTATATAGTCATTCCCAACCTGGGGGTCGGGATCCAAAGATTCTCAGGGGTTCACCAGGGGTTCTAAGAAACCTAGAATGTGTGAATTCTAACGAAGAGATTTCATATGAAATGAAAATCAAACCTTTATTTACCTGGAATATAAAATATGTGTCCTTTTAAAGCTAACAATTGTAGCTTCTGAGGTAGGAGAAGAATGTTAGGGTCGCCAACGTATCCTCAAGCAGGAGAAAAAGGTTCAGAACCACTGAGATTGGTAATAGAATGTGCTCTGAATGTCCTTTTATGGAAAACACTAACCCTAGTTACATGTTCTGTACAACGATGATACTCCTAAAAGTGTTTCAAATAGAAGTGGGCAATATCAAAATTTAGCAAACAATTCGTGCCCAGGCCCAGTGGAGGGTGGGCCAGTGCACTTACGGAACTTGCTCATGTACACGCACAAAGTTTGCGAGCCTTGCCATGTGCGCTGATGTTTCTCATAAGAGGAAACATTTTTGCTCCAACAACATGCCAGCTACACGCTTACAATCAATAAGGACTATGGGCAGCTTTGAAGCATCTCATCTCCTGTTTCCCTAGCTGCTCCATGCTCATCAATGTTAATTATTGGGTATATTTTCTCCACTACAGCAATAGCGACATACATACGTGTGTATGTATATACATGTAGGTACATTTTTTACAGGCTTTTTATATTGCCAAAATAACAAAAACAAGTTTTATGTCATTTTATGATACATTCGATGAAAAACAACATCTCTGCGGAGAAAAGGTTTCGAAACCTCTACCTAAAAACATACCAAGGGCCCTTTTGATAAATTCATAAACCTAATAATTGGAGTAAAGTTACTGTGAAAGTTACTATTACATTTTTATTTCTCAGGTTGACAAGCATAAAATATTCAGACACGGCGACATTAGTCGGCTCCACAGACAGACAGGACAGCTGCCAGCGGGCCGTGCTGACAGTCCCTTATCTGTGCACCACTGTGAGAACCACAGGCCTTTGCCACTGAAGCCACAGTCCTGACCAGTATTAGCCTCTCGTGAAGTCTATTTCAGCCTCCATGGCCTAAACAGCTGCCGCACAGTCTACAGCCACTGTTTTTAGACACTGAGGAGTTGAGCTCAAAAGGGGAATAATCGTGCTCCTACATCTGTTGTCAATGAAGAACAGGAATGCCTTCCCTAGAAGCTCCTTTGTGTGAGCTCAAACAAGCATCAGAAAAACAGGTCACAAAGCAACCACAAATTATTACAAAGTTAATTAATTCAAAAATATATTGGAGGCACACATGATGAAAACGAATGACTAAAATATTATAGTATAATCAAAGCAAAACAGAACGGAGGTCCTGACTGTCTTGAGCTTGAGTAAGACGACAGCCGACAGATTCACAGACGGGTCAAGAGGGTCGGCCCAAATGATGGGACAAGTGCTGTGAGCAACTGTGTGACAGGAGCCTAGGCAGGCAGTGCTCGCACAAGCACAAGGGGTGTATTGTAGAGGGCCTGGTCAGATCATACCAGCACGCAGGGGGAAAACACTCCACACATGCAGCTGTGCAACGTCAAGGAAAGAAGACTCGAATACAAACTGTATTATCACTAATCAGCATCAGAGTATTTTCACCTTCAACAGAAAGTAAGGTTGAATTTAGGACAGTACAATTAGTCGCAAAAGTATCGATAACACAATATTGGCTGACGCGATAATTTATATTGGAACGCCCTAAAAATTGCAATAAGATCGTACTCCATCTGACAGAAATGTACTGTTTTAAATTAAAACAGCAGGTTTTACCTATTATTTGAAATTAAAAAGGTTGCTTCAATTAAATGTATTTGTTTGTTCAGTCTATATTAGCATTCATTAAGTCTCGGTTTTGCCTCTGTCAATTTTAATTTGATTTGGTATAACTGAAATGAATGTGTCTAAAAGTAGATTTAAAATCTCGATGTAGCAGTACTGCAAGATTTATTCATTTTCAATTTCACTGCCAAATTACACTAGTCTTAAACAAAATACATTGTTTACAGGATTATCTGAACAAAATAATCTGTAATCAGAGACAGCAGCAGAATCCCACTGACAGTTGATCTAAGGGGGATAAATGGCAGGGGAGTTTACATTCTAATCAAAGCTTTTGTACATGTGTGACTCAGAATTGGACAGTCAGCAAACAGACTGATATCAGTACTTTAGAGCACAATACAACATGTTCAGAGCCCAACCGCTGGGTATCAAAAAGTGAAAGCTGTGAGGAAAAGCTTTGTGAAGAAAGGCTTTGACGTCAGCTTCATTCATGAGCCTGCTGATGACCTGCGTGTGTGCGGGGATCAAACGCCTCCCCCAGCAAAGGACTGTCGGCTTGAAAAAATATGTATTTATTATTATTTATGTTTTGTGTTATTTATGGGTTTCAAATTGTCAGAAACAACATTGCGGTGCATTAGAGACAACTAGTGCTTTGCAAGAATAATAAATAAATATTATTTCTTTCTAGCATCTTCTTTTGTATTTTGTAATAGGGAAATTAACTCTGCCAGTGACTCAGAGATTTGCCTACAAGTCGTGCGTAAAGTGGAAGACATTTGTTTTTGAGAAATGCTGTATTAGAATACCAAGTAAATCGTCTATAATTAAAACTAACTAACTAAAATGTCATCAAAAAGAGACAGAAACATCTAGTTTTGGTGGTTAATTTTATGATCCATTCACGTTGTGTACAATACTTGAACCACAACCAAGGCACATTTTAGGGCATTGTCTGAAAAAAAATTGTTATCACGATAATGCAAAAACATATTGAGATACAGTAATAATTTTCAACATCGCCCACCCCTAATTAGCATGTGGATCGCATATGCCATCTTTTCCTTGGTATTGGAATAAAGTTGAACATTTTAGCATTATGACAACACTACTATGAACTACCTCAAGTTACAGAGAAATCCCTCGGATAAGGAACAGGAAGTGCCATGCACTGAGTGTCACCTTACCCTGTGGCGGCAGTGAGCAACAGACCAGTGTGGTGTGCCACTAAACTGTGAATTTAGAAATAAGAAAACATTATTTAAGTGGAGTTTTTGTTGTGACCTCATTATTCTATTTCATTTGATCACAAGAGGATAAGGCTCCTACAGCACAGTGGGAACATGTAACTTAAGGGCAAATAGCTGACCACAAACTCAAGCTCAACTGGTTTCCCAGGAGACAGGGCCAAGAGTTCCCATGCCTTTGGGCTTTAGTCCTCTTCCACAAGACCACCCATTGTTGCTCCATACATAAAGGGGACATATATATTTGCTGATTTTTAAATCCTGTTGTTCCCTCATGAATACATAGTATTTTGCTTAATTCACGTTTGTGTCATTAATCCTGTTTACGAGGTTGTCTTTCTCCTTTCTCTGAGCGCTCAGAAATCACTTAGTCAATTGTAATGCAATAGATTGGATACCCGGAGGACTAGTTCTTAAGTCCATAAACCATCACCAACACTCAATTTGGTCACTACAAACACATGGATATAGTAATATTAGCCTCTCACTGTTGTTAAAGGTTTTTTAGTTTTTATGGTTAATTCCCATTCATCAGCAGAGGGTTGATTCACTTTAAACGTATTTTTCCAAACACAGGCACCATTTAGGTTCTAAACAATAAACAAAAGCATGTTTAAAACGCAGCAAAAGCAAGTTAAAAAAAAATAAAGGATATACAATTAAAATTCACATGATATGTAAATGTGGATCTTTTAACTTCTAACCATGTTGTAATGCTGTTCCCAACAAGTTTGAGCAATCCTACAGCATGAATAGTGATCATTTTCTTCTGTTTAACGTCACGCAGTGTAGCGATGTATTTCGTTTGTTGATTATTCTGTCAATGGGGTCAAAGTCGACCAAAGTTCTTTTTATTTTATTAGGATTATAATCATTTATAACGACCACAGCAGAGAGGATAATGCATGGAGTGAGCTGGCGTTTTGGGAGTGACTGGACAGTTTAATCTGCCATTCACTTCTGACAGTGCCGTTTAATCATACTTCTCTTGATACATCAAATTTGCTACACAAGATCGTAATTATTCTGAGAGTTTACACAGGGAATATCTTTAGTCAACCAAGAATGTTTTTTGTTGACAGCAGCCCTAACGCAGTGGTATCCTCCTTCTAGGTTAGGCGATTATCGACGTTTTTAAAGTCCATACAGCATCACCAGGATTGTTATATTAGTTAGTGACAAACTTGTCTCTGCTACAAGGCTTTTCTTGCCAATAGCCATTTCCTGGGCTAGCAGCTATAGTTGAACAGCCTTACATTCCAAATCCTCACTGTTGCAAGAAGATGACGTACTTTGTACTTGAATGTGGTCGAGGCTCTTTCTGTGTAGAATTTTTTCCGCAACAATATCTTCAAAAGCCTGAACAACTAATTATACTGATTCAATAGAAGACCACCAAAGATAATAAATGAACAAAGGAATAACACTGTAAACACAAATCTGTGTCTGTAAACTTGACAAACAAGTTTGTTTGGAATACACAAAATTCAAAAGGTTAAAAGTATGTTATAAACGTAAAGCTTTACAGATAAAAAGTTAGGAAAGAGAGGAGGCTTGCTCGAGAAATTCCTACTCCTAATAATACCATGGACTGTGTTAACTCCTCCCCCAGCACACATTCTTGTGCGATGCTTGTGTGTTTGATTCAAAGAATGCAGAGGGGAAACACCAGAAAGCTCTTTTGTCAAAAGGAAGTATCAGTCGGGTCTGTGCAGGCTGGAGATACTCAGCTCCACCTGAAGGGAGCAAAAACACACGTCTTGTGACTGTGGGTTTCCTCACACACACAATTCTGGTCATGTGTTGACAAAGCACTGACAAACTGTGCTCAGCTATTAACTGTGGAGAAACAGCTGATGAACACAAGACATTTAAATATGTCTTGTGCATATGTTATTTAATTGTAACATAGCTCTACAAAGTCTGAAGAGTTTTAGAAATGTCTCATTTAAGCTACTGTATGTATGAATTCTACTAGTAAGGGAATTTATCTCAAATTAAATATCACATTGCCGCCATATAATTTGCAGTGCTATTACTCCAAATTCTAAATATGACATAGTGTGTAAGGTGATGTTATTGAAACTAATCCGCTAAAGACCAGACAATACAACTGTCACTGCCATTGTCTCGTCACATAAAAGGTACTTGCTGAACATGATACTGGTGGCCTCCAACTGGCTCCTGCTACAATTACAAGAACAAACCTCAACAGTAAACACACTGAACGTAATGTCAAAAGAGAAACATCCTGGCTAGACCGTCACTGCTCATGCTAGGGGACAGAAGTGGGGCAACATTATTTACTAAGGCACCAGGATATCTTACCATCATATGTGCCTTTAAGATGAAATTGCCTAAAACTAACTCCTGGTGTTGGCCATAATGACAGGTGGCATTGTTGGACGTAAACAGAGCAAAATGATAATCACACGTTAGCAAATAGGATGGTGCGTGTGTAAATAGCTTTCACTAGAACTAGACATTATTTCTTTGAAAAGGGTGAGAGATAAGATTACAACACCTCTATCTATAGTAGGAACCTGATGCTGCGCTATATGTTTATCAAACAGCACTCCTGTTGCAACATGCCTCTAGTGCTTGCATCTTACAATTACTACACACTACGCAAAAACAAAAGGAACAACTCCAGGAAAGTTAAATATTGCGATCACTATTTGGCAGGAAGGTGTGGGAGACTTGCCGCAAGCGCAGTTGGACAGTTTCAACGAAACTCACGGGCGAGAAGGGAAAAGTATGTCGCAGCTACTGTAAATAAAACCTTTAACGCTTCAATTCGTTCACTGTGTGGAGGCAGTTTTCCCGGCGTGCTAGTAAAACTAGATTAAGTCATATTAAGGTATCTAATATGTGAAAAGCGTAAAATAAGGTTGTGAATATTTGTGGGTTGTTGTCAAACACCACTGAACACAGGCGGATACCAGTAAGAAGGTGGAGGCATTTATTTGTGTCACACTTTGCTAGAAGCAAAATTATGTTTAAGAGGAGGATTTTTAAAAGGTGAACCACCAACTACCTATTTGAGTAGGCTATCCTGCTAAATACATTGACTCTCAGGTCAGTGCGCCTAACACATAAAGCCTATTAACCCATTTTCAAAGCCACTTGCATTTAAGTCCCACTTAAAGTATTGCGCACCGTACATTCATGCAAGTACTGTCATTTAAATAGGGAAAAACAGGAACGCTCGCCCTTTACTTTATGGGGCGGACAGCCGTGCCCAGCTGCTTCATATATCAGAACAAAAAAATACGACGAAAGCCTGCATAACATTGATGATCACTTTCCATGTTATTCATGTGAACATATACAACGGACTGACCAGTGGGTGCGATGCATCTGTCTGTTTTCGCTGATGAACAAGCTACAGGCTGCAGAGCTACGTATGCTAACAGTAGCTGCTAGGCTAGCTCTCTGCGACACGGCTGTAAACGTAGCGAAAGCCCCAGCAATCGTAAGCCGCTAACTAATAACTAACGACAATACCAGCGCTATGATCACCGCAAGTAAAAGTGGAAAATGCAACAAAATTGAAAAATATTCACGTTTAAGTTACTGGGAACATCGCTTACCAGCTCTAGGCATCCACCCTCTCTTGACAGCGTATCGTATCCCCGTCTCTGACCACAGTTAAGATGGCGTTAGTAAAACATCCACACATCCGGTTACCTCTTCAAAGTAAATCAACGACATAAACGTGAGAGAAAACCATAACATGAATAATTGAGTGACTGCGTAATCACACAGACACACTATTGTTCTAGTAGATCTTTATTATGATAGAAACACGTTTTTTGGACCACTTCACACTGCATTTCTAGTCTGATTTTCGTCATTTCGGAAATTTCGAAATTTCGTTCTTTTTGTAGATATTTTTCATGTGATGGTTTCACTAATAGGTTACATTGCAGAGTTTGTCCAGTTAGAGTTCAGAGATTTCAGAGATCCATGGCGAAACTGTATGAGTGAGTAAGAGTGACCACTTTTATCACTGCGGGTCCACCACTGTCACACACAGACTGCTTTCTGCTCGGTGCTGACTTGTACCACGTTGTTCTTGTTACTTTTAATGGTGGTTGGCAGCCGAAAGGTGAATTTACCGCCACCTACTGTAGTTGTACATCTTCTGTAGTTGTACGCCTTCAAAGTATTGTATGTGTTCCACGCTATACAAAAAAAAAAATACAAATAAAAAAAAAAGTCGAGAGAAGGAGAGAGAGAGAAGGAGAGAGAGAGAAGGAGAGAGAGAGAGAAAGAAAGAGAGAGAGAGAGAGAGAGAGAGAGAGAGAGAGAGAGAGAGAGAGAGAGAGAGAGAGAGAGAGAGAGAGAGAGAGAGAGAGAGAGAGCTTTATGTTGTCACATGACAGGGCATCACGGGCGTGATGTCATCATACGTGTTTTCGTCATTCAGTGATCGGCTTCTTGCCATTGCACGGCTTCTAGTATGAGCTTATTATTAACACATGAAATGCAAGTTTACTCGGAGGTCTGATTTTCCGACTTATAAATTCACACAAGAACACCCTCATTTTGGAATTCCCACTTGGAAGCTGCAACATTTCAGAACCCCGAGTTTATCCGAGTTAGACAATACAACATGGCTGCGCTCTGCTTTTGGATACATTTTTACATCCAACGGTTAAAATATTGACTTGTACTATCTTCTCTTTGATTTCTCTCTACTGTCCAGTGGCTGTCTACGGACTTGCTCATGTGCTGCCGTTGAGCCTCTGCAGTTAGTAAATGATTGCAATGGAAAAATATTGAGAGTAATGTTGTGCCAGGGGTTCCTGTACAGGCCTTACTGGCAGATGAACAATGATGAGTCCTTTTGGAGGAAGTTAAGAATCCCTGAGTAAAACCTGTGCTTATAACATGGAAGGAGCTAATCAAAGCATACAAACTAAGAAAAGATGTTTAAATCTTAAACTGCTTGGTTTATGACCAAGGTTTTGTACCAAATAGTACTGATCTGAGATTTAAGGTCTGGATTACAAAAGGTATAAAAAATTTTCACCAGATTGTAAAAGATAACCACTTGAAAAGCTTTGATATGTTAAAATTATCCTTTGGCTTGGAGAAACAGGGCTTTTGTAGGTATTTACAAACAAGGAGTTATTATAACGAGAAATAAAGAAATAAGAAATAAAACAAAGTAATGACCATTATAACCCTCTGACCGAAATTTTTGATCTGGGTTTATAAATCCGAATTTTCAAGGGGAATTATACATAAATTGTTTTGCATTACTAAACTGGACAGCTACTCTACTATATACAGGATATGAAAAACAACCTTGTTTTGACAAACGAAGAGTGGGAAAATGTGTTTACATCTCAATGCAGGAATATAAAATCAAGTTTTTTTCATAACACCATGTCAAAATGGCCACTATTCACAATTAAATTTGAGCTGCTGGAGAAACTGCGATAACCAAGAACCAAACCACTATTATGTGTTTTGGGACTGTCCTGTGGCTTTTAGACTGAAATTAACGTATTAATATATTGCAGACTGTTTTGGACATTGCCATCCCAATAAATTTCAGAACTATGTATTTGGGCCTCAAAACTCCTGCAACGGAAACAATACACGGATACAACATTTGGAGCGTACATTTAACGGCACGAAAAAAGCAAGACATTTCTGACACAAACCTCACCAACGATCAAAGACTGGACTGGCATCAGACAAACAGAAAAATTACACCCAGACTTAATTTGAAAATTGACATATTTGATAGACTTGGACTAAATGGGACTTATGTAATTGTATTTATGTTTTATCATGCTGTGCTGTTTTTTTTTTTTTTATTATTATTATTATTATTATTATTATTATTATTATTATTATTATTATTGTTGTTGTTGTTGTTGTTATTGTTGTTTTTTTTGTTGTTTTTGTTGATGATGTTCCTGTTTTTTTGTTCTTGTCTTGCTCTCTGGTCGTATTTCTGTGTGTTATTTGTTTATGTTCCCAAAATTGACAATAGAAATGCATTGTTGTACTAAGGTTGCCAACGTGTACACAGAGCGAAAATTCACATTTGCATGTTGCTTTATAACTTCAATATTGAATAACACTATGCGGGTTGATAAATTAACATAATTGGATCCACATTTTGGTTGATTCGAGCATCTTATGGGTTTTATTATTTGATTTGTGTCATTGAGTTACTGTTATGTATTGGTCAGCGTTTTTGGCGACTTGGAACGGAGAAACTCGGAGAAAACGTCTGTCTGAGTTCCGACTGCTATTTAATGCTATTTAAAAAAGGGAATAAATAGCCTTGAGATTCTAGAATCTAGAATTCTCTCGCTCAATATCTAACAAGAGTCTAGAATCTAGACTAATAAGCCTCGTATGCCCTCTAGTGTCAAATAGAAACTATTACACACTGCATGCAAACTATAGGCCATCATTGTAACAGTCACTAGAGGTCGTTGTAAACTATTATTTCGTTGCACAAAGTTTTGGGGGAAAACTGTAAAAGGGACAGTTTACTGTATTTAATTAGCCTATACGTATTTAATTGGTACGTGACTTGCCAATTCAAGTTACTACCACGTTATTGTTTTTTGCAATAATGTAGAAAAAGTCATGGGATGTATGGTAACCAACTGAATTCTTAGAATTTCGGATACATACTACCAATAGATAAAAAATTGGTTTTGTATTGCCTGGGGTTGTAGTAGGTTTGGCTTTGATTCAATGCACAGCACTTAGATTGTGTGTCTCTTGTAGGAGGGGCCCCGAAGGATCCAGTCTGAATGCCCTTCAAAATCATTCCCCTGCTCAACTCTGCGCAACTCAGCCTGGATTGTGGAGCACAGCAAGCAAGTCTACTCTCATCATGGGGCTCACACACGACCCAAACTTCCACAAGCTGCAAGACTGGTACACCGCTCATGCACTCAACCTCAACTTGAGACACTTGTTTGAGAGTGACAAAGAGAGATTCAACAAGCTCAGGTATTTACAGTATTCACTCTTTACCACGGTTATTAGCAACATAAAAGCACACAGTGTCACTAACAACATATCCTCAGAGAGAAGGATTATATTTTTGTCTTTGTGTGTTTGAGCAGCCTAACACTGAATACAGAAGATGGAGACATTCTCCTTGATTACTCCAAGAATCTCATCACAGATGAAGTTATGAAAATGTTGATTGATCTGGTATGTTCACGTTTCAGCTAACGCCACAATATTTTGATGATCTAATTGTAATGGGTTTAATTTTGGTTTGTTTGTGTGTTTGTTTGCGTGTTTGTTTGTGTTTGTTTATATGTTTGTTTTAATGAACATTGATTTTAGGGTCAGTCACGAGGCATTGATGCTGCTCGAGAGAAGATGTTCACTGGTGATAGGATCAACTTCACAGAGGTAGCTAACTTGTTGAGTACAAGCTGTAACAAAGGGGTAACATTTTTGTCAAATATACAGTTTATTTATGTGTGAAATCATCCTGTGGGTGTAAAGGGGCGCGCTGTGCTCCATGTGGCTTTGAGGAATCGCACCAACAAGCCCATCATGGTCGATGGTAAAGATGTGATGCCAGAGGTGAACAACGTTTTGGAGAAGATGAAGGGCTTCTGTCATGTAAGAAAATAATAGACACAAATTCAGTGCATTTGTAAAACTTTCTTCATGCATTTCAATGAATAGGTTATTATGGAATCATTGTGGTGGTCATGGGTTTCTCTCACAGAGAGTTCGCAGCGGGGAGTGGAAAGGCTACACGGGAAAGACCATCACAGATGTTGTCAACATTGGGATTGGAGGATCTGACCTTGTAAGGGAATTTTTGTGTATTGCTTCTTTATCAACAAGATGCCATGATACAAAGCATAGGAAACTTCTGTGTTGTAGGGGCCGCTCATGGTGACTGAGGCTCTTAAGCCTTATGCAAAAGATGGTCCACGAGTGTGGTTTGTGTCCAACATTGATGGAACACATATTGCCAAAACACTGGCACAGCTCAATGCTCAGACTACCCTTTTCATCATCGCATCCAAGGTAAACATGAAGTTCAGTTTGCTGCATGATTAGGGTCTTTCAAACCATTTCAGTCAGATGACGATTCTGCATAGTTAACAAAAAGTTTCACTTTACAATATGATTGTTATATTATATGCCCAATTGCCCATCAATTTGCCATTTCAATGTGTGTGTCAATGTTAAATAATAGTTGTACTTTTTTTTTTAGACATTCACCACACAGGAGACCATTACTAATGCTGAGTCTGCAAAAGCATGGTTCCTTGAACATGCCAAAGATGTGAGTATTTATGCCACTAAATGTAAGTTATCTTATGTCTAAAATGTTCTTCTGTCACTCAATAGAAAGCTGCTGTTGCCAAGCACTTTGTGGCTCTGTCTACAAATGCTGTAAGACATTGTTGTCATTGTGTTACTTTGTGCATAAATATATTTTATGTAATCACTGCTCTCCTCTTTTTTCTGTTTGTCCATAGCCCAAAGTGAAGGATTTTGGCATCGACACAGAAAACATGTTTGAGTTCTGGGATGTGAGTGTGCAGTAATTCTTGCTTGTGATTCCAGATTCATACTAAAAATAGTCCTGACTTATGACCTCTGAAGTTGGTGGGACAGAGTCACTGGCCAGCAGCTGCTGGGTAATCAGAAGCCTCTGTGCACACACTAGTGGCACACAGTTATTATTGGGAGTGACCTTCTCTCTTGCACAGGTTACTGTAAAGGCTGGGTTGCATCAAAGGTCAGCAAAGTACATGAAGTTATAATGTTAAAACATAACGCCTCTTAATAAACCCCTTAGTTCCTCAGCGCAAACAAGAATGTTGTCTTATATTATAATTACACACATTATATCATTTGCAAATTTACATAAGGTTACGTGCGTATGAGGTCCCATCGCTCAAAAAATATATAATTTTAAACTGAGATGGGGACAGCTAGGTCAGTATTTTATGATAGAATTGCTGATAAATTGTCAAAAATGTCTGTTTTGATCTGATTTATAGTTGGGATCTCTGTAATTACTGGTCCTATCCACATTCATACAGGCACAATGGTTGTCAGTTGAGAGATCTGTAAGCTATTAGAGTCATGGCAAGTCTGGGATTTTCCATTTGGAAATTTTGTAAAATTACTTTTACAGTTCTAGGCCCCTTACCCTCCAACTGAAGGTAGTACATTGCCAAATTGGGTGAACCCAACCTACTGTATGGGCAGTTATAGATGCTGACTATGAGATTGCATTCTTATTCAATGACAATTACTATTCTCCCTTTTCCTTTTTGTTTTAGTGGGTTGGTGGTCGTTTTTCTTTATGGTCGGCCATTGGGATGTCCATTGCTCTCCATATTGGTAAGTGAAAATGTACACAATACACAATAATTACTAATAACACACTTATATTTTTTGTAACAGATTATAATAGAATTTTTAATTAACAAAATTGGAAATATTATCTATCATTAACAGGTTTCGAAAACTTTGAAAAGCTTCTGTCAGGAGCACACTGGATGGTGGGCACAAAGAACAAATTCCACATAGTTTTACCAGAGTAAATAATTTTTTTCTGTTTGTTACACTATTCATTTCGGTGTCACCTTCAGGATAACCACTTCCGTACTGCGCCTCTCAATAAGAATGCCCCAGTCCTTCTGGCCTTGCTGGGAATCTGGTACATTAACTTTTTCCATGCTGAAACTCATGCCATGTTGCCTTATGACCAATACATGCACCGCTTCACTGCGTACTTCCAACAGGTTTGTACCCGGTGGAATTATAATTATACAACTCTTTTAACAAGGTAAGATTAGATATGTATTGAAAATGTGACACATACTTGACATTTATTAGGGAGACATGGAGTCCAATGGAAAGTACATCACTAACCATGGTGCTCGCGTCAACCACCACACTGGACCCATAGTGTGGGGAGAGCCTGGGACCAATGGACAGCATGCCTTTTATCAACTTATTCACCAAGGTGAAGAAAACCACATTCATCCAGTTTAAAGCTGACACTCTATGTAATAGTCAAAACATTTAGAACACATTTAGGCAAAACAATTTCAATATGCCCCAAATTGCATCTTTTTCATCAAACAAACGAAACCTGAACTATAGATTTGGCTCTGTTACGTATATTCATGGTTTATTAATGGCAAAGGATTTTACAGAAGGTTCTATAAAGCAAACTTAACAGTTCTGAAAAAATGTGTAGAACATAAACATTTAAAATGTTCAGTGCAAGATTGTGAGATTGTGCGGGAAAGAAACAACCGTGTGTTTTGTTTGTTTTCAAGTCAAAGCTTACATTGGTTGGTTATAACAGACTTGAACTTGTAGCTACACAATTTATGTTTTGTGTCTTGAACGATGAGGAGTGAGAAGCGGGGAATAAATGGAAAGAGGAAGAGAAAGGGAATGAGTATTGCTCTTCTCACTATGATTTTTTCAATTTAGGAACGCGAATGGTGCCTTCCGACTTTCTGATCCCAGCACAATCTCAGCACCCAATCAGAGACAACTTGCACCATAAGGTAATGTTATCAAATAGTTAGGTGGGTTTTTAATTTACGTTCCATCTAAAACACACTTTTTAATTATTACTTACAGATCTTGTTGGCAAACTTTCTGGCCCAAACAGAGGCTCTGATGAGAGGCAAAACCACCGAAGAGGCCAAGAAGGAGCTGGAAGCCAGTGGACTCAGTGGGGAGGCTTTGGAAAAGATTCTGCCACACAAAGTTAGTAAATAACACATGAATATTACATAAACAATAGCAAGCCAATGGTATCAGAATCAGAATCAGAAAAGGTTTATTGCCATTGTCAATGAACAGAATTCACAAACATAGGAATTTATTTAGGCGTTATGGTGCAACATAAAACACTGAGCAATAATAAAAACAACATATATGAAACATATATGAAATCAAAAGGGCATGCATTAGGAAATAGTTTAAATTCACTATAGTATAAGATAAAAATAGACTTACTATGTCCACAAGAATTTATTTTTAAATTTACAGTTGTAGTGCAGAAAGTGACAGTGCAGTGAGTGATTGATAAAATTGGAGTTAAAGTGGCGGGTGTTTAAAAAGTGTACAGAAGTATAGATAGTCAGATATCACCATAACACTAGTGAAGAAAAACATACTGTAAAACAAATTTCTATGCATTTTAATAACATCTCCGGCATGTGAGCAAAACTACAATCTTGTCCCATTTTGTGGTGTTTGGTTGAATTATTAAACAAATGTTGATGGAATGGTTGTGTGTAGAGGTTGGCACCAAGTTAGACCTCGACTGTCCTGTGTTTCAAGTTAAACGCAATTCTTTTCCTCCAGGTATTCCAAGGAAACCGACCAACAACTTCAATCATTTTCAAGAAGCTCACCCCATACACTCTGGGAGCACTCATTGGTAAGCACCAGGCAGCCACCATAAGCAGTCAAAACGGAGTCAAAATTTACATTATATGTGCAAAATTACTTTGTTGCAGCGTTGTATGAGCACAAGATCTTTGTCCAAGGTGTAATGTGGGAGATTAACAGTTTTGACCAGTGGGGGTAAGTTAAAATCATACAAATACATTTTAGCGCAGAACATTACATAACATAACATAACTTAACTTAAATGTCTTCTTTTGTTTGACATGTTTAAGAGTGGAGCTAGGCAAACAACTGGCTAAGAAGATTGAACCTGAATTACAGGACTCTAAAGAGGTCCAGTCTCATGATCCTTCCACCAATGGACTCATTAACTTTCTCAAGAAAAACTTTGCATAAACCTTTCCAACAACTTTTCCAACTCCATCTGAAGGAAGTTTCTCCATCCAATACAGTTCTCAGCCACATTGTGTTTGCATTTCAAATGTTTTCTGGTTTGTACTTTGAAGAACCGTAAAGAGAAGCAGATTAAAATTTAAATCTCTGTTTCTACATTAAGTTAATTACACAATGCAAGAGCCACTGATTTTTGTCACTAGAGGGCGTAAGACAGCCAGATCCCGCAATCACTCAGCACTATAAAATGTATCTACTGGAACAAAGGGACAAAGGTTAAAGTCCCTGCACTATTGCTCACCACAAATCCCCTGACTCAAAGACATCCATTTAGAGAGGAAAAATAAAGACAGAATTACACAGCATCTGGTTTGCATAGCTGTCCTTAAAAGCATTTCGTCCAAATACTAAAACCTAATTATCTATATTTATCAGCACTGTGTAACAGCAAAGGTCTCGATGTTGCCTATTTCCCAGCATAAATGAAAGACACTTGTTTGTAGAATACATCATTTCGATTTTTTGTTGTTGTCACTTCAACCATTTTCTTACATTTTAACAACATGGTGTATGTAAATGTCATAACTAAGTACAAATGCAGAGATTATCTAAAGATAAACTGGAACTTGAATGACCCCTCTACTCTGCCTGGTTCATTTTTCGTTGCCAAGCAACTATACTTTACTTAAAACTGAGCTTGCCCGTCTCTGGCTTGTTAGACATGATGCACAATAGAGTGAATTTGAATGTACTGAAAAGGATTTTAAGATGGTGCAGGCGTGTCAGAATTTTAGTGATACAAAAAAAAGGTTCATGAGATCAATAAATGGTCTTTTTCTTGGAAAGCAGACTCAAAGTGCAACAAGAACATGAAGCATGTTCTGTGAGCGTTCCTGGGATGTTTGCTGAACAATGGCACCGCATACCCTCACATTCCACTCTATGCTTTATTGGTTGAACTTTGCATTCGTTTTTTTTTTTCTTTCTTTGGTCCATTCAAGTCTGACTCCCTGGCTAAGTAGGGTCCGAACTTGGCCTTGTGCAGTTGTTGCCATAGCAATGTCATCCCCTAGCCCAGTGACTGTGCCATCTAAGTTCATGGTGGTGTCAGACCGAATATTGGGCCTTTTGCACTGAGTTTGCCCACCACTGTTCATCACTCTTTAGTTTAAATTACTCCATACACACTTCTACATTGTGTAAGTCTGCTAACACATCATTGTACCTTTTTGTCAAACATAACCCAGGTTTTGCTGGAAAAGGAGAAAAAACAGAAACAAATCAGATCTAGGAAAAAAGCAAGTAATTTTTTTTCCCACAGCTTCTGGAGTTATTTAAAGATAAGGTTAAGTACAGAGGCAGAACATCCAGCCCTCAGCCCCTGGGGGTTACAGAGGGATCTGGATGACCTCTATGCCGTATGCCTCGCCCCATCCTTTCTCATTCACATTTGGACTACAGTTGCTCAATATTCTAGTATTTCATCTGTTTGATCATTCATTTTGTACTTCTGTCCTTCCATTGGGGTTGCAGGTGAGCATGATGTTGGTCTACCCGATTTCGCCAGTAACATAAATATGAAAAAAAAAAGAATATAAATATTTGGAGATTCAGAGTCACACATTCACCTCAAGCATGCATGTCTTAATGAGTACTAGGTAATTTATGAAGGATACAGATGTTAACCATAGGGTTGATTATTGACAGGCAGGAGCACTGATTTATTTTTATTTGAATGAAACGCTCAAGGGTCTCTTGTATTTCACATGTCCACCAATTTATTTGTGTGGGTTTTGGAAAGTCACTAAGATTTCACTGTTTCCTGCAGCATGAACTGGCATCTGGAACTCGTTCACCATCTCTGTGTTACTGGAAAAAAAAAAAAAAGAAGGAAACTCCCACATTATTCTCTGAATTGCTCCAATGAATAATGACGACTTGGTCAGTCTGCCAGGAGATAGAATATTTAAGTTCAGTTGTCAAATGAAGACCATCATCACATGATGTAGGTTTTAGAATGAACAAACATCTCTCAACACAATTTGTCCTTTGATGGGCCAAAAGTAATAGAAACTTAATTAGCCTAGTTGTCAGTATACTGCCCTGAATTATATGTTTGAACACCTGGGTTCTAGAGAATAGAGATGTCAAATAGCAGCAGAAAAAGATGGTTCTCATAACTCAGGCCTAAGGTGTTTCGGATGGCGCAAAAGCAGCAAGACAAGAATGTAGCAACTATGCTCCAGGATAGGCGCATTAATGAAGGGCCGCGTTGGGAACCAAAGAAATACGAATGAGGTAATCCTGTGGCAAACATATTTTCACTTATATCCTGGCAATGGTGGAACCGGTGTGCTTTTTGGGGAAGTTGCTCTTTTGTGCTCTGTAACAGAGCTTACCTCACAACCAGTCCCCCCGGGCTCCTCTACCTCTGTGGCTCGCTGTGTCACTGGGTGGAACCTCTCTAACATAAAGGCTGCTTTGTGCCCCAACTCACCGTGCTGTCAGCCTACACCAGAGAGCAGCTCTACACACTGAACACCACTGTTTAGCTCACTGGATACCTCTGCAACGGGCAGACTGTACTTCAGTGTAGGCTTCTCACACCCTGTTCCATCTCAAGTCTCAACCAGGCCAACAGCATCATCCCTTTGTAGGCCTACCTGCAATATACTTTCTGTTATTGACTGAAGAAATCTTTCTTTGTCTTATAGGTCTGGCCAAGAGATCCACAGGGCTTTACCCTTGCAACAATTTTTTATTTTTTTTAATCATCCGTCATTCCTGAATTTTTAGAATTTTTAGAAACAGACTATTTCGGAAATCCAACACCCGAAAAGCTGCTGGACCAGACGGTGCTCCTCCCGCCACCTTAAGACACAGCGCAGGAGAGCTGTCCCCCGTCTTCACAGACATTTTTAACACCTCCCCGGAGTCATGCCACGTCCCAGCCTGCTTCAAGTTGTCCATCATTGTCCCTGTCCCCAAGAAGCCCTAAATCACTGGACTTAATGACTACAGGACCGTGGTGCTGACGTCTAGTCATGAAGTAATTTGAACGCCTGGTCTTGCCCCACCTCAAGTCCTTCACCTTCTCCCTGCTGGACCCCCTTCAGTTCGCCTACAGAGCCAAAAGGTCTGTAGACGATGCAATCAACTTGGCACTCCACTTCATCCTGCAGCTTCTGGACTCCCTGGGAACCTACGCCAGGATTCTGTTTGTGGACTTCAGCTCTGCATTTAACACCATCCTCCCTGCTCTGCTCCAGGACAAGCTCTCCCAGCTCAACGTGCCTGACTCCACCTGCAGGTGGATCACTGACTTCCTGACGGATCGGAGGCAGTTCGTGCTGGGGAAGAATGTCTCAGACACTCGGACTATCAGCACAGTACTCCACAGGGCTGTGTACTTTCTTCTCTGCTCTTCTCCCTGTACACAAACTGCTGCACCTCCAGCTACAATTCTGTAAAACTGATCACGTTTGCGGATGACACCACCCTCATCGGGCTAATCTCAGACGAGGATGCCTACAGGAGGGAGGTAGACCGGCTGGTGTCCTGGTGCAGCGGTAACAACCTGGAGTTCAACGCCCAGAAGACAGTGGAGATGATCGTGGACTTCAGGAAAGTCACAGCCCCCCAGCCCCCCCTCACCATGACAGAATCCCTCATCACTACCGTGGACTCCTTCCGCTTCCTTGGCACCACCATCACCCAGGACCTCAAGTGGGAGCCCACCATCAGCTCCCTCTTCATGAAGGAATGGCAGAGGATTTACTTCCTGCGGCAGCTGAGGGAAGCCAAGCTGCCAGCGCAGATGATGGTGCAGTTTTAAACACCCATCATTGAGTCCATCTTCAATTCCTCCATCACCGTGTGGTACGGTGGAGCCACAGCCAGGGACAAACAGAGACTACAGCGCATTGTGCGTTCTGCTGAGAAGGTGATCGGCTACAGATTTCTATCTCTGCAGGACCTGTACGTCCAGGGCTCTGGGACGAGCAGGTCGGATCACAGCTGACCCTTCTCACCTTGGATATGGACCATTCTCTTGTACAGTGTCCTTGGGTGTTCGGAAAGGCGCTTTTAAATAAAATGTATTATTATTATTATTATTATTATTATTATTATTGTTATTTGAGCCACTCCCCTCAGGCAGGAGGCTACGGTCCAGCCGGTCCAGAACCTCCCGCCACAAGAATAGATTTTTTCCCTCTGCTGTTGGACTCATGAACACTTCTTAAACACCGGCTACTTTAACTACAATTTAATCAATCACTCACTGCACTTTCACTTTCTGCACTACAAACTGTAATTTAACTGTAAATTCTTGTGTACATAGTAAGTCTATTTTCATCTTATACTACAGTAAAATTTTAACTGTTTCCTAAGAGGAAAGGAACTCAGCAGAGAGAAAACTGAGACATGGATTATCTTTCCCCGCGACTCTTCTGGTGACTTTTAACTTTTAGGTACACGTTCTCAGAACACCAGGAGAAGCAGAGGTGCTCCGAAGGAAGATGCAAAACACAGAGAACTAAACAGCATGGGAGATGGAGCCACCAACGTGGGGTATGTGAGTTCGGGTTGTGGTCACATAGTGATACTTTATTCCGCATGTTGGCTGTCTGCTTTAGTACATCATCTTTGTGTTTAAGTACATCTACTCATCGATGTGTGCCAAATGTGGAAGATTGGATTAGTGGGAAATTGAAAAATACAAATGCAGCGGTGGGTGTGGTGAGCTAAGGAGGTTATATACCCAGTTCCTTCTGAGGTTGGTGTCAGGAGTGCCAGGGGAGTTTTTTTTTGTTTTTTTTGGGGGGGGGGGGGGGTTACATGTGGCATCCATAGACATTGTATATTTACAAGAGACACATTTGAATGACACTGAACATCACAAACTAACGAAATTATGTAGTGGAAAATCCTATTGTTCATCGCATCGTTCACCCCTTCTAGCATAGAAGGGGAGTTGCAATTTTGATTTCAAACCAAACTGTTTTTGAGCGGAGTTTTGAATGTGGGGATAAAGAGGGCAGATATGTACTGGTTGGGGGGAACATTAATGGAAAGGTTTTCATCCTTTTGAATGTATGAATTGTATGCTCCACTTGGGAGTGATATTACTGTCTATGCTGATGTCGTGGACCTGATAGTGAACCACTCTGAGAGAACCCTAATTTGTGGTGGTGACTGGAATCTTTGCATTCAGCCTACATGTCAACCTCAAGAGGCACTGGAAGAACAATAAATAGGAATCGTCCAACATCAAGAATTAAAATCAATGGTCATCTGACAGATCCACTGACTCTGGCGGGGCTGTGCCTGGTCTCCCCTCCTGTTAGCTTTGTATTTGGAACCATTGGCCCAATTTATTGGACAATCAACAGCAATTCACGGTGTTGCAGTTGATGGGATTGAACATGGGGGTTCCTGCTGTGCAGATGATGTTCAGTTGTGTTTGACCAAACTAGAGATTTCCATACCCAATGTGATGCATTTTCTTCAAGAAATTGGAGGTTTTCTCTTACTTAATCCCCTATGACCTTTAGAAAGATGTACTTGAATGGCAAACGGAATCTCTTGGATATTTGGGTGGGGTACTCCATAGAGACCTATAAACAATTCTGGAGAAAAATTATACCCCCCTTTTTACTACTATAAGGGAAGCCTTGAAAGATGGAATCTTGTCCCTTGCTTGGGTCTGGGTCGAGGGATTGAAGCTGTGAAAATGAATATTTTTCCCAGGTTTCTCTATCTGTTGCAGACTCTTCCAGTTTCCATCCCCAACCATCTGTTTGATGAGTGGATTAAAGCAATCTCAGGATTTGTATAGCAAGGAAGGAACCCCTGTATTCAGTTCAAGACTTAGCAGTTATCGGAAGGAGAAGGAGGCTGGGGTTTACCTTGTTTGATTGCTTTGTTTCAGCCCGGATCGGAGCCTTGCTGTGCTGGTGTGACCCAGAATGAAAAGCTCAATAGAAGAGTATTGAGATTGGTGTTGTGCCGGGGGTTCCTGTGCAGGCCTTACTGGCGAATTGCGGACGGTTGAGTTGCTTGGGGGAGGTCAGTTCTTGCAACATGGAGGGAGCAGATCAAAACATACAAACTAAACAAAGATATTAAGATCTTAAATTGGCTGATTTACGATCAAAATTTCACACCTAACAGCACAGACTCAAGATTTAAAGTCTGGACAACAAAAAATATAAAGGTCTTTTACCCCAAATAAATAAACAATTAAAATTAAAATAGCATGTTCAGTTAAGATGCTGTTTAAGAGGCTTAGAATATCCAGCCAAAACTTTCAGGACACATTCATCTACCAATATGAATACACATCCACTCTGCTGTTTTAGTGGTAATACTGTAATATAAGTCTAATATGCACATTTGGTAATTAGAAAGTACAGACAATTGTTTGTAGTTAGCTATAAAACCACTTTATTGAAAAAGCAGATTATGACATCTACAGTTAAATGATACATCCCAATTTTAATACATTAAATAATGTTTTTATGTTTAGATAAATAGATCTAGGTTCCTTTTTATGAACCATCTAGTCAAAATACAGCTATACAAAATACATGACCATTGTGGAAGATCGAAGAAGCAGTGCTCTTCTTTCCAAATAGTTTCCAACAAAAAAATAAAACTAGCCATTTCATGTACAGGGACATTAGCAGTGTGCTCTAGAAAAAATACAGAATGTGTGACAAAATTCAACTTGATAGAGGATACATTCTGGTCCCTGGTACTTGTTTAGAAAAAGCCAGTGTAGTCTTTCAGGTAGAACACATCAAAAGAACTCTAGTACATACTTACAGGTGCACTATGTAACTTTTCTGTCTGGCAGGCAGTCTGCCACCTGATTATTAAAATGGATTTTGCCTAGAATGTTCCACAGTATGGCATAAAACATATATTTCATCAACTGAATTATAGGTGTTTTTATTGTTGAAAAATACCTTGACAAATCTGACCTGCAACCTAGCCTGGAGGCATCACCTGTTTCAATGGAGAGACACATTTATTGCCATACTGTGGAACATTCTAGAAAAAGCTATAACCTCTCCATGGAGGCAAGCAGGTGCTATACCTTTCACCATAAAAGTTACACAGTGACAGAAATGATGAGGGGAGAGGTGGGAGATATAGCAAAACATTTATAATCTCAGAATGGTTGTTTTGGAGATAAAAATGAATATAAAAAAGACCCGAAAAATAAATAAAAAGGGTAATGTGATATTTCGGCACTTTTGTGGTTACTTTTACAGTCCATTCATGTTTTGTGAGATATTTCAACCTCAACCAAGACATTTATGGGCACATTTGAGCACATTTCTGCCATATTGCCTGAAAATTATCATGGGTATCATTCAAATTGTTTTGGGAGATTTTCATTTTTGTCAATATTGCCCACTCCGAGGTGTAGGAAGGTCTTAGGCAGGCAACCATTTCCTTGTTGCTTTACAAATACAAGTCAAAAGAGAATAAACTCAGCCATTACATTCAAATAAGCTTGCTGACATACAAAAATGCCAGTACTTTCAGGCTGAGATGATCTCTTCCTTGGCCTGTTTCAGTCTAATTCATTTACACATTCAGTAGTATTATCAAGACTTAACACAAAAAAAAGATGTTTGAGATGGGTTATCATTTAACATTTCTATGCACCAGTTAGATGAGTTTAAGGATATTTGACTTAAATGCTGCAGAATGCTGCAGAATGCTGCATTTCAGTAGACATGTTGGAGTAATTTAAGTGGAAGTAGAGCTGCCCACTGAATACAGTGAGTGCTTATAGTACCATGGTCCTGTCACACTCATTTCTTTACAATATTACACAGAACTGGAATCAATAGAGGAATGTACAGCAGGTCAGAGCTTCTGTTATCTTAACATTACCTTCAATTATTTCTTAAAGATGAATCTTGTATTACCAGCCATAACCCTTCGAACTAAATTCTTTTTTCAGAGTTTCAAGTTTTTTTCCCTCTTGTGTAGTTTATATCTTGCATATTAACACGTACGCTCATTATAAACAAAACAGCATACAATCATACATATGCATACACTCACACAAAAACCAGCAGGGGATAAGTGGGACTGGCTGGAAACATGGGTGGAACCAGCCACTACCTTGTGTCACACAGCAGCAAATCAAATGCAGACTGAAGCCAGACAAAACACACCTTTTAAGAAAATACAGTATGTAACTGTGAAAATCCAGTATGTATCTGTGAAAAACCAGTACGGTATGTATCTGTGAAAGACCAGTATGTAACTGTGAAAAACCAGTACGGTATGTATCTGTGAAAAACCAGTATGTAACTGTGAAAAACCAGTATGTAACTGTGGATGGCCAGATAAGCGCCAATAACAATGCGAAGTTCTCTTTTGTAGACCTGTATAAGCATGGTGGTGGTCTCAGTTTGCTCCTACATTTAACTAAAGCTCAAATATTGGCTCTGCTCTGACAGGCCTCTATCACTCTGAATATCAGACATACCAAAAAGAATATGTGTCCTGGAGGGGAACGATAGAGTAAACCCCAGTACCACAGGATACACATCATTTACAACCTCTTTTCAAGAAGAAACACATTTTGAAGTCTAAGTCAAGATCTGTATGTGGAAACATCTGCAAATATAGTTTATGTATTTATATAAAAAGACAATATGTGCTTCTAGGCATTTCACTTTTTTAACAATAAAAATACTAGTAAGACACAGCATGTGAATCTCTCAAGTCTTGTTTAAGACCTTTATGTGGAATGTCAGTCGGTTGTCAGCTTTGTGGCCGAGCGACTTGTGCTACTGTTATTGGGCTTAAGAGCATTATGCCAGCAGTTCATGGTGCTGTTAAAGAGAGCCAGCTCTAAAGGCACAGCACGGTCACCCAGGGCCTGTCTGGTTGTCACAACACTGTTGGACTATAATATGTGGAAAGGAAAAGAAGGTCGGCCAATTTTCCTCCGCACTAAAAGTCACCACTTTGAAGACAGAGGGTCAGAAAGCTGGACGTCACCATGGGCCTTAGGGGGAGTCCAAATGAGAGACCATCTAGGAATCTGGACCCTTTTCCCAGTCCCATCATGTGACAGCTGAAACTACACCGACTTTAACTGGAAATCATGGATGTGTGACCCTGGATGAAGATGTTCCATCAGAGCAGCCGCTTGTCCCTCACAGTTCTGTGACATGGAGTGGGTAGGTGGGAGGAGGAGAGCTCAGGACCTTGGACTGCAGCTTCTGGATGTGACAGCTGTGACACAGGAGGTGGCCCTCCAGAGGATAACAACGGTGGCCCTCCTCATCATTTAGTGGCAGACCACAGTCCTAAAATTGTACAATGACAAGAAGAGTCAGTAATGCAGTTTAAAACATATTTCATTTATTAAGATTCATACGTTTTTTCTTCATGTTTCAAAAACTACTATTTTCTCTAAAATATTTCTGGTCATGGCACATTCTTTTTTATTCACATTTGTGTAATGTAATGTCAAGACAGATAAGGATGACTGGAACAAAACATAGAAACACATTTGTTTCACAATAATTAATTGTATCTTTCGTCACAATAGCGAAGTCAAAAAATTGAAAACTATTTTTTGTAACCTGGAAGATGGTTTTACATACTGAAATCACTGCAAAAATGTACTATAGTCTGAAGCGGCATGGACATTTAGGTGTTTTAAGACATTTTTGGAAATGAGAAAGTGTAGTGTGTAGAGAATTGAGAAGTGTTGTTCCTAATAAATTGTTAAGAATATCTATTTTCATTATGTTAAAACGACTCTTAAAGGTGTGCTCACTATGCAGGTTTTCTGCTGGGAGTCTGTCAACAGCTCGTCTCATGGAAATTACATTATTTTGCCAGGAATATTCCACGGACTAGTATTACTTATCAAATCTACATTTATTCAATTAGAAAAAAATGTAGCTCTTAAGTTTTACCCAGAAAATCTTTTCCAATCTTTTCCAATATAACATAAGTTCAGTGTTAGAATGAGGACAGGAGAATGCTGTGTGTCTGTTAAAAATAGGGAGCTCTAATTTAGAAAGAGTAAAAATATAAAAAATTACAATTGTTTTTTAAATAACTAATCTACTTAAACCATTAAAACAAATAATACTTTGTATTTATTTTTTAGTAATTTGTAACAAAATTTAATTAAAACTATGCCCTGTGATCATGTTTCATAAATTGTGTAAAGCTGAATTAGATCACTGAAGTACCGGGATAAGTGTGTGATTTAATACAAAGTTCAGTTATGCGCCAAATGGTGGAATGTGCTTTTGTCACTGAGTAACAACATTCTGTTGAGTGTATCATTTTCACCAGAGACTTCAACCGTGATATAACTTTTCCAGAGACAATAGTCTCCTCTCATACTACAGTATAATTATCGTATCTGAGACTTATACAATGTTTGTGTATCAAATGTTGACTAAGAAACAGAGACACAATCAACTCAGTGAAACATTTAACAATGTGGACTGTCAGATGGGCGATTGCCCCACCAGGCCACTGTTGTTGAAAAATGTGATCACGTGAATCATGGGCATAAAAGAGCTATACATGAAAGAAAAGACTTACCTCACAGTGATAGCACTCCACATGGTAGTCCCTGTCCATAGAGACCACCCGAATAGTCTCCTCCGAGCCCTGGCGAAACCACCAAACAAACAAACAAACAAACAAACAAACAAACAAACAAACATACATCGTGTTATATTTGATCTGATGATGTGATAGAACTAAATACAGCTCAACTATTGATAGAAAAAAATAAGAGAAAATTAAAAGCCAATTTCTTCTTCATAAGAATCCAGAAGTTCATTCTTGAAGCCGTAAGAACAAGATTTTATTTTTTGGGCCATTTCATAATTCAAGAGACGTGCTGCCATAAAGCAGACAACTGTTTCTATGCCGAGAGCTGAGAGGAGTATAGATTTGAACCACCGACTCTTACGACTGTTCATCTACTGTATAAAGCCATTATAATTTCTTTCCTATTTTTTTCAGTAAACGATTCAGTTCAATGCTAGAGCAAAGCTACTGTCGTTCGCCTCAGCCTTATTGTTGCTTTCACATGTGCACAGTTTCACATTACAGTACTTGATTTTCAAAATGTGAAAAGTTGCAAGCATGTATTTAAATCCATCCAACTAGTCCTCTCTCACAAACACAAACATTGTTGTCACATTATTAATTCTCACATACAGAAATATTTGGCCATGTCTTTAGAACAGCTTTATCGGTCGGCAAAGTGAAACAAGGGCCAAAGTCAGTCTTAGCGCTGCTTCCAACTTTTACTTCAGGTTTTACCTTATTTTTAGAAGCAGACAGCACACAGCAATCTGATTTTGGCACTTTGCTTTAACAATATACTCTATGGAAAAAAATATACAAATTTACCCACTCACAATTAAACATGCTGACCTTAGCTGTTTTTAGCCGAACCATGATAGCGTGTTAAATCGCTGGGGGAGCTTTGCCATGGTTTCGGGTTTCCTATGAATAAAGACCTGGCTTGATGGTGCTACATGGTCCATTATGAAGTAAAACAGAAACACAGCATGGTGCAAGGATTGGTCGCTGGAAGCTCAACAACCTGAGTGAGAGGTGAGTTTTGTAGGACCACTTTGCTTCTTCAATTAGCTGTGTAACCGTCTCGTTAGGGGTGTTAGAAAAATAGATTTGAAATACTTAAAGTCACGCTACTGGTAGCACAATATTTTGATGACATTAATGAGGGTGCATTCTTGCATTGATTTCATGGTCAATTATGGGCCAAATTTGGTCAATTCAGCAAGAACAGTAGAGGGCAGTACTGTAGCAATTACCATGTCAAACAGTGCCACACAAATAATAAATAATAAAGTCATTAAGTGCTGCCCAGTGGTCGAATGGTTAAGGCGCAGCACAGTATGCTAGGCTCCTTGTGCAGCCGAGTTCAAATCCCAACTCTGACATTTACTGCATGTCCTCCCTTCTCTCTCTCATCCGTCCTGTCTAAAAAAGCCTGCGGGCCAAAAAATCTTAAAGAAAATGAAGACTTTAAATGATTGTATTTAAAAGAGTCCAGTGTGAACAAAGTAAACAAAGAAAACAACTTTCACTGTTAGTCATTCAGTATTAATATTGTAAAAAATTACATCACGTTGTTCTTGCAGTGCTGGGTGCAAGAACAAATATTTTTCTGTCTTATGAAGTATGAATTGGCCTTAATTGGTGGCTACAATGTAGTATTGTCGGTGTTACCTTGGCTGGAAGAATAGGCTGGTTGCAGGAGGCACACTTGGGCGCAAAAACCCTGTGTTGAAAAGGATGTCATATTACAAATTACTTTAATAGTTATCTGATAGTTCCAAAAGTACCAGTAATAACATTTCATAAATAGAAGGAAGTGTGTGACTGTGAAAGTCCTTAAGGACTAGTATGTTGTACTTACGTATGATAGTCTTTGACACAGTAGATGTTGTTCTCCACATCTACGGTGAACGGGACGCCATCTAGACCCTCTTTACACACGACACAACGGAAACAGCCAGGGTGGTAGGACTTCCCCAAAGCTTGAAGGATCTACATAGCACAAATATAAGAATGTTCCATATGACACTGTGAGGGCATATACAATAATACAACTAAAGGTATTATAAAGTGTTGTCTATATTTACCATTTCCATGATGAGGTGACCACATACAAAGCACTTCTCAGCTGTCTGCTGGAAACCAGAGTACTGTAGGAAGAGAGGCAGAATAACTGTAGATATCTTTACAGCCCAAGCCCTTGCTATGTCTCACAAGTCTTTTTTTCACCAATTTCCATAATCTAAAACAACAAAGGGCAAATAATAGAAAGGTAACTATCTGTAGCTCTAATCCAAGTAATGCTATAACTGATGTGTATTTATTTATACATAAACAATGAGGTTTTAAGAATACCACATGAGTACATTTGACCAGGGAGCACTGCTTGCGAAGAAAAATAAAATATTTACTACTCTTTGGCGTGGTCTTGTCTCTTGTTTGGTTGTTGTGCAGCAGTATGTATCCTCTCCTTTTTTTATTTAACAAGGATTGTCCCAATGAGATTTGGAAATTTCATCCTGGCCCCTGAGGAGTTATGCCGTAAAAATCACTCTTTTTTTTTTAGAAAAGATCACTCTTTTTAGATTTGTTATGAAGATTTTTTTCTGGTGCTACAAAAGCAATGATAGTAGTGGGGACTTAAGGTATCTTATAAGTATGCCAGTAATAGGATTTCAATGTTTTTAGCCGTAAATAGGCTGTGTCCTTATGCAGCATGTTGTTGGTTGGTGGATTGTGTTTTACCTGCTGTTGCCTTGCTGTCCAAACACATTTATAGCCTTGTGAATTGTCTGTAAGAACACTGTCCAATTAACATCTATATTGTTTGTGGTTAACAAGGTGTGCCAATCAATATTGAGCTGGAGGTATTTTAGTCCTTGTCAGTTTTGTATGAACATTTTATGTGAGTTGGATAATTAAATTCGATGCAGTATTTTGGACATTGCTGACGACTGTTGGAGATTTAGGAGACTTAAACTGCCGCACAACAATTCATTTTCTCAACAAACGTACTGAAAAACATCTGAATATTTAAGGAGAGAAAGCTACTGAGTTCAACTTATGTACGATCACAAAATCTGTATCAGCGATAAAGGTGAGCGTAGCTGCAGTGTTCCTGTTGTTTATCTGCTTTTCTACAACCGTATAGTTTGATTTAAATTGATTGATTCTATTAGATGTCAAGTACAAACTAAATATGTAGAGTTGTAGACTTTTACATGTCTTATTAGATTCTCGCAGCTCTTTCACATTTAGTTGTGTTTTGTACTTTTACAGGAGAAAACGTCCTGACTCACCATTGACTCTGATGTGTTTTTGCAACACACTGCTAAAATTCAGAATGCTGTGATGTCATCAGCATAACTAGCACTGCTGTTCAGCTGTAACTGAAGAGTACACTTCCAAATTACTTTAATATCCTTAAGGTTCATGGAGCCATGCTGAAATGTATTATACATAAAGACTACTGTATTGAATCATTGCAGTAGCTGCGATTGGTTTGGTCAAATGTAATGTCAATGGTCTAAATGCCTCTTCAGTTGTTTAGATCGCGCCTGTTAATATAGTCATACCCAAAACAAAAACAGACAATTTTGAAAAAGCAACCTACCAGAAAATCTTCCTCGCAATAGACCTTGCCATTGACATTGTAGAAAGCTTTACCTCGCAGGCGCCGCCCTGAAACAAACATGGAAGAAGTTACAATCAAATGACCTTAACTTTTTTGTGTGCTGATACCTTTTGATGGTACTCAGTCCCAGTTTTGATGGGCAAACTACAGGCACAAATAACCTTCCCTATCAAAGTATATTCACTTAAGACTGCAAATTCCTTAAATTGGGTTTTTAAGTTATTTTAAGGCCTGATCCAGTTTTGAAATTAATGTTCTATCTTATAGCTAACTCTGCTCCTTGGAAGGCTCAACACGAATATCATAAATCTTGTGGATTAGTCAGATTTAATTGTCATCCCAACCCCGCTGCCAATGAAATTTATGAATGTCCTGCCATGCAGAAGACAAGAGCTCATCTCCTCCTCTCTTTAACTTAAAATGTATGCAATTGCTGTAGTTCACAGACAGACCCAAGTGTCACAATGCTGGGAAATGGCAATACATTAACACCCACATAAATGGCTGGAACAGCCCAGGAATGCTGCCCACACAATGGGTGAGACTTTTAAGACTTTGAGACAGAGAAGCAATTAGCATTTAGCTAGTGCTGTGCAGCAAGAGAAGCACAAACTTTAGAAGTTGTCTAATGGTGGACACAATGTTCAGAGCAGTAAATAGAAGAGGAGCCCTGCACAAGTGAGGAGGTGAGTGCAGCAGCAGAAAAGGTGTCCCGGACGCTTGTCTATGGCCTTTGCTCTGGGCTTTGGGCTCTGAAAGGTGAACACAATGGCCTGGGCGCTCATGACCGTGTGCAGCGCTGCTTGGGGAGCGGGCCGACTGCGCAAACGAGGACATTCTTTCTGTCTGAGGTCACTAGCTGGTCCCATTCAACCTCCCCCCCATACCTCTCCAGCACCCGCTTTCTGCCCATTCCTCTCAGCCACGGAGGGACAGAAGGAGGGAGGGATCCTTTGTATTTTTGTCAGTCCTGCGAAAGCCTACACCTCCACAAGCACGGCCCTCATTTGCCATGACTCGTGTACGTGACTTCGTCCATCTTCAAAATCAAACGCAACTCCTCACACAGTATAACAGTGTTGAAAGCTAGATTCAAGGACTTCTCTTTCAAACAAACAAGTTTGACATGTCAATAGAAAGTGGAAGGATAGTCAGTAAAGTCAATAAAAGCATCACAATTAAAACCTCAATTACATCAAGAGACACAATAGTAATAGTAAAAAAAACACATATGCAGGAGCAACAGTAGTATTTTACCAGCACTGGGTGTCAGGACTGGGGAGTTAATGGATAATAAAACATAAAGCAACCTTGAGGGGCCAAAAAGTGCTGTAAATGTGATTGTTATTGGTTATTGTAATGCACAAAATTGTGCTGGACTTTTACAATATATTTAATTAAGGTGCACTATGCAACTTTTCTAGTGGGGAATTTACCTGGAATGTTCCATTGCATGGCATTTAAACTTATCTATCTGCATCTATTTTAAGTTAATTATAGGTGCGTTCTTTCTATGAGCAGGGTGGCCTCTCCCCAGGATTTCTTACTTGGCCTGGTGGCATCACCTGCATGTCTCCATGGATGTCATACTGTGGAACATTCCAGACCGAGCTATAAGCATGAGACAAGCAGGTGGTGCACTTTCCACCAGACAGTTACATGGTACACTTAGCTCCTTGGCCTTACATGCATTTTTATTACAGCATCATTGTAAAAAATACCGAGGCTATTATATAGACTCTAATCTTTGTTTCAGCACCTCCCCACGTTAATCCCTAATAATTTGTTTTACAGAGACTCAGGAGTCAAAACTCAGGGAGATTGAGCAAATGAATGAGAATATTCAAGCCCCTGAGCTGCCTGGCCAGTCAAGACAACTCACTTATCCTTTACAAAGACATTTAGTCTGGGCACCGGCCTCACTCCCAGAATTCAGACGCTGCGACTAGCAAACAGATTAGCCAATCAGAGAATCCATGGTCTGTTTGTATCAAAACAAACCTGCTTGAAATTTACAAAAAAATAAAAAAAATCAGCAACTGCCTGAATGGAAACACAGAACTACATTTAAAGAACAAGATTAAATGAGGAACAGTTCTTGTCATGACAGGAGGAAGAAGATGCACCTGTCCATGTACGTACGTGTGCATCATTATATTTGAATCTGCATCAGGACTACTCTGTGACAAGCAGTTCAAGTAAACTTTTGGACTGTCTGATGAGAGCCTTTTCCATTAGTGCAATAAAAGCTAATAACAGCCCTTTCTGGTGTGCTGTTAGGATAGAAGGAGACAACAGGGTTAAAACCCTTTCCATTCTGGAGCACAATATTGGTTGGTAGGTGTTCCTCAATATTACTCTATCAGGTGAGTATCGGCCAATACCAATCCATCAGCGCATCCCTAGGAATTAATGTACAAAATGCTGGTGAGAAAAAGCCTATGGAAAAGTGCCTATTGAGTTCGTCTGAGGAAGGCCAGCTGAAGTGGAGGGGGTAGTTTTTTTTTGCATTCTTGGCCATTTCACGAAAAAGGGTGCAACCATGGGAGTAAGCCAAGAGAGGGCTCAATTATGCATGGTTAAACAAAGCCCAAGGCTACCAGAGAGCCATGTCTCAGCAAACTTAGCCAGACTCTGCAGTCCTGGACACTACAGGACAATACACCAGGGCCACATTGACTCACTAGATTAATTTAGTTACATTTAGTTATCCCTTTAAATTCTTCACTTTTAAAGCACAGCATGAAACATTCCCATAGGAAGTCAGATAAAGATAAACAAAAGAAACTGACTTTATCAATAAACCCTCTTGAGAAGTCAATGTGCATTTTTCTGCAGCCGGTGTGGTGGGGGCAAATTTCCTTCAGGACAAATAAAGCAATCTTGATCTTGAAGCACATTGACCCGTGAGAAAACCAATACTGTAATTTCATTAGGGCTGCAAATAACAATAATTTTGCTAGGAAATTAGGCTAGTGATTATTCTTTTGATTAATTGATTAGTAGTTTCGAATGCAAAAGTCACATGATGAAAATATTTTGTATTAAATTTGACGCAGATGAACCTCAATTGTTTGGTGGAGTGGAGTGTTTTCATCAAATACACCCAATTTACACATTTCCCTCAGCATTTTCAAGCAACTGCAACACAAATGCAATTTGTGTCATGAAACATATTTTCTCAGCTCATGGAATGTTTTGGAACCTTTGTATAGAAAAGTTAACAATTATTCTATTATTAAATTAGATGACAATATTTCAATAATTGGTTAACTGCGATGAATCGATTAACTTATTGCAGCTCTAGGTTTTTGTACATCTGTTCAACACTAATAATGTATGGTATTCATGAAACTAAAGTTAATAAACAAGTAGTCAATGGCGAGTTTATATGACAAGTAAAATTCCACCTTTACCAGGTCAACTTCAGCAATTGGACACTATTGGCATCTGGCCCCTCTTTCTTTAGACACAATAAATGGAAGTATGTTGCTCCGGTTACATGTAAATTATAGGTAGTTCATCCAGCGCCAGCGGGGGTGGGGTGGTGGATCACTATCCATGTATGGAACACATATGAATGGACACATCCTGGCTAAAAAGCTTTCTCTAGACATCTTCCTCTTGTTTGCCCACGAGGAAACAGAAGAGGGGGCTGGAGTCGGGTGACTGGGGCATTTAAAACTGACACAATCCACACATTGACCTCAGGAGCAGATTTAATTACACACTTATACATTTCTGTACCTAATTTTTGCACATCAATGACAAATTATACATTTTATTCTGCTAAATCGAAAACCAGGTGCATTTTCACCAGATATTGGTGACTTGATACAGAGTTGGGAAACATGCATTACGTTTTTACTTATAAGGATGTGGCATTACAAATCACTGCTTTAACATTACTTCTTTTCAGAAAAGACTGGAGTAAAATCTAAATAACACAAGTTAATGTGAACTTACCGCAGGAACAGCAGGTGAAGCAATTTGTGTGGTACAAATTGCCCATGGCCTGGCACGCTTGACTCGCTCCATACACACCCTTATCACACTTTACGCAGATTCCTGTTAAAGGCATAAAGTCCAGTTATTATAACAAAATTCTAATCCTTGACTTCTTCCAATATATGCTCAACAGCTGCACAAAAATGTTTTGTATTAATTCCTCTAAAACTCAACTCAACGGTGCAAAATAATGTCTGATATAAACTACATAGTGGTAGAATGAAGTTATGTTTCACAATATAGTTCATTTAGAAAATCGTTTGGTGGGATTATCCAGTTTTAGGGTTATTGCGTAATTGGCTATGTTTGCATCTGCACCAAACTCTGATCGTTATCTGATTTCTGGAGTAATTAGATATTGACATGTCACGTGAACAAAACAGTTACATCAGATGTGAGAAGAATTATGCAAAAAATGATTGCACAAAATGAAAGAAAAAGTTTTAAAGATTGAAAGTGTCATTTTAAAGTTCATTTTACTTTGTCTTGGAAATGCAACAGTTACCCCCAAAAAATCCATTGATTCACTGAAGTGTCACCAGGTGTCGATTATCAGATTTATCTTCAGGTAAACACACACCACTAATCAGATCTAATATTCAAAATCTGATTTGATTTTAATTCACTTTTTGGAAGTTTCAGCAACAACACAAACGTTTGATGGAATGATCAGCTTTAGAGCCAAAACACCAAATAACAACATCAACTACTTTTCCATTATGTGCAATGTTTTTGTAATGCAGAATAAATCATCATTACAATTGTTATCAGTAAAAGCTATATTTGATTTGAACAGATTTACAAATAACTAATATAACATTTATGAAAAACTTTCAATGTGCCCCAAATTGATGTCTTGTCGTGTAAAAGCTGTATGTTTATTTTAAAACTATACATGTAAAACATCTGAATGTTGTAGTGTATGAGAGAGTAGAGTATAAACTGGAATAGTAATGTACGGTAATGAATCGGCTAAAGCATTTTAGAAATAATAAGTATTATTTTTTTTAATAGTACATCATACAGCAGTATAAAATGATGTGATACTTGTGAAAAGCCTTCTGTACAATGAATTGATGTCGAAATTATTTGTTTTTAAAATATTTTTTATATTTCATTGCAAACGTGCATTACACCGCAGGACAGAAAAATGTCAAATACCTATATATTTTATTTATTTATTTGATTGGGACAGTTACAGTGTATATATGCCAGATTATAGCTAAAATGCTAGCTGTCGCTTAATATAGATAGGGCTGCTTGATTATGGAAAATAAAATTATGATAAACTCATAATTGAAATCACAATTATCTGCTTAGAGGGAACGTGGCTAAGATGAAGAGAACCAACAGATGAAATCAAAGTTAAGTGATGTATTTCAAAGAAGAAAAAAAAAACTGTTGTAAAATTATCATTAAAATACTTGTAATTGAATATTGAATACTTACTCTAAAACAAATGCAAAAATACCTTTTATAGCAAGGACAGAGGCATTATTAAATGAAAATGTCAAAAATAAATTAGAAAATTAAAAATGTATATTGAAAAATATCACTGTACAATCAAAATAGATAGTTTCACTATTTGACTAATCAAAAATATTATCACCGACAAGTAAAGGCCACTAAAATAACTGTTGGCAGCTTTTATCGTACTCTACAAGTAGAAAGGAACAATCCGTGAGCAACTTTTCCACTCAAGGAAATTAAACACACTTAAAAGTCAATGTTAATGATTTTGAGTAAACAATTTTAATCTAATCATAATTATAATTGAAATGTGTTGTAATTGCACAGCCTTATCCACATAAGAAAGAGCTTGGACAAACTATGACATTGACAGCCTCTGTGGGGTCACATTCCACAGAGAATCCAGGGTCAAAGCCTGGAAGGGGTGAGTCCAGGGTCATGGTACTTACAAGGCACAAGATCTCACAAGATCTCAATGGGGAGCAGCCAAGAAGCCCCTCTCTAACATCAACTTGGATTTAGACAAAAAAATTATAATTTTAGGTGTGAACCACAGGTGACGCTGTGGCCTGGTTTTAAAATGATCAACCTTGTTTTTACTAAATTACGGACGTTGTTTATACAGTGAGTAAAGTCACCTCTCCACAGCTTTCAATATGGTGGTTTACAATTTGAAAATAATTGTCAACATTATGGACTCTAGTACCAGGAAAAGTATAGTTCAAAACATGCATAAATGTAAAGTAAAATGTATCTGGTTGTTTTTGTCACATTCACTTTATTTTGTCATGGACAAAGTTTGATTTTGTAGAGCTAGTCACAAACTTGAGGAATAGTAACGCATTTACAAAAATTAAAGATTTTACTGTTAAGTTATGGTCTCAATTATCGTGAATAATTGTTACACTGTTTTTTTCTCACAATAATAGTAGCACTAATATAGGATCTTGTTACATCCCTGGGCATTATAATACAGACTACAGCCATTATAATTCTGGGCAGGTGATCAGACTTGACCCCCACCAACTACGTCTGGCCTGCTGGCCCGGACCGTGTGCCAAGTGTCTGGAACTGCCCAACACTCCACTGGCTGGGTAATGAAGGGCTTTCTGGGGGGTTGGGCAGTGGTGGAGGGGACATATGTGATGGCCACATGGAAACTGAAACCAAAGGGTTGATGTTGTACATTTTGTATTTGTGTAGTGATTGGCGTTTCTATTGTCTTTTTTGTGGGTCTTCAAACACATTGCTTGTCCAGCATGAATTTCTCCATATGGAGACAACAAACCTCTAGTTTTCAAACAACACTGCTTTACAACATCTGACAGTCTTACAATGTAAACGAAACGAAAGAAGTTGCAGTGGACCCTAGGGCAGTAGGAGCCCATGATAAGCTGTAGTTACATGGACTAGTAATTGAATTGAAGTCTCAACGTATCTAGGGGTTCAATTCAAATGGATGAGCAAATGAGTTGAGAGTGTGTCCAAAAATACAGCAGCGATTAGAATTTCTTAAACAATTAAGGATGTTCGTAATCAGACAAAATGTTATGCTGACCTTCTATAGAGCCAGTATTGAGTCTATACAAATTATACTGAACAATAGACTGCAAAATATAAATCACAGATCCTTAGACTGGTAAAACTGCCAGGTAAGATCATGAGTGTGGCCACTCTAACCTCTCCACAGATCATCTTTGAGCAGTCAGTTGTGAGACAAGCTCTGAAGATCAGTGGAGATCCCTCTCATGTGCTCAACAATCAGTATGAGCTCATACAATCTGGAAGGAGGTATAGAATTCCCTTATGTAAAAGCAACAGGTATAAAAACATGTTAATTTCCCAGTCTATTAAGTAAATTATGGATAATGGACTGACTGTGCAGTGCGTTGTGTTTATGTAATATATGTTCTGTGTGTATTTTGTTTATCTTGTGTCCTGTCTAAATAGAGTAGAGTAGTCACTGTATAACCCCGGCAAGCACTATACAGCCCAAAATACAGCTTTGGCAGTTTTATAAAGTGTTGCTATGGAAACAGGCTGTTCCCATTGGATTGTCCTTATGTTCTCTTCTTACTTGCTCAACCTTTACTCCATTATCTCTGGCACTTAATCATGCCTCACTCACCTGCCCCACATCCACTGCTGCCTCTTCCCAGGCGAGTGCAGTTACCAAATAGCCCACTAGTCTGTGAATCCACCAATCCACCAACATGATCAGCAAGTACCTGCCCAGTCTCATTTAGCCTAAAATTCCCAAGCCAACCAAACCAAAAGGTGAAACCCAAATGCAACAAGCTATTGCCCATCCAGTAAACAGCAGACTACAGGAAAGCAGGCTAAGTTTTTATGTAATCAAGGATAGAAATGAAGACAACTTTGATTCTTCATTATGGGTTGTGGTCTAGAAGAGATGCAGTGAAGGCAAACACAATAGTATCAAAACACTTCAATACATAGGTCATTAAACTTCGAATTATTGACTGTTAATAATTATAAATAAAATAAAAGTATTTGATGAGTATATAGATGAGACTACCATTTTACAACATAAAGTCTGCATGTGTTGGGCATAAAGTCGGAGGAACGCAGCGTGGAATATGAAATAAATAAAAACATGCAACCCTTCAATAATAATAAAAGCATTCAAATTCCAAATAATCAACAGACCTCTTCCAAAACAGGAATTACCTACCAAAATATTCCTTTTTTATGTGCATTTCCAACTCCATCTCCAGTTCCAGTGTGAGCGCCTCTAGCCGCTTCTCGGCCTGGCTGGGCCCGTTTTCCCTACTGGGGGTCACCTGGTAGGGCAGCTTCACTCTCTGGCTTGTGGACTTCGAGCTGTAAGTGACTACAGAGGATGAGCAGCCAGTCGTGTCCCCAGGGCCACAGGACAGTTGCTGCAGATCTGGAACCAAAAGTCCTTGCGGGTGAGGCACACGGCTCTGAATGCCACTCGAGTCCCCATAATCCTGTGGAAGCGTGTCCTCCTGTAAACTGGTGCCCAGCATTGATGAGCGGGGCGAGGGTATTTGCAGGTCCGGGTAGGTGCTCATTGACCCCCTCGAGCTGCGGGAACTCCTGGAGCTCTGACTGGAGATACTGGAGCGGGGACTGGCCACACAGTTAACAGAGGGTCCTGGCCGGGTGGTCCCATCCTGACTGCAGATACTGGACCGAGGGCTGGCCAGCGGCGGCGCGTGTAAAATGCCCCCATCCAAGTCGTGGTTGAGCATGGGCCCAAAGCGGGAGTCAGAGTAGCTAGACCTGGGGCTGGTGGTGAACGAGTACTGGCTGGCTGTGCTGGACCGGGAGCTTGTATGCCTCTGGTCGTAACCCATGCTTATCCCACTGGTGCGATTACTACTGGGCTTACTGCAACAGTCACAGCTGTTTACACTGGCCCGTGGGCTAGACTGTTTACTTGTGTCGCTGGCGCTGCTTGCATAGCTAGACCTAGGACTAATTATGCCGTTCCCCTCGCAGTGGATTAGACTAGACCTGGGACTCGTATACCTGTCCTGGCCCGGGACCACAAGACTCGTGCGAGGACTGCTAATGCTTGACCTGGGACTGGCGTGTTTGCTTTGTTCTTGAGAGGACAGAGAAGACGCCAGACTGGAACGCGGGCTGGTGGCATTGTACTTGCACTCATGATTGTTCGTAATGCACACGCTGTTGCACCTGTTGCTGGACACTGCCGCGGGTTTGTTGAGTGAGACACCGTCATAAGAGGAGCCGGTGCTGTACCTGTGGCCCAGCACCTCCATGGAGTACCTCCGATGTCTCTCGCCTGTGTAACACGGCAAGGCCACTTCGGATTGAGTGCAACAACCCTCTTCTCCGTACACCGTGTCTCTTTGAGGCGCGCAGAAATCCGCTGGCACAGCCCGGTTGCAGTTGACTGGTCGCACCGGAGCTGCAGTGTACACTTTACTTCCACAGGTAAAATTCTCCACTGTGTGGTGTTGCTGGAGGAGCACAGATGCTCCGTTCATTGGTGCACTTTTATGCTCTACAGTTGGAGCAGGGAAGTCCAAGTCTCTTCTCGTATTGTACATCCCATCGTTGTATGGATCATACAGGGAAAGGTCTTCCATCAGATTAGTGGCCCTTAGTCCTAAATCTTCCTGGTAGTGCTCCATGTTGAACCTCCAAAGCTAGAACTAAGTTGTGTGCTCCGATGTCCAAGAAGCTAGCACCGCGCAGCTTTGCGTTTCACATGGAAATCAAAACAAAACGCGGAGGTACACCCGCTGCTCATTTAAGGAAAGCCGCCTGTTTTCACATAGCTCCTTGGTCGTACACATCGTCTTCATTTGCTCAGCAACGTCCAGTGGGAAAAAAACAAACTCTTTCTTGCCGATTCAGCCGGCAGGGATACGTTTGTCAACTTCGGTTTTTGTTAAGTTGAAAGGTCTTTACAGTCAGCGGCGCGCTGCGCGGAGGAATTTCTCCTTATTAGTTTTTGCAATAATTTAATTTCTTCCATGGTTTGTTTCAGAATTAAATCAGGTATATACACACGCATTGTCAGTAACCACCATGTAAATGTTTAGCAATAATAAAGGCTCATAAAATACAAACAAACGTCCTTTCATTGAAGGGACTTTTTTGTGTGTCAGGAATGCGAGGATGGAGACGTGGTGTGCTGCGCCTCTGTGGAATGTGGTTAATGCTGCAGAGAAACAATGATTGCGACCAACTCAGCAAGGGGCTGCCGCTTCAAAAAGACAAGACTTTAGAAAATACAAGGGGAATTCTGCATTCATCCAGTCAGACTAAATGACATACAAAGCACGCATCACCTGGTACGGCTCCTTAATATTTTGTTCACCTTTTGTAACAGATACATATAGTCGAGAGAGATACAGCCCCTTCTGTAACTTGGGCCTTTCCACCCTCCTTATCACAGTATTACATTGTATTTATTTAATTATTACCAAAGTAGTATTAGGTTATTATGAATCAATACAAGTGTAACTTAATGTTAGTAGCCTAAGCAAGATGCACCAATCTGACACAATTTTAACAGTTTTTTTTAATTCAGAGTTAACAATAGCCAATACATGAATACACAATGCATTATATGGACATGGAATTACATTGTGAATATATACAGTAAATATAGTGTAATAATTCAAATCAAGTGTAGCATACAAAAAACAAAACACAATTTTAAATACTATTCATCAAGTACCAGCTACTGGAAGAAAGGACATGATCACAGCAGCAAATGCAGACAGAAATAACAAGTTTAGCAAAAATTGGCAAGCTCCAGAACTTTGAACCTTTCTTCCATGGCCTCGACTTTTGAACCAACAGACAACTTCATCAAGGTCATACTTCCGCGGCTTATAACCTAATTCTGACGTAGCTTTACCCATGCTGAAGTAATGTGTAACACCTGTTTTATACACTTCTGTACGAGTCAGAAGGGGTTGGAAGTTATAGAAAGGGCCAATTACATAATGAAGAATTTCTATAAGAAATGCAATGTAGTAAATCAGAGTCACTGGCAGACGCACTTTTGGAAAAGAGTATCCTAATCCCTCAACAAGCGGTCTAAAAAATTCAAAATTGTTGACAGGTTGGCCATCAGAAATAAAGTAGGCTTTACCAGCTGAGAGATGGTGTTTTTCTGCTGTTAGAGCCTCAGCGGCCAATACATGTGCTGACACCAAGTTATCCACATGAACAAACTCCACAAGGCTGGAAGGTTTCCCATAAACAAACCTGAAAATCCCCTTCTCAATGTAACTCACAATCCTAGGTAAGTGCCTCTGCTCACCTGGCCCATAAATGCCAGCAGGTCTTAATGCACAGGTTCTTAGCACCCCAGAACCATCTCGCAACACTGTTCCATTGGCTTTTAACACGGCCATTTCAGCCAGGGACTTGGTTCGGGAGTAGTGGTCTGGATGAAGATGGAGAGGAAGATAAGGAAGACTTTCATCTCCATTTACTATTTCTTGGCCGCCAAACACCACATTGAACGTACTAGTGTACACCAGTCTAGAGACCCCATGCTCTGAGCAAGCCTTTAGAATATTTTCTGTGCCTTGAATATTCACCGCTTCAATTAATTGCCAATTAAGTTGTTCCCTGCCTGACATGCCATAGGAAGCAATGTGAAACACACAATCCACATTTGTGACAGCTTTCTCAACTTGTGCATAGTTTCTCACATCACCTTGCACAAACGTAACATTTTTTGGCAGGTCTAGCAGGGGTGGGGCTGTGTCAAGCAGAGTAACCCTGACCCCTTTTTCCTGGAGGATGGACGCTAAGCTGTAGGGTTAACAACAAAAAACAATTAGTTAAAGCCAACAAAAAAAAACATTAAAGCTGCATTTTATTTTTATTTCAATTTAAAAACTAGCATTGCCCTGAACTTAAACTTAGTGCGACAACGCCACCTTGTTGACGGATCTTGCAACTGATGTTGACTGTGGAAGCATAACAAATATATAACCTACCGGAAACCAAAGTATCCACATCCACCAGTTATCAACACCGAAAAAGAAGGCTCCATATCAATCAATTCTGAAATAAACACAAAATACGTTTAAACTTTGCAGTAAAGACATACGATCTCATTAGCACGCTAGCTAAACTAGAACCAAAGGGTATACATTTAACCAATCAATTATTCCTTCGCTGTCAACTCTATTACATAAGGAAATCTACAAAAGAAGTGGCCACTCGTGATCCAAAAGTGTTGGACCTCTTACCGAGTTTTGTCTTCGTAGTTTCAGTATAGTCAATACTAAATAGTTCTTATAAAAATGACAAATAAGCGACCAAACGCCCCATAACGCACAGGATCTTAATCAATACTTCCAACTTAACCAACAGTTCACCTTTATGTAACGCTACCTTGTAAATTTGGCGCACGTTGAGCATAGACTCGTGCATCTGAAGCACGAAGGCTGTAGCGAGGCAGAAACCGGAAGTAAACTTATTTAGTATTACATATTTTTCACGTTTACCTTTGAACACAAAAGTACATTTTAGTAGAAAAACGAATCATTTATCATACTTATATTTACTGATTTATGTAGTTAAGTCAACTGTAAAAAGCTGAACCAATGGAAATTAATAGCATTTTTTTTTTTTAAATGTTTTTATTTATTTTGAACGATTTCTCTGATAAATAATTTCTCATTTCTGTGTCCGTCTACAATCATTTGTAAATTAAATATTATAGGCCAATAATGTTGGAGCCAAACTTGGAAGGTTGATCGTGAAAGTATTAAATATTAACAGAAGTTAAATAGCTCCTTCTGGTGGTGAAGAACAACTTTGTAAGGGAGAGACTTACACTTTTCCGGGCACTTACACACTGGGCAGCGACAGATCATCGAGGACGTTGGAGGACTTGGTGCGAACACATTTTCAACTATAATACTTAACCTGTACAGCGTATTAACTTAAATTCTTTGCAAATGCGTACTAACATAGATTTAATTCGACTGTGCTACTCCAGTTGTTTTATTGGAATACAATTTAGTCAAATAGTCTACACAGCTACGGTTAGTTACAGACTCAGCAGGCCTGACTTTTATGGTGTTATTTTTGTTTCAATATTATGAGAGCAAAATATATAAATCCGAGAGCAAGAATGTAGTGATGTACCCTGCTTACTGACTGTGTGGCTTCGCTCAACGTGTCCACCGTCACAGTCTCTGCTGTGCTCTCACGTGTCTTAACAGACAATCTTGCGCTTACGAAATGTATTTTTTCAATTACAAAAAAGAGGAGTTGACAGAGCGAAAAAAACGCGCAGGAAAACGTTTTATAAGTATTAGTGTAACCCTAGCTTTTGAGTGTATCCGTTGTGGAGTGTCAAAGAATCACCAGGAGAAGTACAGCTCCTCTGGAAAGGTTTTTAAATGGGCTCAGAACTTCTCTTTTATCTTGAAAAATCCTGACTAGATATTTTTCGCAACCCACGTGACCTCCTCACAGCAATATTATTACGCCCCAAAAATAGTTCCATCCAAATAGCCTATTTCAATGGCATTACGGCATACAAAACAGTGAACAAAAAAAAGAAATCCTCTTACATTAGTAATTGTAGTTCTACTACTGCTAATGTGCCTTGAATATTCACCGCTTCAATTATTAACTGAGTTGTTCCCTGCCTGACATGCCATAGGAATCAATGTGAAACGCACGTCCACATTTTTGACAGCTTTCTCAGCTTTCTCAACTGCACAAATGTAAAAAATGTTGGCAGTTTTTGCAGGGTGGGGCTGTGTCACCCTCCCTTTTCCTGGAGGGTGGACGCTAATCTGTAGGGTTAAACACAAATTACATCAACAAATTACAATTAATTAAAGACAACAAAAACATAACATTTTAAGTAAAAGCTACAATATCATAGAAAAGAAAAGCTGAGAGAGAGCGCAGGATGGGGTGTTAAGATTTGTGAGAGCACAACAGATATGAAATAAAAGCATTAGGTAAATTTAGGTTTCGTCTTTGTTTTGGCAATTTCAAGTTTTTGAGTTTTGTATAGTGTGTTGAAGATTGCAGTAGGATGTAATGATCAACAATAAAGTTAATTATGCATTTGTTACAGGTATGATGGACCTAAAACAGTATTTCAAAAGAATTGTTTTTTCTGGATCCTTCGAGAAACCAGACCTTGCAACTTTGAAGTTAATCCATAAACTGCATGTTATGTCCATTCCTTTTGAAAACCTCAGCATTCACTGTGGAGAGAAAATAATCATGGACCTTGAGGTAATCTATGACAAGATAATAAATCGCAGTCGAGGGGGTTGGTGCCTTGAAAATAACTACCTTTTTAGTTGGGTACTGCAAAAAATGGGCTATGACGTCACAATTCTGGGCTCCAGAGTTTTTAACAATAGTCTGAATGACTTTGGTCCCCTTGACACTCATCTCATAAACAAGGTTGTGATTGACGGGAAGGCTTACATTGCAGACGTAAGCTTTGGGGTCTCTAGCCAACTATGGGAGCCCTTGGAACTTGTCTCAGGGAAGGATCAAATTCAGGCAGCAGGTGTTTTCCGTCTTTTTGACAAAGGGGACATGTGGGTGTTGGAAAAGACTGGTAGAAAACCTGAAGTCCTCAATCCAGCATTTGCCAAATCACGTCTGGTGAACACAAAGCTGTCAAAAACAATCTACTGCTTCACCATGGAACCACGAGGCCAGGATCATTTTATCGAGATGGGCCAAAAACTTCAGACAGATCCTACAATGCTGTTTACCAACAAATCAATCTGTTCGTTGCAAACACCAACTGGATTTAAAGCTCTTATTGGCTGGACATACAGCCAAATCACATATTGCCCTGATAAAGGTGTTGATTTTTATGACATGAAGAATATCAATGACGAGGAGGTGGAGAAAATTCTGTATAGAGAATTCAATATAAGGCTGGCCAATAAATTACAGCCAGTTGACAAGACAGTAAACTACACACTCTGAAAAAAGTGTGTCTGGACTTGTCAATGATCCAATGTATCATATGCATTATTTGTTATTATAGCCTATATACCTTATTACTATATGTAATCAAGCTATAAAAAAAAAAGTAATCTTGAGTCACAATGAAGGCCTAATGATGACCTTCATTAGATTGTCTTGGTCTTCATTCATACCATGTAAAACATATATTTTGTGAGTGGTGAGTGGTCAGTGGGGCTTCTGTCAGTCTACCCAGGGCAGCTGTACAATGCCTTGTACAATAGTAATTTACCACTGGCATGAGTATACATGCATGGACTGAAGTCATTATTATTTGTTATTATTATTATTAACATTTGGCAAATCCAGTTGTGTTAGATGCAAATTTTTAACCACATTTTCAAGAAAAATAAAAAATATACAATGTTTTCTGACAATTTTCAGTTCTTGGAAAGTTCAAGGTCTAGATGTAGTTATTCATTCACCAAAGTAATAATTAGTAAAAGAAGTAATGGACAATCTTTATGGATACTATGTGTGTATGTTATGTAATACCATGAAGGTGTAGAAAATGCAGTATAATACAATGTTGTACTGAATAAATTGAAAGGATATAGTTGTTGTTGTGTTACTTTGAATGGCGGTTGGCAGCCAATTGAAAAGGTGCATTTGCCGCCACTTACTGTAGGTGTACGTCTTCAAAGTGTGTTTTACACGATACCATTAATTGTAGTATCGTCATTAAAAGATGTTAAAAATGGTATCATAAAAATTACACCAAATGGCAGATAAAAAGCCAAAAGCCGTTACGTCAGCAAAACCCGTGACGCGGATTGGTCAGGAGGCGTGTCCATCAGCGAGCGCAGAGGAAGTAGAGTTTGACTGCAGCCAGCAGCATCAGGCATGAATTCCTTGGAGCAAGCCGAAGGTACTAAAACAAACAATTTACGTGCATTTTACTCGTCAGTGATATAGTCTTTTGAAAAATAAACACAAAACTATAGCTATACAAAACAATAATGTAAAAACAACAACACGTCTCCCCTTTGTGTTCAGGTTTTGTGTCGCTAAGTGAGGTTCACGTTAACAGCTAACGTTAGCATGTTTGCTAACATGCACTACTGAAGGGGCAAGACTGAATGCCTGTATTTTCGGGTTTTCACGCTGTTTTTCCTCATCTTTTAATGTTAACATAGGCATACTACAACTGTTAACACCAATCATGCAGCACAGGCGTTACAGTGTTTGTAATTGATGATTAATATTATGCGAACATCTTCACAGATCTAAAGGCTTTTGAAAGAAGACTTACAGAATATGTATCTTGTTTGCAACCTGCAACAGGGAGGTGGAGAAGTAAGTTTATTAATCAAATGATGTTTTAATGTTAATTTTGTTAATTTGCTATTCATTCATATACAGTGACCTTACGATTAGACAATGTTATGTAATCTTTGATATAATTATATCGTCATACGAATGTGTTTGAACCCTTCCTTATTTCTCACATTTTCATAACTCTTAAATGTTTCAGATAATCAAACATATCTTACAAATCTGTCTGACCCTTTGTGAAAAAGTAACTTCATCCTGAACCTAATAACTTGTTTGGCCACACTGACAGCATTTGGCAGCAATAACTAGCATCAAATGCTTGTGATAACTGGTGCCATGACTTTTGCATCACAGAATTTTGGAAAAATTACAGGAAGTTGTCGATGTCAACAAAAGGCGATGTGCCATTGAAAACAGAGACAATTTACACTTAACCGACAGTTTAAACAATCATTTAACAAAATAAGTGTGTTGTCCGGTATTGTTATTTGTCATCTCCTAACTTTTGTGTAATTTTATATGGGTTGGCCCTTGTTTACATTATTTTTGATAGGTAACAGTTGTGGAATTAGCTCTACCTATGTCACATCTGCCTCTCATCTCCAACCAGGAAGTAGAAATGTATGTATGTATATAATATGTAGAAATTATGATTATACTTATGTATATATATAAGTGTATATGTATATATATGTATATATATAAGTGTATATGTATATATATGTATATATGTGTGTGTATATATACATGTATATGTGTACATGTATATGTGTGTATATTGTATATATATATACACACACACACGTCTGTATATATATATTATATTGTATATATAATGCAATGTGTGTATAAATATATATATATATGTGTGTGTGTGTAATATATATGTGTAATGTATATAATTAACACACACACATATATATATATATATAATTACACACACACCACACACACACACACACACACACACACATATTATATATATATATATAATATATATTATATATATATATATATATATATATATAATATATATATATATATATATATATATATATAATATATATATATATATATATAAAATTACCAAATACACTATACATATATACACATGTATTAGCTAGCCTGCCAGCCAGATCAAGTGTTCATCAATTGAAATCTCAGGACATTTTTAAATTACACATCAACATAGAATTAGGAAGCAACTCCCTGTTTGTGGAACAAAACCCATAGACTTTTTAAACTAAATGATTGTATTTTTTAATGAATGCAAAGCACTGGTTAGACACTATCCACAATGCCAGTGCTCTTGCTTTGTATGATTTTTATCCAATTTTGAACGTGTGTGTTTTTTATGTATTCGTTAATTGTATTTATCGTTTTATTGGCATTTTATCTGTATATCCTGGTTGTTTATTATTTAAATTGTAATTGTTTTATGTTTGTGCTAACAGGGGTGCTCTTGTAAATGTGAGCTTGCGCTCAAGACCCTCCCTGTATAAATAAAGGTTATAATATAATAATAATCTTGTGGCCTACTTGACTCTACCTCCTGGTGATAATTAAGGCTGGGTTTGGCCTGTGAAATTGAACTCGGCTTTCCAAAAAACGGGTTAATCAAAAGGTACTTTTTGATTATTTAAATCATTTAGGTGTTACAAATATGTAAACAATTCAGAAATCAGGAAGGGTTCAAATACTTTTTCTTGTAACTGTATATTTGCTGTAATTTGTTGAATGCAATTTCATTACAGTGATTTTGATAGTGGTGTCTGTTTGCACGGCAACTGGAGCATGGAACTGGTTGATAGACCCTGATACGCAAAAGGTTTGGTCATATTATTTTGATATAATACAGATACAGTGTTTTATATCATCACAACTGAATATTAACCAAGTTTGTACTTCTAACAGAGCTACAAATAGAAGATGAAATGTGAATGTATAGATGACTATAATAATTGTTTTTCTGTTTTTGTGATGAAAATGCTTGTAACATTACATTGACGTAAATAAGGGGCGTTCACATAACGTGCACTTAGACCACATCAAAATGGTACTTGAACTCCTGGACTAGACCAGGACTGGAACAAGACCGGACCAAATCGATATCTGTACAATGGATGTCAAATTATTAGGTTAATCAATAACTTAACTATTCAGATCACAACATATTTGTAAGAACTAAAACTTATATATATATATATCGTAGCTATTTTAGAAGCGTTATATAGTATTCAAACTATAGTTAAAAAATACATCTACATGTAAAGTACTTTTTATCGTACTGTTTTTGTCACATTTATTTTATCATTTAGAAGTTTTGATTCCGCAAAGTTGGGCGCAAACTTGAGGAATAGTTAGACAATATGAATGCAACAAATTTGAATATTTCACTGCAGTCATGTTCTCAGTAATTGTGAATAATTGATCAATTGTGATTTAAAAAAAAAAATACTCACAGTAATCCTAACACTAAAATGTAATATTGTGACAGCTCTAATCTGAACAAAACTGTTCTCAAACTAGGACCCAACAAGAACGAGTGTGAAAGCACCCTTAAAGATAGTTGACATTTTTATAGCTTGAAATGTCTTAATCAGAGTTTTGTAACTCTTTTCTAAGACACTTGGGACAGGACTCTAACATAAGGACTGATGACTTGGCTTTATTTTAATGAAGACTTGGATTTGGACTTTCAATAGAAGACGTCACTTGGCTCTGAGTCGACCTCGGACTCAAAACAATAGGATTATTACAACACTGGACTTAACTTTGTCTTTTTTTTTTCCTCGTTGTAATGCCAATATTGTTACATTCCAGGTGTCATTTTTTTCATCACTTTGGAATCACCCCTTTTTTACCCTCAGTTGCATCACTCTTATAGCACTATTCTTTGCTGGCATACACAAACGAGTTGTGGCACCATCAATGTATCCTTTGTCCTACATCTTGTATTACTTATTGTTAATGTTTTAAAACGTGAATCTTAGAAAAGCATTTGTTTAATTGTGATATATTGCACAGCTAATGCAGAACACAAATGTACCTTTTTTCTTTGACTCTTGACACTTCAGTATTGCTGCCCGTTGTCGAACAGTTTTAGCTGAATACAACATGTCTTGTGATGATGTAAGTAAAAAAAAATGTAAATATTGCTGGTTAATTAAATACCCAAGTCTTAATACCACATATTTTTTATGTTTCTATTATAGACTGGAAAGCTCATTCTAAAGCCACGGCCCAACATCCAGTGACTATCAACTATTGACATGGTTATCAAATAATCATGGGTTTTTGTTTCGATTATATCTATGAAGTGATTTTAAGTAAACTTCCACCCCTGCTCTCCTGATGGATAACTTTTATTACAGTCACTGTACCATTATGCCATTTCATGACTAGGCTGCTTTGTTTTTATGCTGAGTGGGTATTTTTTATCAGATGTTTCATTTTTAAAGTTAATAAACTGATACATATGTTTGCTTTATTATTTATATAAATGTATAGATTTTTCCCCACATATCATGTTATTTAATCTAACAAAGAGGTTAATGTGGCTGCAAAATAAACGCTTATGAATTAAACTGTCACATATGTGTGCCATATTTTTTTACATATGAAGTAATTATTTTTTATTCCCACCCATGGTTATGGTGTATGGTTACTCCTTCCCATACGACTCTTTACGACACATGACCAGCCGTGTTTGTGGCATTGGTTTACGGCACCACCAAGCGGCGAGCTTCCACATGGCCATACTAGTTTGATGAGTTGACAGAAAAAATATTCTGCTTATAATTACCTTTTGAAATGGGAAAAAGCAAAACCACCAAATTCAAGCGGCCGCAGTTCAACACGGCAGGATTACCGGCCACCGCAGCAAAGGAAGAGGATGACCAAAACTACGACGACGAGGGCTGTGCGGCTGAGGAGTTGTTGGAGAAAGTATGAGCAAATTGCATCAAAAGCTAACGTTACACTTGTTTGTCGAGATGTAGTACCATTTGGTAGTGTATTGTACGTCCTAATTTTGGTGAGGGACTGTAGGTGATTTTACACTTTGGCTGACCATGAGGGTCTGATTTTGACAAGTCAGGGTGAAACGCTCTTGGTGCAAGGCCATTGCACATAGATATTTAACATTTCAAATTTGTGACATTTTTAAACTTATGTTGAATGTCGACATAATGTGATTGTTTCCATATAGTTACAGAGCCCGAGACCAGATGTACGAGAGTTAGCATGCGCCAGCATTTCTCGCATAGTGCAGCAGAGCCACACTATCCCGGGATTCCTGCAGAGGGACGCCGTGAGGCGCCTGGGACCCATGCTGTTGGACAATAGTGTGGCTGTGAGGGAAACCGCAACAGGAGCACTGAGGTGGGAATGATGATCATCAAACAAGTTACTTAAAGGGCACTCTATTGAATAGGGAACAACATCAAAAGGTCATATGATATGCATGCATACTTGTAACCCAACCTTTATATTATATGGTTTAAGTTTAGCTTAATTTGACAGTGTTCTAGTTGCATAAAAGATCAATGTATATATTGTACACACAAATCATAGTGATCACTTAGCAAAGCTAGCTACACAGGGGCAAACAAAACATTTTGAGATTTTGAAAATCTTGGTAAAATAAAATACATACTCACAAAATAATTGAACTGGCTTTAGACCAAAATTGCCCAGAATGAATTTGTTAGTTGCCCTTCAAGGGCAATGGGCATAAATTGCCATATGGTCGACCATGAAAATAGGACTACTCTTATAAATCCAATATGTCAGTTTGTAAACTCGATAAAGCCAAAGAACATAATTGGTTGTGTAATTCTGCACTTAATTTACAAGAATGATTCATATGGTTTATATAATGTGGATAACATTGAAAAAATTGTCACAGTATGTCTGGGTCTGTTTCACCTGGACAGGAATCTGAGTGCCTGCGGTGGTCAAGAAGTGTGTGAAGATATGGTGAAACATGACATAATGACTCCACTCAAAGCTCTGCTTACAGAGGTTAGATATTTTGTGAATACAATCTGATTACACATAGTTTGATCATGAAAAGCTATTTTCACATATATTGTTCTGTAAAGGTAGCTTTATGAAATGTAAATATATATTTTTTAAATTTGATATGGTTTTAATATTTTTTCTTTTCGTAACTTTAAAAAAAACCCAATATTTTTATGTTTACCAGTGCTCGTCTGGATTTGAGATTTCTGTTGTGTCAATAGAAGATACGAGGAGTCCAGTGGAGTGTGTTGCTAATGAGGCTGTGAACCTGCTGTGGAATCTATGGTAACCCTTGAGTTTAATATTTTCCATATGATTGGAATATCAATGTGATGATTGGTAACATCAAATGTACATTTTAAGGGTGATTTCACACTGCCACTAGTTAGGTCGACGTGAAAGCTTTCGCTCTTGTTTGGCCCAGTGTGAACAAGGCACCAGTAGTCTGTACTGCAGTAAATGATTGGCTGAGAGTGGTGTGAAAGCGGCCAAACAATTTTAACTGTGCTGTCCACGGTGAGGGCAAAATTATAAAAATATATTTGTAGGAATTACCTCTTTTTTTATTTATTTATCAGTGAGTCACTCTTGCCTCTGCGTAGCCAGATAAAGCCTCTGTGTGCTGCTTGCACAGGTTTTTTTCTGCTGCCGCCATCGTGCACCGCGTACAAAACTGGGGAAATTGTGCGTGCTTGTGTGCGTGCGTATCCATGCGGTTCTTTAAGTTCGAAGCCTGTCATGGAAATAAGTTCATAGTTTCAGCTGTTGCCTTTCATGTGGCTCATGGTGTGGCGTTAGGAATGAATGAGGAGCGGGGCATGTGACCAAGACTGACCCAAAAGTAGAGTAAACGGAACGAAATCTAGTGTGCACTGGGGCAGCACTGGAAAACACTTTATAATATAAACCGCATTCGATTTGTAAACTACTTTTCTACACGATAAGCCATTATAATATATTTAGAAAATGTTAATCTTGTCATTTGCTTTGTCATCAGTGAGAGCAATACTCAGGCGCTTTCCATTTTCAACAAAGCTGGTCTCCTGGATGTGGTTGTCCAATGTTTGGAGAAATACCCACACAATGTAGAACTGGCCTTATCTGCTGGTAAGTATTGGAACAAAAACCTACATACCGTATATAGATATATCAGTATATATCCATATCTAAAACCTTTTTTTTTTTGCCAGCCCACTGTTTACACACTGTGACTGAGGATAACCCAGAGCTGCTGTGTAGCATAAACACTGCTGTACTCGGAGTTCTGGAAAATGTTCTGCTGTCATCTCAGGATGGCATGGCTCACACTCTCCTCAGAGCCCTGGCAGCTGGTAGTTGTGATATATTTTATACTTTTACATAATAGAGTTACTATACAATGTCTGAAAATTTATTTTTGTATTTTAGGTACCTTATGGAACATAAAAGTTAATCTTCCTGCTGCTCACCAGGCCCGAATCCTCAACACCGTTGTAGCAACTTTGTCGCAATGTTTGGATATGGATGCTGGAGCCTTGATCCCTAAACTCATACTGGCAGAGGAGGACCGCCATCTGAATGCATCATCTGTGGCTGGTGTGAACAATGAAACCTCTAGAGAACTTCCTGAGGATGAAATGGGTGAAGAGGATGAAGTGCCAAATCCAAAGATGAATAGCAAAGCTGCCAATATCGATTACGATTTCTCAGACTTGTTGCCTGTAAGTGAGGGTTTATTATGTTAGGTTTTTCCTTTTAACTTAATACTTCTACCATTGTTTAACAGATATGCACTATGTTAGGAATACTTACTATGACAACAGGCTTGGGTGGTAAGGAAATCTATAACCTTAAGGATGCCAGTTCCAGTCTTATCTCAAGTCAGTCAAACTGTTGACACTTCATAACTACCCCTGAGGCTCTTAGTGGACTATTGCTGCTGCAGTAAGATGACAAATCAAATCCTTTTTGAAAAGCTCAGCTTTATTGGAGATCCCTTAGTGATGGAATTTGTGTCATACAGCTATTAATGTGAATTTGGGTGGGATATCCCACTGTTGTATCCGCTGCGGAGTGTAGATTGCAATTTTACTAAAATTACTTTTATGTCATTTTTGTCCAGAGGGTTAGAGAGGAGCTAAGGGAGGCAAGGGCCTTGTTGGCAGCCCAGCAGACATCCTTGGAGATCATTGTCAACATGTGCTGTTCTGATGGTAAGTGTTGCAGGCAAATAATCATTTGTGACTTGGCATTCCCAAATGCCTATGGCCATGTACTTAAATATTAAGGCATTTTGTTGGTAAATGTTTTTTATTAACAATTTCAGACAAATGTATTTAAACCAGTAATTTATTTTGTTCAGATCCTTCAGATGATGAATGGGAGGAGTCATCAAGCAGTGATGAAAGTGAATTGGGGCCAGATAGCCTTTGTGATGGAGTGTCCAGCCTTATGTCTCCTTTGTGTTTATCAGCTGAAGTTCATGGAGCTTTGATTGATCACCACATTCCCCAAAAGGCAAATATATTTTCACTACCACATTTCGTGGTAATCCTTAGTCGGTTTTTCTGCATTTGTAATATTTTAATGTTTAAAATGTACAAAAACTGTCTATGTATAGAATGTAGAAAATAATTTTGTTTATTATTATATTATTGCTTCTTCTCCCTAGGTGCTCAAAAAGACAGAGTTTCCTAGACGTGAAGCTATTGATATATGTCACCAGAATCCTGCATGGAAATGCCTAATTAAAAGGTAAAAACCTCAAATAATCACATATTGATGCTCTAATATCCAGGGCTTCTTCATTTTTTTGTTTAGATTGGAGAGAGTACAGACACGGGCCCTAACGTGCCTCCATAGTATCCTTTCCACGATGGATGTGGAGTCTCTGGGAGGTGTAGCAGCTCTACAAGAGGCAGCCCTGCATCTCTCGTCACTAGTTTTTGGAGGATCAGGTGTCCAATAATGAGGCAGTGAATATTTTATAGGCCTTACATGCATATGGAACTTACACATGTTAAATTTTTCAGAAATGCCTACTGACGCAGAGTTTCTGGAGGCTGTAACTAGTGCGCTGAGATCTCTATTGCAAACTATTGCTTCCAAAAATATTCCCCAGGTAAACTATAAATTAGTACCAGACTGCAAGTTGTTTGTTTTGGTTATTTATTATTGAATATTACCTACAAAGTGTATATTATGATTGTTGTAGAAAAAGCTTCAGTTGTAGTCAACAGGATGTTTCGACTCTCATCCAAGAGTCATTCTCAATCTGAGGATCTAGTCTGAGAGTAATGGATTATCAAAATCCTAGTGTACGCTGGATGTAGCTCCTTCAGTTAGTATCTGAATGACCAGGGCTTCTCCTGCCCCATGGCTTCAAAATCTTAAATCTCCATTCCCTTTCTGTTTTCTTTTTTTTTTTTAAATGTATTTATTTTTTTAAACACAAATGGCCTCCTTAACTCCTCTTTAAAATCATCTCTTCTGCCTATTAAGAATCTTCACCTTCTTCAAGACTGGTTTGTGGCTTTAAGATGAAGATGTATGGCACTCTGTAATCAATGCGGTGGACCTGAATATCAGGTTCACAAGGGAAGATGCCAAGGAGAACCACTTGGCCTTTCTTGATTGTTCCACTATCATAGAAGAAGGCGGGAAACTCCAGATTGAAGTATATAGGAAACCTACACACAAAGATCAGTACCGTTGACTCTAATATCCACTACAGCTCAAGAAGTGCCCACCAACAAAGGGTACAGAAGCAGATTATGCACAGTATAATAATATAAACAGAATACTTAGAAAAAGAAAATGTATTGTATTGTTCATAAAATTGTTTATTGTACTGTTAATACAATAAACCAAACCAGTGCAATATAACAAACACATCGAAATGACGGCTGGTTTAGCTGTTCTGAACAACTCTATTTGCCACTAAATGTTTCTACTGCTTTCGAATAACATGCCAGCTCCTGTAGGTAAGAAAAGCTCACTTGTTTTATGATGAAAATGGTATTTATTTCTCTTAAATTAACTTAAATTAAATTCAAAACTAAATGATATAACGACCAATAATGATTCTGGCGTACAAAACAAGATAAATAGAACAGAGAATAATCCAAAGAGATGGTCTGCATGGTGAGTGGACAACACCACTATTATTACAATGAACCATGAACCATCTCGGACTCTGAGGACCTCAGAGTCCGGCCTCCTGCTGGTGCCCAGAGTCAGGACTAAACATGGGGAATCTGTGTTTCAGTTTTATGCAGCTAAAATCTGGGACAGTTCCTGAGGATTTGAGACAGGCCTCTACTCTGGCAATGTTCAAATCATAGATAAAAACTGTTTTGTTTGGCTGTGCATATGACTGAAATGATTTTCTCTTTAATGTCTGAAACTATTTGATGGATAGTCTGAAAATAGCATCTTTAAATTTCTTTAATGTAAAAGGTCTTTAGAGAAATTCTTTACAATTCTGAAACTACTATTTAGACACAATTAAACATGTAAAAAAATTCTGCTCGACACAATGGCCCATTCTGCCGGTGTTCAAGCGCAGCTGCATAGCAGGTGCCTGGGGAGAGGGTTAGACTATACGCTGGTTAGATTATCAGTCGGCAGTAAGACCATTGCAAAGTCCAGGAAAAGCCTGGCGAACCTACCCACTGATAATGTGCAAGTTTTAACACTAAAACCTTTTGGTCGAGTTTTGTCTGGGACAATTAGTTTAGCGAAAACTAAATCTAGGGAGGGGGCAGACGAGACCGGGTCCATCATTTAAAGATACAAAAGCGCCACACATAAGGTGGAGGCGTCGACTAGATAGTCGTCGTAAAAGATACATACACTCTGTACAGACGTATGCAGAGGCAGATGGCGCGCTGACGTCTAGGGACGGTCATACATGAGAAAGAATCAATCTAAAAGCGATGTGCCCATGTAGTGTGAAGCACTTTGAATTGGCTTGTCTACGAATTGTGCTCTACAAATAAACTTAAATACAATAGTGTTTTTAAGCCATGGTCATTCAGATGCAAATCAGGTGCACATCAGTGTTGAGAGAGCTGCAGTTGGTTTACAATAAGAGTTTGATAGGCCATTACAGGGCTGTTGGAATACAAAGATTAGTTTAAAGTTAAACTGTAAACAGACAGACATGAGGTTCTGCCCGGTGGGCAGGGCTTACTCAGAGTAGAATAAATGAGTTCTCAAATTGAAATTGTTGACTGCTTTATTCCTTTGCACTATATTGTGTTTCTAGTGTATGGCACCCCAGCAGCTCATGAGTCTGAGTGAAGCAGCCAGCCGCTGTGATGTTGTCAGTGTGAGAGTCAATGCTGTTGCTATTTTGGGTATAACCGGTAGTCTTTTGGCAAGGGAGAAGGCCACAGCAGAAACGATCCAGGTACAAGCATTATTAACGTTTACTGTCAAGAATTGGTGTTAACAAATTACCCCTCTTACAGATTATTGGAAATGCCTTACTACAAATTGCCTCTAAAGATACTGACCTAGCTGTGAATGGAGAGGCCCTTGATGCTTTGTTTGATGTTTTTGCGGATGGAGATGAGGCAGAGGTGGCTGCCAAAAACATCCAGTTACTACCTGCACTCAAAGCACTTCAACCGGTCTTTAAGGCCAAGGTAATATATATAAATGTGTGTATGTATATATGTATATATAAATAATGTATAAAATTTATTTTGAAATCAGGTTAATTAAGTTTAAGTTGATTTCAGTTCATCAGTGGTGGATTGTGTAGTGGAGCTCTGTTACATATCTGTGATACAAGTATGGCTATTATAGATTGTATTCTTATAGTAAATGTAACCCATTACTTTCCACCATTTTAAAGTAAAAAACAAAACATGTAATGTATTTATTTATTTTCCTCAGATCCGTAAAGAAGGAAGAGGCAAGTATACGCCACAGCAGCTTTGTGTGCTAGACAATGTCAAAACCAACTTGAGAAGATTCATCAGTTATTTAGAAAAGTTGGTGAAAAAATGAGAACCTTTCACTAAGCCCTATTTGGTGATGGGTATCAAAGGTGATCCAACAATGTTTTGGTTACCCTTCGGAATTGTCATTTCTCAAAGTACTGAGTAGTATGAGGAGCTACATTTGATCCTCAAAGGCGAGGAGAGCTCTTCAGACCAGTACTTACAGAACTGACAGAACTGGACGGTAGCTAAAACATCTTGATTTTAAAAACCTTATTCAGATGATACCTTCGAAACCTTTGATACCATGGACCACTCCTGGACAAATGAGTGTGCTTCAACAGATATGTTATCACGTTAACACAACATGGATTGTGTTATGGTTGTGAAATCATCTTATTTATTACCACGGCAATTATTGCCGTTTGCTTTGTATTCCTCTCAAAGCATTTTATTTTCTATCTTGCTGATGTACTGTACAGTTTGCAGTATGTTTGTTTTTTAGATATATAATTTTTTTCAGATTTGTACCGCAAAGTATACAACTTTCTTTGTGACCAGTCATTTTCAAACAAACTTAAAGTGCATGTGACAGGTTTGAAGTGGGACTAAATGCCTCACACAACCAAATTAACAGAGTTTGCACTAAAATACGCTAAATGTTGTAGGATCTGTAGAGAATGCTACTAAAATGTAGATTATTTTGTGTTTAGTTCCTTTTCAATATTACTTTGTCTGGTGTGATAATATATCTGGTAAATATACATTTAGTTTGCATAAAATATACATAAAATACGTGAAGTGATGCTGCGTTTTAAAACATTGTTTCCTAAACTTGAGTACCGGGAAAATGTACCTCTATTAAGTTAATCATTTTCCGACTGCATTGTTATCAAATCAGAAGATGAATTTTGAGTGCAGTAGATATATTGTATTTGTGACTATATTTATCTTTTGATGGACTAGTTTTAAAATGTAAAAGGCCGAATCTCTAATTGTGTAACCGTATACCATCTGTCTTGGATTAGGTTAATATTCCTGGGTTTAAGGTGCAAATGACATGTTAGGCTACCATTTCACTAAAATGCCATTAACAATCCTATTAAAGATTTTGCAATGAAGGAAAAAAAAAAATCTACAAAAACAATTTTGTAGAAGTTTATAATTTTACTTCCTGGTTGGACATTGGCATCACAGAGGAATCAGCTGATGTGACATAGAAGTGGTTGTAGAGGTAATTATAGAGCTTGAAAACCAAACTGTACACATGGGCCAAAGCTTGCCTAAATTACACAATAGTTATAATTTGACAAACAATTGAATTAACATGTTTATTTTGTTTTTGATGAATGAAATTAAATGTGTTCCTTGCAAAATACGTTTCACCTGACATGTATGGATGGAATTGTGTTCCGTTTGGATGTAATCCCTCTATGCATGTCTGATATGTTGTAGACTCAGTGCAAGTTCCTGTATTTTACAACCCTTCTACAAATTGCTATGTGAGTGATGTAAAACTATGATTTGTATTAACCACATGTATTACCAAACTAAAACATGAAAGTAATTTATTTTGTTTAGTAAAAGTGGCACATAAAAAACTTACTTAAAAGTTTTAAAGTACCTATTTAAAATGTACTTAAGGGTAAAACGTGATTATTTTTTTTTTACACTGATTTTTGGCCAACAGTAGCAATTCAAATAAATTTGAATAACACATTGAATTGAAATCGAAACATTTAATAATATTCATGTGAAGTTTATGTATATATTTTAGTTTGCTTAAAACTGGGGCTTGAACTCAGAATGTCACCATGAATGTGCTACAAATAACCCCTTTCATATGAAAGTACATTCTACTTTTCAGTCCAGTTAAAAAATAAAAAAAAAATGGAGTAAGTGTGTTAAGTATCCACTGTATAATTACTTAAGTAAAATTCTTGTCTGTACTTTACCTAAGTTGTACTTTGTTACTTTCCACCACTGCTTTTAATTGATGCAGAACTGGGACAGTTGCCATAGCTTTTTGCTATTCAAAACCAAATAATGTGACTGAAACACATAATGAATATACATTTGTTTTTGTATGTATTATGAAGCTTGGAAATTGTATAAAACATCATTTGGAATTCAGCACATTTGATACTGTAAAAAATATATATATTGTTTTGGACTGTTTGGCCAAGCTATTAATAAACTTTATATTGAGCAGAATAAAAATGCATAGTTTTATTTAACTCTAGTATAATGTATTTTGTTATGTAACCTAAACAGTTGTGAGTTGTTGCCATTGTTGTTGCGTAAGAAGAACTTCTCCGCCTCTTTCGCACATGTCCACGCATGCGCCCTCCACATGCTTCACGCACTGGACCGCCATTGACAGGAAAGGGCAGAGACTCCGCATTCGCACGTTACTCCTCTCAACTCAGTAATTTGATTTGAGCTGAATTTTACGAAGAGTTGAAGCTGTTATTTATTATTTGTGGAGGATTATTGTTGACATTGGGTGTCTTGTTTCTGGCAGGGACGAGTTTGAGCAGATTGTAGTAACGGGCAGCCTGCTAACACCACTGTTGCAAGGCTTCTGCTAACGTTTGCTAACCTGGCTAGCGACGCGGAGCACACGGGCTGCTCGGTGCTGGGCAGGGGGGCACTGTGCCTTTAGTGGCGTTTGATGGATCCGAGAATCGCCTGGTTTCAACCAGAACAGCGTGGACCAGCTAACAACCTGTGGATGCAAATTTGGGAGACGACACAAGGGCTTGGGTACTTGCATGTAAATAACAGCTACACATCTGGGTCTCCGAGCGGGGCGTCCGGAAGCAGTTGCAGAAACGGGGCTCTTATTTCCAACAACGGTATTCCAATGGAGGACCCCGAAATAACAGGGCAACAAGACTTTATTCCACTGGAAAGCAACAGCAACTACAACCACCGAGCCGCGGGCAGGGGCTGTGTTGGAGGAGTGGGACAGCAGCAGGGGAGCGGGGTGCTGTGGAAAGGGCTCGCAGACGGACTCTCCAACAAAAGGAAAAGGGACAACAAAGCTAGCACTTTTGGATACAACTCCAGCCTCTTGCACACCGGCAATGACTGTAATACGGGGAGAGTCGATGAATACACGGGCACTCCATGGAAAGCCCGAAACTACTCAGAAGGAATTGTAGGGTAAGTTCAATGTTGAGATTTGATAAAAACATGTCTTAATAATTATAAAATAATGAAAATGAAATGCGAAATGCGTGCAGTCACCAAGTTTGGTAACACATCCACGAGTCTCGGTGTGTTCATGCTATGTTGAGAGCAAACCGTCCACCTACTGTCACATGTGTAAATAATGTCTAAAAGCAGAAGATTAAAACAAAACAACGTAGTGAACATATTTGGTTTTAGATTGTATGTAGAACTGTGTTGTAACAGAATGATTTCGGTGTTTTACTTTGACAGTAGTTTTCTGGTAGGTGTGACACTCCCATGAGTCATGTGCAGACAAGCCAAAGAGTGAAGCTCACTTTTGTGTGCTCTAACTACATTTATAGTAATATGTAAGCTTTCTATTTGTTTAATATTATTCCTTTGATTCCTCTCTGGCAAGCTCTGCATATATCAAATGTTTACTACTTTATTAATACTGCTTATTTTCAGAACGAAGAAACACAAGTCATACAATTGGCTTAAAAGGATGCTGCTACAGTTAAATGTCAAGTCTCACTTTTAAGATAAAATAACTCTGTTTTTGATAGATTAATCTTAGATTCTTTATAAGGTATCGCTTGAGTGACAGTTTGATCTGAACAGTGAGAGCAACTCCCCCAAAGTGCCACATCTGCTCAATATTTCTAAGTAACTATATTAGCAACATGTTTATGTCACAGTGTAAGGAGAATAATTGAGTCAATCCGTTTTATAATATCAATAGCAGCAGCAAATGGACAATCCACAGAGCCTTAGTTACCATACTTGAGTTGACAGTCCTTTGTCCACTGTCTATCCATATTCGGTGAGCTGTTACTAATATGGTTAGCATTATTTAGATTCTATGCACAAGCAGGGGCAATGGGCATGTGTAGTGCGACCACCCAGAGCCAGTCAGTTCTAAACTCCCCTGAGTGCACTTGTATATAGTTTTGTCCTGGTGTAAGACACTTCGCCCATATTGTTCTCTTCTGTCAGAGTATTTGGCTTGGGCAAAACTGCTATCAGATTCTAGATCATGAGGATGTCAGACCCTCAGATGAGGGGCAACAGCCCTTTTGGTTTGACATGGACCGTGAACTCACTATAATACAGAAATCTGCATAGTAACAATAGCCATTTTACACGCCCCACCTCCAGTACATAATACAGCTATATAAATCTCAGGATCAATCGTTCCACAAAACAAGCATTATTGGCAAAATCCACCATGTTTGAGAATCTAACTAAAGCCATGGGAGAACCTGAGAAGCTGCTGGATCACTACTAGTTCTGTCAAATCACTTGCATGTAAAACTTTATATTAAAGAAAAATAAGGCTTGATACTCTACACCAATTTTGATACCGCAATGATAATACAAATGTTCAAATGAGTATCTTGTTTAAATTCTAGTAGTGTGTATTCTGACACTTATGTGAAACATGTATTGACAAGGTTTGTTACCTAAACCACTAACTCCAGCAGTTGGTATCTTAAAATCTCCATAGGTGTATTATTAGGCTGGCCTGCCGAAGGTGTGCTGACACTGTCCCAATCTCTATCAAATGATGCGATGTCACCTGAAACTCCGCTTCTCCAGACTCTTCAATTCTACTCTCTTGCTGACTAGTTCATAGTCAAATCATGGAAGCTTGTGCAGAGCCTGCAATCTTGTTCTTTGGACTGTAGGTGCCACGACGTGTTTTTGAAAAGAGCAAGTTGCCTCTGTGTCAGTGCTGTAGATCCTGGTTGTGTGGCTCTGTGAGTCGATGTCTGGCTCTTAGCGTACAGCTTGATGTCATCCATGTAGAGGAGGTGACTGATGGTGGCCACATTCCTGAGCCGGTATCCATGGCCAGTCTGGTTGATTATTTGGCGGGTTCAGGTCTATGCTGAACAGCAGTGGGAACGTCTCCTCGAGTTTGCTATGAATGCTCTTAGAGTCCTGTTGATGTTGTACATCTCCAAGCATTCAATGATCCATGTGTGTGGCATTGAGTCATAGACTTTCTTGTAATAAATCCAGGCCAAGTATAGGTTGGTGTGTCCAGTTCTGCAGTCTTTAGTGTTTAATCAACTAGAAGCTTGTGTTTGGCTGGTTTGGTGTTTTTGCCCATGGCCTTCTGTATTTATACTGGTCAGAATCAGAAAAGGTTTATTGCCATTGTCAATTAACAAAATTCACAAACATAGGAACTTGTTTTGGCATTAAGGTGCAACATAAAACACTGAGCAATAATAAAAACAACATGTATGAATCAAAAGGGCATGCATTAGGAAACAGTTTAAAATTACTATAGTATAAAATAAAAATAGGCTTACTATGTACTCAAGAATTTACAGTTGTGCCCACTTATCTTATTAATATATTATACTATAAGACAATTTATTGTAATGTAGATACATAGTGAATGTTGTTTTGAACATATGCTAAATTTGAATATCGAGTATATCATTTCAAGAAAAAAGTCTACACAAAGAGATGAGTAAAAGTTTTAAAAGTAATGTAAACTTTCAAATAAGGATATAAGGGGATATTGTAATCATTAAACCTCAACAAGACATGTTTTGACACATTTCTGTTGGATTGACATAATATTCTCTATTGTTCTCTATATTCCAAAAATGTTTATCGAGATATTCATTTTTGTCCATATCGCCCACTCCTATTCTATGTTGTGGAGAGGCAGGTTATTATATGAAACTGTGACCCACTGCTCTTCAAGAACCAGTTCCTCAAGATTATATAACATTACTCTGATAGAGGTAAAAGGGATTATTCTTAGAGCCAATGGGCTATTTGTTTTTTTTACATTAGTGTGTGAGTTGTAATTTGATCTGGAGAGGTGGAGTAGGAGGGGTGATTTTCTTAGCTTCTCCCATTTGACGAGACGAGCACACATGGCACATTTACTGAGAAACGAAACCCATAGCAACATGACTGCAGGGTCTTACTAGTCTTGCAGTTTTTGGTATCTGTATTAGTTGAACAAAATTACTCTTTTGCATTATTGCTATTATCTTTTGTTTGTATACAATTTTGTAGAAACTCATTATCTACACCAGTGTTTCTCAAACTGTGGTGTATGTACCACTGGTGGAGTGCGGGGCCTGCTGTTTATCTGGTTTTTGAGACATTTAGAGAGTTTTTGTTCCCTTTGGGGTTCATCATTATTCACAACCACCTCATCCGTACTCGAGTCTAATTTTAGACCCGGTTTATTTTAAACCATGTTTAGCTTTATTTTATTCCTGATATAGTCTGGGTTTAGATCTTGTGGTACTCTGAATGCCTAATGTTACTTGAGGCAGAAAGTTGGAAAACTACTGCTCAGACTCAGTGAGAGGTGACAGACACTGCTTCCATAGATTTGGAATAGAATTACGTGTGAAATGGTTTATTAAAATGAAACAAATATGTAATGAATAGTTTTTGCTATTGTTAGCATTATCATTCGTCAAATGTATATCTTTTTATTTCCTCTACCACAAGTTATCAGGTTTAAATGGTTATAATGATGAAACCTTATGTTGGCCAATCAATGTTGTTGATGATGATGATGATGTTGTTGTATAATCAATGTTTCCCCTTTTCTTCCCTTACTGTTTTTTAAAATAACTTCTACGTTCTGTGCAGGCTACATGAAGAGATAACAGACTTCTACAAATACATTTCACCGCGGCCAGAAGAGGAGAAGATGAGACTGGAGGTGGTGGATAGAATCAAAGCAGTCATCCACAACCTGTGGCCTAGTGCTGAGGTACCTGATCTCAGGGTTAAAAGATGAAATGCTAACTTTACACCATTTTCTGGATTTAAAAACACTGGACAAAAAACACAAGAAACGTAACGAGAACGCAAGAGGTAAAAGTAAATAAAATGAATAAGAAAGAAAGAAACATCCCATTTAGTCCAGACTCCAATTTGTCTATTTTCGTATTAAGTCCAAATGTGATCTTCTCCATTTTCCGTATGTCAATGATAATGTCTGCCCAGTCGGTGCAGTTTGTGTCATCCATTTATTTGTGATTGCCCTTCTCTCAGCTGCCAGGAGTATGTTCCAAATGTATCCATTTATTGTATCCATGGCAATGGATTTGAGGCCCAAATACATAATTCTGAAATTGAGTGGGATATGGTCTCAAAAATGTTTTGCAATGTCTTGTTAATTTCAGTCCAATATTTTTAAGCAACAAGGCAGTGTCCTGGCAACCACAAGTTCTCCAACATTCAGCCCCTCCCTGTGAATAATGAGCACTTTGACTTGGTCAAAAATAAAGTGACACATTCTTCCAACAGAATTCTTTACAGACATTTGACTTTGCGGTCCTCAATTGTGATGTACACGCATTTTCCCATTCTTTGTCCGTCCAAAAAAATTACCCTCTTTTCCACATTTATTTCTAATATATTTAGTAGAGTGGATTTCCATATTATTAATACATTTATAGGATTTATATTAGGGCTGCAGCTATCGATTATTTTAGTAATCAAGTAATCTATCGATTATTTTCTTCAATGAATCGCTTAATTGTTTTTGTACATTCCGTGAACCGTTTAAAAGTATATAAAATATTTTTTTAAATTAAATGTTATATTTCATAGTAATTAACAAATAAGGAGTTTCTGCTTTTAAATAACACATTTTATTCTTAATTTCACATAAGTATGTCTCCTAAACCTTATTTGTAAATACCTATAAAAGTCCTCTTTCTCGAGTCCAAAGAATTCCTTCAACATGTCAAAGCTTTTCATTTGATGTACAATCTTTTGTTATCCAGACCGTAAACCTCGGGTCGGACTGACTAAACACGGAACAACTACAGACTATGTTCTTACTATGTTCTTGACTCTTATTCGGTGTTCATTTATTACCAGATTTTGTAAAGAGATACACAGCAGAGCCAAGCTAAATGAGAACTAATCTAAAATTACTAGGACAAGCTAATGCTAACTCTTAGTGGTCAGTTGTGAAGAAAATAAAACGTGTAGACGTGCCTGTGCAATGTTAAAGGCTGTTGCTGCTATCAAACAGGATCAGGCAGCGCTCCCAGGTGTTACCGGATAATGGAAAAATGTGAGTTGGGTAGAAGTTTGGCAACTAGTGCCAAGTAGGCTTGAGAAGGTTCTAGAGAAATGGCCACTGGTCTGTTTTTACTTTGTTTCTAGGGTGTGACTGAAGAGATTTTTGTGTCATGAGAAATGCCCCAATGTTCCTGCAAATGATTAGCTTGAAAGTTGAGTGGCCTAGTTGTTTATTTTTCATTTCAATATTGTACTTTTATTTAATTCATTGAACTGAAATTGTTTTAGCCAGTTTTCAATGGATACCTTTTGTTAACGTTCTGTTTCCCTCTTTGTCAGGTGCAAGTCTTTGGGAGCTTCAGTACTGGTCTTTATCTGCCAACAAGGTGAGCGTCTTACTTTCTGTGAAGCACTTTGAATTGCCTTTGGTATGTATTGTGCGCTACAAATAAATCTGCCTTGCCTTTGTGAAGTTCCAGTCTAAATATTTGATTTGTACAGGGACCAATGGGGAACTAAAGACCCGCCCACACTATGCTGCTGTTACAATATCAAATTGTGGAGTTATGTTTATTGTCAGGGATAATATTGCCACTATCAGCAAACATTTTAATTTTTTAATCTTTCGATTTGCCTCTTTTCATTTAAAGCCACTTTTATAAGCTGAAAACAAATTATTTTATTGGCCATTGGAGTAATAGTTGATTTAATGTTATGTCAAATTCTGTTTAGTCAATTGTTGCTACAAGAGCTACTTTTAGACTAGTCAAAGTCTGAAGATCTACCAATATACCATATAATGTATCATTATTTTCATCGTCAGGGAGTGTTTCACAGGCTTTTCAGTATTAAACAATATTAGGATATAGAAACACAGCATAGGCCTACTTTAGTTACCTATAATATTATATTAAAATGTATAAACATCCAATATAAATATGTTCTAATGAGAGGAGCTCCATGGTAACACTCAGGGGAGGAGCTTAAGACTTTGATTAGCCTTTATTAGCCTTACCAAATTCTTTATGAAACCTTCGTAGGATGTTGAGTAAATAAAACTGGTGAAAAATTCAAATGCATACAATCAAAGTAATAATGCGTTAAAACAGTGTCCAAGTAAATTGCATTCATGACTTAAAGTTTCTGTTTTTACAAGTAAAGGGCATTTTATTTTCACGAGTAAAATACATTCTGTGAAGTGTAGTTTTATTTTTCTTTGTTTTTTATGACAAAGAATTCCATAACCACATCATGATCAGTGCCCATGCAAGAGAATTCATGTTTTTCTTTTTCTGGTATTTAGGTGTAATCTATGATGTATGTAGGTTGTTATTTTACATTTTCTTGTTTTACATTTTTGAAAAATTGATCTAAACCGACTTACTAATGGAAACCATTGGGTTACATTAACTTCTATAAGTTCAAACCACTGAACTGGTCCCGCCTGCCCTTTTTACGTCACTCAAATCTTCAATGTCATCACATGAAGTGAACCTAACTTTTTATTTATTTAATTATTGAAGACCGAAGTAAATCATGTTAATTTAAGAATAAAAACGTTCCTGTGTGTGTAACATGACAGTAGCATAAACATTAGGAGAAGACAAAGTAACACAACATGGCCATTCTTCTCATACATCCAGTCATATGTGCCCTGCATGTTCTCAGGGGATTTACCCAACTCGGGATTAAAAACGACTTCGCCAGAGACTGTTCTTGTGTAGATGGACATTCAAAAAATATATGTATTAATATGTGGATAATCTTTTCACAAATTAACATTTATCTATGTATAGTTTCTCTTTTTGTTTCTAATAAAAAAAAACTATTCTTAAAGCAACATTTTAACTTATTTTTCCTAACAGTGACATAGACCTTGTTGTTTTTGGAAAATGGGACACACTTCCTCTTTGGACACTGGAAGAGGCACTTCGGAAGATGAATGTCGCTGATGAGAACTCTATTAAAGTCTTGGACAAAGCCACTGTAAGTATAATTTCTTTTTCACAATTTTTAAATGAAAGCCTAGCCGAGTACCAAACACTCATGCAATGTCAGAAAACATGCCAAATGTAATGATAATGATCTCATCACCATCTTCATCATCATAATAATGTAATAACCTATTAAAATGATCGCAAGCATGTACTTCAGTTCTTTATCAAACTATATTTAAATAAAAAATTTGAGGGTTACAAATCTCCTGAATAGTGCAGGACCTAAGTTTTTAAAAGAGATATAACATGTCCATATTGGTCAAGTGTGGCCATGGTGAAAGTAAAATAACTTGTTATGCTAAAGTGGCTACAGTTAACGCGGCGCACACACAAGAAATGATAACTTCAAAATAATATTAGTATTTGTAAGTATTTGAAAAAATAAGCTATATTATATCAAATCTATCCCTGGGTTTCAGTTGTTTAAAGGACCATTCAAAAGACTTAATATATATATTTTTAAATGCTTATTTTTCTATGGCCACAGTCCTAATTATTATTCTGAAACCCATGGATCAGAGTTACTACTGTATTTGAATCATGGCTCTATTATTAGAATCGGTTGTGAAAATAATGCCTGTTATCAGTATAGGTACTCTGTATCGGCAAGTACTGAAAATTAGTTTGGAACAAATTATATATCGCGGCGGCGCATCCCTAGAATACCCTTCAAGTGTTGCATTTGTGATTTTTGAACAAAGAAAAACACTTGAAAGTTCCATAATGGGCACATATTGCTCTGGTCATCCCTAGTTTGATTAATACTACACATTTATGAACAAATGACATGGCAAGGACATTGTTTGTGTCTTTTAGGTACCTATTATTAAACTGACTGACTCCTTCACCGAGGTCAAGGTGGACATTAGCTTCAATGTAAAAAGTGGAGTTAAAGCTGCCTGTCTCATAAAGGAATATAAAGAGGTTCGTACAGTGACATTTGTGGATGCATGTTTCGTAAATTCCACTTTGATAGTTGAATTTGATAGTAATGTGTGCTATTTTGTTTGTGTAACACAAGGATTTTAACACAATGTTCACTATTTCTCTAGAAATACCCTGTGTTGCCTTACTTGGTCCTGGTGCTAAAGCAGTTTCTGCTGCAGAGAGACCTCAATGAAGTTTTCACAGGAGGAATTGGCTCCTACAGTCTGTTTCTCATGGCTGTAAGCTTCCTACAGGTCAGTAAATATTTTCAAACATTATGTAAAATCAGGGTTGTCCAAAAAGTTTTCTAAATTCAATTTCCAGCTGTATCATTGCTGCAGTGTGTTGCCAACAACAGAATCAATTAAGTTTTTTATGTGAAGATAAAGCTATTTACCACTACTTGTTAAAAAAAATCAAATGTTTAAAAAAAACAAACCTTTTTACAGTGCTTTTATTAAGTATTGAAATGGTTTTGATTGAACTTTGTATTGTGACTTCAAATCTGTTGCAGCTTCACTATAGAGAGGATGTCTGTAGTCCCAATATCAACATTGGTGTTTTGCTTATTGAGTTCTTTGAACTCTATGGTCGCAATTTTAACTACCTGAAAACCGGCATCAGGATAAAAGATGGAGGCTGCTATGTTGCCAAAGATGAAGTACAGAAAAACATGATGGATGGATACAGACCTTCCATGCTCTACATAGAAGACCCTCTTCAGCCAGGTAGCAAGACGTTTTACTGCAATGTATGAAATGAATAGTATATACTAAAATGCCAACATTTCACACAAGTCAATTTGAATCATTGTAGACAACGATGTTGGGCGAAGTTCATATGGTGCTATGCAGGTCAAGCAGGCATTTGACTATGCATATGTGGTTCTCAGCCATGCTGTGTCACCTATTGCCAAGTACTATCCGAATAATGAGACTGAGAGGTGAGTGCTTCAAGACAAACCTCTACCTTATGTACACACACTTACATGACATTTTTAGAGGTAGAGAAAAATAGATCTAGAGAGATACTGTATCTAGATTAATCTCTCGATCTATCGCTTAATGATAAATATGAAATGATTATAATAATCAGGATATTAGTGTCTTTCTGTTCAGTTTTGATATTTTAAAAATCAATACATCTTTCAATGTATTTTTCACAGTATTCTTGGCCGAATAATCCGTGTAACTCAGGAAGTTGATGAGTACCGAGAATGGATAAGAAGCAATTGGGGAAACCAGTGTAAAAATGAATTGCCACTTAACAGTGAGTCTAATGAGAACATCGCATGTCTGATAATATCATTTAAAAATCACTCGTTGGTTTACATGTCTTAATCTAATTTCTAGAAAATGATGTTGCGCTATCCCAACAACTTGATGAATGCAACAACAACGTTCTAAATGAGGCGGAAGATGATGTTGCTCCTCACAGTAAACAGTCTTCCATCTCTTCTTCACCGTCTCAGTCTCTGCTCTCCTCTCCCTCGTCCTCTCCTCTGTTGCCCACATCCTCATCCAGCTCCAGTGACGCGGTAAGTCCTGATAACAGCATATTATATTTATGTTGAAGCTGCTTGCTGACACATTGATTCGCACTGTCCTAATTCAAATAATTAAATAAACTGCATACTGAATAAAGTAGTCAAGGTGTAGTCACATGGATCCTTTTTCTTCTTTCATGCAGGACTCTGACAGCACACCATGTAAGACTGCCAAGCAGCATCAGCCTTGTCGCAGCTCGGTGCCCCACAGAGAAAAGACTGTCTCTGTAGCTAATCATCGAACCAGTCATAATACTACCACTTTGTCCACAAGCAACAAAAGTGGAAAGGCAAGTTATGATTTACTCGAGATGCATTTGGGAGTTTGTCAAAAACATATTTGTATTCATTGTTTTACTCACAGGCCAGAGCGTCCCGTCTCCATCTTAAGAGTGGCCACCATAGTCAGCAAGGCTCGTCTGCCAGCACCAAAGCTCATCAGAGCAGCCGGCCACAGCACCAAGGCAATAGCAAAAAGAGGAAAAATGTGAGGGACTCCACACAAGAAGACCTGTGCAGATAAGGGCACGACGCTCTTACCGGTCTTCATTTTTTGGAGGTTGTTCTTTGTTTTACAACCTGCCTTATTGTTGTTTCATGTTTTTGAGGAAGAAAAGCAACACTTTAAAACAAAGTTTAAAAAAAAAAAAGGAAAAAAAAAAACATTTTATAAGGTGGAGTATTTCTTCAAAGTAAAATTAAATGAAGAATTGAAGCTCATTTGGTTCAGAATTGCTTGTTTATTGCAGTCCTGACACCAGCAGCACCTTGCCTCTTGTGAACAGCAGCTGTCTCTTTTCAACTCTGGAACCTGGAACTGTGAGCTTGATTGTCAAAGGAAAATCTAAATATGATCAAAGCAAACAAAAGGCAAACGGCCTTCTAAAACTACTTTTTGAACAGAAACATTGATATTTTGACCTACAAATGCAATCAGCACACATGGGACGACTTATGCATGATATTTCTTTTTGTTGGTAGCTTTTCTGCAATGGTTTGTTTAAACGGTTAAAATCCCCCAAAACAAAAACGTTTCATATTCTTTTTTATGATGTTTAACAAAAAAAAGTGCTCCTATTTTTTCCACAAATGTTTCAGTCATTGTCAATTTAACTCATCAGCATATCTTCTTGAGTGGGTGAGTGAGTGAGTGAGTGACTGTTAACGTCTTTCCTTTACACACCTCTGTGTTTGCTAAGCACAGACGCATGCTTTATAACTGGGCTCTGAAGCTGCACAGTGAATATTGCAAGTGATGTGGTATTTGAATGGTACATTACTGACATAGTTAAAATATACCTAGTTGTATATTTGTCACTTTAAAAGATGGCCCTGCTGTAGTATCAAATTCTCATTATTGTATTTGCACCTGGGAATACCTACCTCGGAATATAAATGTATTTGCCACAATTTTTATTCTTAATAATAAGCAATACTTTAAAAATGAGACCATGACATACTGGGAGTAAAACTTCACCTAATCAAGATATTTTGCTCTGTGTGTTTATGCCCATGCTGTTGTATGGCTCTAATCTGCCACTTTGCCTGCTGTGCCCATCATAATAGAGCCCAGAGACTGAAAACAAACACATGAAATATGTTAGCAAGATTTTACAAATCATCTGTAATTTACCTAACAAATAATTTGTATTTGTTAAAAATATTTATTTTTTTAAGAATTCTAAGAACATGTGATCATCGATGTAATAAGGATAAACCTAATATCTTATGTCCTGTTTGCTGAATGGTATGGTCTGTGGGGCCTGTATGCCAATGTTCATTTTCAATTTTAATTTTATTTTTTCAATAATTGTTGAGTGACCAAGTTACTTTTAAGTTTTGAGAGACCATTTTACTAGTCAGGATAAGAGTATTGTTTTAATGTGGCTGGTCTACTTACTTTAAAGGAAGATTTTTAAATTATACAAAATGTCTATCATAGCAAGTCTTTCATTTTGTCAAGCACCAATTATTTGCAGTACAAAAACTAACCTGTAGGTGGAGTCATTGGATCAGTTGACCTCTTAAACTGCGTAGATAAATGTTTTAGATGTATGATATTTATGCAGAGTGTAACAGCGGTTTGTATTGACAGGCAGACTGTCGGTCACGTGAATGTCTTCCCTTTTTAAGGCGGAAGCTTTTAGTTCAAACTGTTTCTCTACTCACCATATCTTGGATTTCGTTTCTCTTCAGCCATTACAATTCATGCAATAAAACTGCAATGAAACGCCTTTGTGTTTATTCAAAACTGCTGAAATGGTGTTAAGTGATAAACCAGGGACAGTATGTGATAAACGCATGTGTAGATGACAGACCCCCTGTGCCCTGGAGGAGGGGCGTCAGTGCGCGCTCCGAAGCGCACGCTGTTGAGGCGGACACCACACCATGTCGTTCTGAGGCTGGCTGCACCTCCAGAGCTTATACACACCATTCTCCGCTCAGCTACAACTTTATCAGGTAAGACAATAGAAAACATTTCTTTTCGCCAGCCTCTTTTCAGGGAAACATTGGTGATGTTAAGACCTAACTGCCCACTAAAAAAAGAAAGCGCCTCTTTGTCTTTGAGCAAACTTTATGACATAGGAATTTCATTCTAGAATTTTAAAAGAAAAATCTTTTGTTTTTGTCTGTCTTATCGTGATTTGTTTTTCCGCCATTGGAAAGGCCAAACCTGAAATGATATGGAGCGCTTCGGGATCCACGCTGGTCTCTCTTCCAAACACATCTTTGTAAAGTATTGGAGAAGTGCATTTTTGGTTGCCCAAGCAGAAAGAGCGCCTGCTTTGTCGTTAAATGCGCTTATTTGACCTTTTTCTTGGACGGGAAATTATTCTTGTAAAAATTGTCCAGACGGTTAGGTAATTTTATTTCTAATTGCGCAATTTATCAAATGATTCTAAAGATGCGGCTAAATCGCCCATTTCTCCTCTTTGATACAAATACAAAACATCTTAGAATGCTTTTCCCCCAGGTTTAATTGTACATGTCTTTTGGCCCGCCAGTAGTTGACCACGTTTTAGGCATTTGTTCCCATATCATGTCTTTTGGTCTCCCTCTTTTATACTGAAGTAGTTCTGCTGAACGTTTAGCCGTGAATTGGATGATGCCTTCAGCAGAGGCAGAACCTGTGGACTTAATTGAGGATATTTTGTACCACTAATGGTTGGACAGACTCAGAAAAACAACAATGGCATTCAATAGATGAACCAAGCCACTCATAACAGCAGATAATACAGGAAACTTTCATTTATTTGTAGCAGTAGACAAGAATACTGCATGTACCCAGTGTGATGTAAGGGTACAACAAAGGACTCTGAACATATGGAGCTTACATGTTGGTATACCGTGTACATGATGGCAGATGACACAGGGTGCATAGTGGGTGTCATTTGCACAGCTGACCCACTAATCTCCTTGTAGACCTACTTCTGTTAAGTAAATGGATGTCATCCATTTGTGTTACAACTATATGTTTATTAGAGCCAGTTATTAAGCCAGTGTGAAGTAGCCTTATGTATTATTTGGTAGGACTGCACAATTTTAGTATTTAACCAATTATTGCGATTACAAAAATGTGCAATTTGTACATAAAAGGTAGGATCTTGTTCAGAGAGCACATTTCAACACACGTCAAGAGGCATTAACGTTTGACTGTAAACTGCCCAGCGAATAGGCCTACAATAACTCCATGCATTTCAGAACATGATTGTACTGTAGAAGTCTTCAAACTAAATGGTTTGCATTATTATTATTTTTTTTCTTCCACTCATCCATTTTCTTCCGCTTTAAATAATTGCTGTCTTTGTGATTTGACAATTGCAAACACTCAAATTGCAAACGCAGTTGGATTGTGAGAATAACTATAATGCAAACGTGTGCATTCAGAACATAGTGTTCAGACTGACAGACACTGACCATGACAGGAAATCTGAGGAACCGCCACAGGAAAAGCACATGTGCCTCCTGTCATTTACAAAGAGAGTCTGTGCATCCCTTCTCATTAATCCTCTCGTCAGCTGCTGTGCTGAGATCATATTCTGTTCAGATTTTAGGGCTGCTTGTTTGTGGTTTTTTTATTTTTATATTATTTTCACTGGACAGATCATCTTGTTTAAATCCTTAAATGCCTTTTTATTTGTCCTTTGTTTGTCTCCATTCACTCTCGTCAAGGACACATTTCTCACTCCTGCATGACTGTAAAAAAAATTTTTTTTTTAAATAAAAAATTCCAGGACTAGGGCTGCAACAAATAAATGTTATTGATAAAAATCTGAAATTATTTACTATTTTTTGACGTTTGGATTTAATAGTGCTGGTGTCATTGTTATTAGAAGGTCTTTTGGCATGTATGTATAGTCTGTAGATGACATGATTGCGATTATCAAAATAAGACAAATGATTTTTTACAGTCGACTACTTTGGGATTTGTTGATTTTTCGTTGCAGCCCTAACCCAAATTCTCAAATACTAAAAAAAGCTAAGTTGGACTGAATGAATGTATGAATAATGCAATCTAAAGGACATTTTGTCTTGAAAGGTGCTATAAATCCAGAAGTGGACTTTTCCTGGGTAGTTTTAGCATTGTCTCTGTTTATGTCAGAGAAAGATTACAGACGCACTATTATTATTTTGTGCGGAAAGTTCAAGTCAATTAATTTTTATTCAGTTCAAAATTTCAACAGCAGTTGCCTCGCAGGGCTGAACAAAATAGTTTAATTTTACCAACAGAAAATCAACAATGAAACAGTCATGGATCAATAATATAGAAGCAGATTAACCAACGTTCACAAGAATTAATCAAATGGTTAACTTACCCAAAATTGCATTGTATTGTCTAAAAGAAAATGTGTTTCTACCAATAATCACCAATAATAGTGAAGTGTGTTATTACATTTACATTTCTGGCATATCGCCCACCCTGCTGGGTCATTTTTGTCCATGCAATTTGAACCTAAATCATAACATTTACAAGCATATTTTTGCACATTTATGATGGATTGCTATAATATCATCTGGCTATCATCATCGGGATAGTAAAATATTTTGAGATATTTATTTTTGTCAACATTGCCCACCCTTCCATTATAATATCTTACAACGAGGCATTACACTGGACCCATGATTGTTTGAACTGTGACCCCTCCAAACATGGGTGTCAGTGAGTGACCTCTGTTCAAAGGTTTTTGTGACTGAGGTCAATTGAGCAAAATCATTGTTTCTGTTGTTGTCAATGCTAACTTCAAGTACCATAAGCTACATAGATTTTCTAAACTTCCTTTTAAAAAATGAAAAGGATCAAGGTTTCACTGTCTAGGGCAGAAACTAGTGATTATTTTAGTGGTCAACTATTCAGTGATTATTTTTCCTATTAGTCAACTAAACATTTAATAATAATGATGACATTTATATATTTAAAATACTAATATTTAATTTTTTTTTGCAGTTTTGAATATTAAAACAAACCAGAAAAACACAAAATATTGAAAAACATATATATAGCAAAATAATCAAGACACCCAAATAGGTCACTGCACACATTGTGTCCACCGTCCCACCTAGTCCAAAGTTTGTCAAATGTGTAAATTTTACAAATGAGTCTGAATGTCATTTTTAAACATTTTTCTTATGTCAGTTCAGCCCTAATTGGTCCTCCCTTTTTTCCTGCATCCATTTATTGTGTCCCTGGCAGGGGTTTTGAGGCCCAAATACATAGTTCTGAAATAGAATTTGTTAATCTAATCTCCAATATTTCCGAACAGTCAGACAGTCCCAAAACGCATGGTAATTGTGGGCCACCTGCAACCACAATTTCAACTTAAAATGCATTTTAACCAGATAAAGATACGAGTTTGTAGACAGAAGGCATCTAGATAGAGAATGCGGATGATTGATTATTGTTTTTTTTTTTTTTTTTTTTTTTTTTTTTTTTTACCATTTTGATTAAATAATGCAAATAAAACATCTTTTAGCACATGTTTTTGAGTCGATGATTATTTTTTAATCTATTGACTAATCATGATTAATTGTTTGTTGTGCTGTATAAGCCTCAATGCTAAAATTTAAAACCATGACAAATACTAAAATTTTGTTGCGACATTGAATATAATTTGTACTTTCTATTGACATCCTGAAATCAGCCAGAATAACCATGAAGTTAAGTCATCTTAGGAAAAAGCCTCCTTACTCTGTTGTTTTATTTTTTACTTTTCCTCTGCACCTTTCCTGCCCACGTCTCATTTGAAAGCAACTAATTACAAGTCTGCTTTCAGTGGCCAAATTCAAAGCATCTGCTAGAATGACTGTTGAATATCTTATGTCAAACAAAAGCTTCAGTTAACTGCGCCATATAGCGATTAGTGATAGCTTTGCTCCTTAGTATAAGATGATGTTCTAGCATTCGCTGCTTGAAGCCACCCATATACAGCTGGTGTGAGTGACCCGTGTGCATGAAAGAGGTGTTGAGGATGTGTGTTTTGCTGGATCTGAAATGCCCTGAAGCCTCTGTGTGCCTCCTGTGAATGCTCAGAATGTGGATATGACTCTCGTGTGGGTGTCCTGCACTGTCTTTCCCCTTTTAATTTCCACAGTTGGATGTGCTTTCTGTGGTTCAAGAACATTACGCAATATTATTGGAGAGGACCCTGTGTGGAAAAGGACCATTGAGACAAGTTTGTGGAACTGCTGCTTATGTAAGAATAAGGTTTGCATTTATTTATAATGACTTTCTTAAATGATAACCAAATGACTGATTTGTTGAGGGAGGGCTGGACAATATGACAAAGCATTTTTTGGGTGTGATAGCACGTGTGGTAAATATTTATAATAGTTTTCCTTTTTTAAAATTGCGGTTTGTGACAAAATCTAAAAAAATTAAAGTTCAAAATAACAGAAAGTGGAGCTGAGGTCTAAAACGGAATCTCTCTGTGATGTCATCAAAAGGTGACGTGCCTTTGAAAACAAGCAGACAATTTACACGCAACTGATACACAATTTTTGGACAGTTTAAATGAAAATTCAACAAAATAAAGGCGTTATATGGTGGTATTGTTTGTCAAATAACTCTTGTGTGATTTATATGGATTTTTGCTCTTGTTTTCAGTGTGGTTGCCAGGTAACAGTTGTGGAATTATCTCTGCCTGTGTCATATTTGATGTCGAACCAGGAAGTACAATTATAAACACTACAAAAATGGTCAAACTGCTAAATGTTTAGACTGTTTAGAATGTTTAGTCTCTATACCTCTCGATTAAAAGGACTGAAGCATATCTTTGTTTATAAGAAATTACTTAATCTCAATTAAAATTTGATTAAATGCACAGGCTTATGTTGAGGCTTTTTCCATGTTTGACTTTAAAAGAATGATGTCCCTTTTTCCCCTGACTCCATGTTTGGAAGTCTTTCTGTGTTAGACCAGACAATGTTTAACATATAAAGAAAATGGTAGCGTCTTGTGCTGTGATTGCATTTTTTTTCCCCAATCCGCAGTGGTTGCAGTGTTGTTAGGGGAAATAAGTAATGGTTGCTAAGGAAGTAAGGAGACACACAAATGACTGTCTGACATGGGGAATCGTTGGCCTTCAGTTGAGAGCGTGAGCATTAAAAATGTTGAAATGCACTTTGAGAAATGATGAGGGAAGTACAGAGGTGGAGAAAGCGTAGGTGGAATAAGATTTCTCTCGAGCGGGAACATTTTTGTCTGAGGTTCAGGAAGTTGTACATTTGAATACAGCCTGCGCACCTGATGCTCGGATACAAACTCTGCAGCTACTGCAGTCTATGGGCTCACGAGTGGAGTCTGCTCTTTGTAGCGGTTTTAGCTAATGAAATTTAGATCAAAGTTTGTGATGTGAAAAGTAAGCTACATGCAGAACAAAAACTCCAGTGTTCCTCTTTTTTATTGTAGCAGAGTGAGTGTCTGTGCGCGTTCCCTCGCATAGATGCTGTTACAGACTGGTGCTTGAAGAGGTCCCTCAACAGCCACGAGTCTTTTGAAAGCACAGCAAGTATCTGATCTATATAAACACAGGTTTATACTGAGACTATGTTGGCACGGGAAATCTTTGGGCTTTTTCAATAATTGTATTTAATGTAATTTTTAGAGTAAATATGTTGCTTAATGCCTCTACTAATCCAAAATTAAAAAAAGATTAAAGATGAAATGCAGCTAAGTTTCTTGGTTTGGTTAAGTTAAATGCATGTACATTTATAGTTGAACATTAGGAATTTGCAGGAAAATTGTTGTAAATTGAGTGTTTTGAAGTGCAACCTCGTGTTGACCCGACCCCTTTCAATGCAGTGTTTACATGGTACTTATTACACTGTTTCCGACACTGTCACTTTGGTCCGTACAAGCAGCACTAACAACATTTAAGGAATGTCAAAATCAGTTCACGTTGCTATGTACTATACGTTACCATTTCTAATTATTATTATTTTTTTTAATCTGTTTGAATTGGTGTACTGTGGTGCAGTGCTTAAGATCCCCTTCTTCTTGCTGACAGAAAAATATTTGGACACTAGTCGCCACAAGATTATTTTTGACTTTGAACATTAGTATTAGAGTATGATAATTAATTACATCATCAAATGTAGTAGAGTGGACTTTAAGAAGAGTGGATTGTTATGATCTCTAAACCTGGCGTTATGGGTGATTTGTATTGCTCTTTTTGGAGAGTGACAAGTGGCTTTATTGCAAAGCTATAGTTATTACCCCATACCTCAATACAATAGAATAGAATACTGTAGATGTGTGAGGTCTGGAGCCCAATATAAAGTGTGAACTGGTTAATAATCAAGTGTATGCTTGACTTTATTTACTATTGAAATGCTTTTAGAAATTTTAGTTTACACAAGTGCAGCTTCCAGCTCAGTTTACTGTCACTTAATCTCAGCAACCTTGTAATTACTTGATTATATTTTTTGGCTCTGTGATGATTTATGATTTTACAGTCACTGAATTTCATATATATATTTTTAATACCAATTTATTGCTCAGCTTGTTTAGACTGGGGGCAAAAATAGGTGACATATTTTAACACTGTTGAAGTTGGAATCTTAATTTACTAAAATAGTCTCTTTTATCATGTGCAGCTAACCGTATTGTCTATTCCAAATGGGTGTAACATCCTTTTAGGATGACAAACAAGTCCAGACACCTCCCTGTTTTAGAAGATTTACAGTGAAAGAGTCTGACTAATATTTAATTGGGAAATACCACACTGGGGTTCGAGCCATCTCAAGCCAGATCCTGCACAATCGCGCTGAGCAAACACATGTGCAGGACGAGGATGCTGCTCGACCGCACAAACCCCAGAAATTGTGCTACAACCTCCTCACATTCCTGGCTTTGGAGTTGTTGAACACCGGGGCTTTCATACACATTCCTGAGCTCGCACCATCTCGGGAAAATGTGTAACTTGTAATACTGCTGTGGACAAGGCCTCTATTGATGCCTCTGCTGTCGTCAAGGGTTAGGTGGTCATTTATTATACCAGGAGGATGCAGCATTTAAAAAAAACATTTTAATATCACATTTATGAAATGTAATGTGGAATTCTTACTTAAATTGTGCGTACTGACAATACAGAAACTGCCTTAAACTTACTAAATCTTCATCTCTCTGAGCACAGATCACCTTCTGCCTCATCTCTGAAAGCTCCGATGCATAAAGTTCAGCCTTTTTGGACCAAACCGTTCATTTTATGTCAAGTTGTTTTCCAAATTTAACATGGAAAGTGTAGCATTTTTGCGCGTACACATGTTTTATAAATGAGACCCCACATCGCACATCATTTTGAGGCAAGCCCACTCATAGTATGAATGCATGTTTTACAAGAGATTATCTTTTCAGTGTAGAGGTGGGCAATATATTGACATTTTTGATAATATTATGTTGTTTTAAAGATATGCAAAATTTGAATATCGAGTATTAATATCGTAAATTGTGATAGTTCTGCACTTTTGTGATTGATTTGACAGACATTTCCCAATTGTCTGTTAATAAAAATCTCAACTAACACGTTTGTAACGACATTGTATAACATATTTTTATTGGATTGACATTACATCGTTTGACTATTGTTATCTGGATGATCCAAAAAATATGGAGGGATTCATTTTTGTCAATATTGTCCAGCCCTAATTCAGTTGTGTTCAATTGTCAATACAAACATAATAACCTGTTTCAAATGAGGAAAAAATACTAATCAACACAGTCAACATTTGAGGCAAGTGATAAATTATTTTAGTTTAAGGTCATTTCATTTTTGTCAAGATTTTGAATTGTATTTATTTATTAAAGTATGACAAGTCATATTTTAATTAGTCGACTAAAAACTGGATATAATAAGTGTCTATGATCTCACCATAAATCTGACTTAAACTGCACTCACAAGGACAACAGCATGACAAAAACAACAAAACTATTTAGAAAAAGTGTATTTCTATGTAAAAAAAGAAGATTAAAATATACCAAATCCAAAGTTATCTCACTCCATGCGTTCTTCTTTCTGATGTTGACCCATAAATGTCCTTATAATCTGAATGAAATGATTAGGTGACTATACTAAAACACTTTTCACCAATTAATCGACCAAATGGAAATGTTTTGAAGGTTTGAAGGTAAAAGCAGTTTTCTTGTTTGCAGTATGAGCGACTGAGAGCTTTACATGTACTTTACGTTTCATTAATGATGCCAAAATCATGTGAAAAAATAATCAAACAAGACTTGCTTATATAGTCTGCTCTTTCGCAGGTTTTAGGCCTTTAGTCGATAAATTTGTCAAGTCTTGGTCGACCAACATTTTTATTAGTCGACTATTTTATTTGGAGTATTAAAGATTTAAATGGATAACAGCGTATGGAGGGAGTTTTCTTGTAAATCAAGAGTTTACATATTATAACTTTAAAGTTTACTAGTATTTCTCTGTTTTTATCGCGTCTTGTCAGTGCAGTTTAGGTCAGATGTGGTGAGATTCTGCCTCGCACTCTTTAGTCGACAAATCCGTGCCTTTAGTCGATCAAGCATTTCTTTAGTTGACTTCAGCCCTACTGCACAGTCATCTATAGCTGTCGGCTTGTTATGGAGATAATGAGACCCCTGCTCTGCTGAGTCTGCGTCAGGACCTCGGAGCCTCTGCACAGCTGACATTAAAAGCTTAGTACAATGCACGAGGTCATACAGTCCTTAAAGTCCACACAGTCAGTCTCTTACTTAATGTATATATTTTGCAAAAAGTTATTGACGAATAAAAATAAGCAAATTGTCTTTATTTCTTTCTCAGTTCTGTGTAAATGCCTTAATCTTGTTCACAGTGCTGAATTGGCCCTGCCCGTCCACCTCTAGACCAATGTGCGCTATTCAGAGCGACTGAGAGAACTGTGGTGTGTGCTTGATTCCAGGGGCTCACTTCAACACACTACACTATAATTAGTTCTTCAAAGAAAAAGAGAAGTCTGTGTCAGAGTGCCTACAGACAGTTAGAATAACTTCAATCTTCAGTCAAGCTTGGCCAAACTAGTCTCAAAACGAGCCTGATTTATCATTATCATTGCAATGCTGTTAATTATTATTCTATACAATGTGAAACAGCTATAATTATAGGCTTTGAACAGAGAGCGCTTTAAAAATCTCCATTAGGTTCTCTTGTACTTATTTGCTGACAGAAGCAGGGTTTGTTTATGTGATACCCTGGGGCCAATTATCCACACAAACTTAGCTTGACTTAAAGTAACCAGCACTGTAGCTGAGGTGAGGGTCATGTTTTATTGACCTGTAGGTCATTGGTGCTTGTCAGTCAAGTGCATTGTTTTTAAGATTTGGTCAAGTCTGTTCTTTAAAACATTTAACTTTTGAGACAGTATGAATCGTCAGTCTACCTATTGATGAGGCATCCAGTAGCTTTGTGCTGCTGCTGATGGTTTAAATGTGCACTGTACCATTTCTGGTGGAGGGACCGCCACCTGCTTGTCGACGTCTGGGGTTCACAAACTTTTCAGGCCTAGACCACCAAAATAACCATGCCACCGACACGGGACCCCCACAGCAAAATTAAATGGACATCTATAATAATTTCGAGTTGTAAACCTTTTAAAATTGTGTTTATTTGTATTTATTTTAGTAGTTTATTGTGCTAGCTCACCCAATTTCACTAAAACACTGTTTTCAATTATAAAAAAAACAAACAGATTTAATGCAGTGTCATAATTCTAAATTTACATCTTGAAATCATCTCTCCCCTGAGGGGTCCCGACCCATACTTTGGGAACCACTGGTCCAGGTGATGGGCCCTAGACTAGAAATGTTACATAGTGTAAGTGCACCTCTAAGTAACTTCAAGAAACACTGAGTAATGTTTTGGTCACAGAAGTCACTGGACCTTTATGCTGCTGCTTTACCTTTTGAATATAAAACATTTCACTCTAAGCAGTTACATACCCTTAAGACCAATTGTTGAATATCGTTCAATTCAGTTTATTGCAGTTTCCAAAATTGTTGATTTAATCAGCAGAAAGTTAGAAAATGAATTGTCAGCATTATACAAGCAGATTAACCAATGTTCCGACAAATTAAGCTAATGGAGAACTGTCCCAGGGCACCCCTTGTCCTTAAGACCCTCCTTCTCTGTGAGGAAAAACTTCAAAATCATGGAACCTTCATTTTACTTCATCCACAATTACTACAATACATGAAGTAACATTCTGCGCATGGACTACCATGGGGAATTTTAAGATTTTCAATCTAAAATAATGTCCCCCAGACCACTGCTGTCTTAAACGGGGGATGTTAGGGTCTGAAGCCATTACTTTGTGAGTCCTTGTCTTTGTTTTCTTCACTTAACACTACCACAAAATGGACCCGTTTGTTACTTTACTCTGTTATGACTCTGTATGACTTTGTCAGGAAAATCAAGCTTAAGCTTAATTTATCTGATGTTGACCAGAATCTCCCTCTGTTTCACGAAGGACTCCTTCTAATCCTGACAAATGCACACCGTGTTCAGCTATTTTCTCCCAGAGTGACTAGGCCTGGATTTATTCCATCACAAGAATAATTTTAGTGTATTATCTCAGTTATGTGTCAAAGCCACAGGATGCAGGTTTGGCAGATGGGTGTGGTGAAGATGCTATCATACACTGAGTACAAACATGACACTCCCCTTTATTGCAATTTACCACACACACTTGACCACACCACCAGACACTACACTGTCTGTGCAGTGAAAGCAGGATTTTTAATATCAATAATGTGAAGAAACAATGGCTTGTTCATAACAGCACGGAGGTACACTCACAGCTCAAATGTCCTGGATTACAATGAGCCTTTCTGTTATTCAACACAGGCCATTACAAGTAATGGCAATCAAATACTATTGAGTTGTGAAACAAGTACATAAGATATTTGAACAATTTTTACTGAGCTAGAAGGTCTTGTAAATATATCTTTAATTGTTATTTGAATTGTCGCAAATCACATTGCAAAGACTGAATGCAGTTATTTAGGGAATAGAATGTTCTCTGCAAACAACTAAACTATAGTCTGTCCTTTCTTTTTATGGAAAAGTTGTTTTGACCTTGAACATTGTTTGGAATTCTTGTGTTGTTTCAGTTCATATATCAATCTTGTCTTAAATGATACTCCTGGATGATTTGTAAAAATAAAATAAAAATAAAAAGGTTTTCTTTCTTTTAGTTTATTTTACAAATTCAAGGATGTTTAATTTGTCCATGAAACCTTTACTTTTCACACTTAAGTTTAAAAATCTCAAGTTGAATAGATCATTGAAATGACTGTCGTAGTCAAGTCACTTCAAAAGGGCCTCTGGTTTTGTAAGCTGTAAACTTGGACTGTGATAGCTAATCGTCACGATCAGCATGGCTCTTTTTTAAGCCGAGCAATATGATGTGTCAAGAAGTCCACGCCCAAACCTCTGTCAGTAAAAGTATGTGGTTTGGAGCAGAGCAGTGCCTTTTAAATAGCAATGATTAAAGTCTGTATTGTTTATGTTTAGGAAATCAATATTGAAATGTTTAAATTGTAATCAATCGTGATTCATTCATATTTTCTAGCATATTGCTTGGCCCTAATGATAATCCTGCGCACAGTTAAAGCATGTTCATAGCAGTGGTGCAGCAGATGGCCCTGTCGCCAGCCTGGGTTTTATGGTAGCCTGGAAAATTACCATCATCAAACCAATGTTAGGCCGCCATCCGTTTGTGGTCCCAGGTCTGCGCTGTATCTCCGCCGATCAAACAGCAGGGCCTGGCTCTGTAACGCCCAAGTACTCTCTGTGACAGCACTGCTTGTAATGAGCCTTTGCAGCAAGTACAATTTTAATGCTTGGGAAACTGTAAAAAAAAATTATATCGAATCATAATTTAAAAACTACTGAACCAGAATTATTACTTGTATCAAAATTCATAAACAGGACAATAGGACCTTTCCCAAACATTTTTAGAAAGGCCTTGATCTGGTGTAAGACCATCCATCCATCCATCTATCTATCTATCTTCTTCCGCTTTATCCGGGGCCGGCTCGCCGGGGAAGCAGTCCAAGCAGGGACTCCCAGACTTCCTTATCCCCAGACACTTCCTCCAATTCCTCCGGGAGGATCCCGAGGCGTTCCCAGGCCAGCCGAGAGACATAGTCCCTCCAGCGTGTCTTGGGCCTCCTAGGGAGGCACCCAGGAGGCATCCGGAACAGATGCCCGAGCCACCTCATCTGGTTCCTCTCGACGTGGAGGAGCAGCGGCTCTACTCCGAGCTCCACCTGTGTGACTGAGCTCCTCACCCTATCTCTAAGGGAGCGCCCAGCCACCCTGCGGAGGAAACTCATTTCGACCACTTATATCCGCGATCTTGTCCTTTCGGTCACTACCCAAAGCTCATGACCATAGGTGAGGGTAGGAACGTAGATTGACCGGTAAATCGAGAGCTTTGTCTTTCGACTCAGCTCCTTCTTTACCACAATAGTCCGATGCAGCGACCGCATCACTGCAGACGCTGCACCGATCCGCCTGTCAAGCTCACGCTCCATCCTTCGCTCACTCATGAACAAGACCCCGAGATACTTGAACTCCTCCACTTGGGGCAAGGACTCCCACCTTGAGGGGCTGGTGTAAAACCATAAGGCAATATTACAGAAACTATTGTTATTTTGTGTGGAAAATCACAGATTTTTATCATTGTGGTAAACCTGTATTGTGTATCAGAATTTTCTCTAGTCTTGAAATCGAGGTTGAATTTTTAGTTTATTTTATTGCTTTTTGCAACAGACTATTCCTCAATGTCCCTTTGAATTCTTTCTTTCATCTTGCTCACATTGCAAATGCAATGTATGTTTGGAACCAGGGTTGTCAAAACTGTCCATACTCGATAATAAATAATCAATACTAAATCTAATATCAAAACTGGATACACATTTGAGCAGGTATCAATACTGAAAAAATTACAGAAAAATAAAATTTTAGTCTTTTTGGTCTTTATATCAGAACTGGAACATGATACTATTTAAAGAGACATACATTATTATGCAGACTCAACTTTAATGAGCTTTTCATTTGTTTTAACTGTGTTTTCTCATGTCGTGCATGTCATTCTCGTATTTTGATTGATTCCTGCATGTTTGAGTAATCTTATCTTGTCCGGCAACTGAGGCACGAATGCTGAATTCCTGTTTTCAACTATCCCCTCTCCCTGCCCACATCACTGTAATTAAGTATGATTATTTGGAAAATCAAGACTCCGAGTTACAAATGTAGGATTCTAAAATGTCACGTAGCCACTTTTCAAAATTGTTACGGTGAAATGTCACTTAAGAGGCGGGGCTTATCAGTTCTGCAGTTTTGAACAGGAAGTCAATGGACCTGTAAAAAAGAAATATAGTGATTTACAATATAGAAAATGTAAAATGATGATCTACTTATGTTATTGTTCAGCACTAAATACCTGTCGAAAAGTACGTTTTATCATTGTGGTATTGAAATCGATATTGCATAAATTGAAATGATAGTATTGTGACAACACTTGGCACATGAGAGCATGCAGTGCTTGTGAAAAAAGCTTTGTGAGTTGCATCCTCACCCGCTCTTCCTTTATTTATTAAGTCGTCGCATCTGAAGCTCAAGGCTGAGATACTAGCATCCTGTAAATGTTGTTAGCTTTTAGCAGCTCCTTCTGGTGAATGCTGCTAATTCAATCCCAATAGATGTTACAGGAGGATGGGAAAAGACAGCCATCCTAATCTAATCAGCCCAGCGCATTGCTCTACATACATCATCTGTTTATGGACGAGGCTTTGTAACCCTAACCTACTGAGAGTAACAGGCTAAGTGCCCTGCTTTCTTGTTGTTTTCAAATATACTGACAAATTGAATTTAAAAGTTTAATGTGATGATGGGACGTAGAACATTTGGCTCTAGACAATGTTTGAGGCTCCGTGGGATAAATACACTCTCATGTCTTCAGTTTAGAATTTGCTACTGAAATAGTTACTCCAAACAGATAGAACGCACCGTCTCCCCAAAGTGACTGTAACTGTATATGGATCACAGTTTAAATATTTGCTTTCATGGCAACGTCATTGATAATGAACACCATAATATTTTGTTTTTTCAAGAGGTCTAGAAATAATATGAATGTGTAATTTGTAATTGTAAGACTGAAGGGTGTGATGTTTGACTGTCATACTGAATTGTTTTCGTTGTTGGCTAGAAAATACCAAATTCTTTCCTTTGAGGGGACTCCTTTTGTATTTGCAGTGTCTGGTCTCATTGAATAGAATAATAACAATAACAATAGGATCAATCGAATCTAAAGTGACCTTTCTGAAGGTTAAGTTTAGTCAATCTTTGCGCAAAATTGCTATCCCAACAAATAAACCAGCATCAAAAACTTCAGAAACCATTCAGGCTCAAGTCAAAAATATAAAGTACTAAGTAATAGTTGGTATTTTATTTTAGGGATTGTCCAGTATGAATTATTTATGTTTTTCTGCTGCGGCTGATAACCTAAATCTGCTGATATTGATATGAATTTTCAAATGTATTCTAAGCTCACAGAGTTAAATTGTAGAATAGGTATTAAATTATCTTTTCACTTTTGTAAAATATATTATCTGGAATATGATGTAATTTTTTGTACTTTTTGTGTGATTGATGTGATGATTGTGTAAACATACAGCCACTTCAGTGTTAATGTTCATTTATTTCCATTTGATACTGATAAATTGAAAAATCCCCTTACGTCACCAATATTGACACCGATATATTGTCCCTCTGTATTTTATTTAATATAAATACTGTACTCTGACACTTTGGTACTTTTAAAAGTGTTAGTCGCATTATTGGCTTAAGACTAGGTGGCAGAGTGTAGCTAAAAATGCTTTGTTGTTTTTTTTCAGGATCTGTTCTCGGTTATTCTGTCATGTTTTTAACAATAGTACAAACATTTTATTCAAGGTCGCAAATAAAAGAGGTCTCAAGCCACTCGACCTGTTACATCGGGAGTGAACGACATCAGGAAGAGCATTTATCTGGCAGAATATTCCATTTTTAAGAGACACGCCACTGCTTTTCATTTACCGCCTGCCAACTGCCATGTCTCTGTTGTCTCGCTTAAAAGCCAATATTGACTTGATTTGATTATACCCAGTATGTGTTTGTGGTTATTTCAAATACACTAAACAACTTAATCTCTTTTCCAATTCATTCTTATCTTTGACAGCATAATCTAAAATAGCCTGTCTGTCTGCAGTATCACATTTGGACAGCTCTATCTCCTGTTCATGTTGTTTTTCTAAAGTCTGAGCTGTGAAAACTGGCTGTATTTTTTAGGTCCTAGTTCTCTTCCAACATGTTCTCCTGTTTTGTTTGAGACCAGGACCTGTGCCTTTCTATCTCTGCAGCTCGCTCACTGACGTCAGGCGTGTTTTGTGCTTTTCCTCTGGTGACGCTGGTTTACAAGGCTGCTATGTGACTCCTTCAATCGTTGAGTTTTTTTTCTTATAAAGAAAGGGCTGGCAGTTGTAGCTATTCATGTCTGCTCACTGAGAGACTGCTCTCCATTGAAGCGTACATCCCTGTCTGTCCCTCTCTTTTAAAGCTATAGTACCACGTGTCACAAGCAGGCCCTTTACCATGGTGACTTTAGAGCTGATGACCATCACAGCATCTGCCAAATGAGTTCTTCAGAGTCAAATATCCTCTTAAAGAGCACTCTGCTCTGTAGGGGATCTGGATCATCAGCATCCAGCCTTTGTGTAATGACCGACTTCCATAAAACACTTAAGACTAGAACTGCATTCTTATTTTTTTCTGATGTTTGCTTGTAATAACTGAGCATCGTTCATTTTGTCTTGGATTTCCTTTTTGAAGCTAATCTTAAAAGCTGTTGAGGCAATACAACAATGCCCTGAACCCAAGTTAGAGATGGTGCACTACACATTATTTTTTAAACAGTTGCTCGATGCCCACATGGAGGGGTTTTGTTACTAGTTTTATAGTTGACTGTACATTTATTGCTGCTCACTGTGGTAGTGCTCAAAGACGTATGTATTCACTTTTTATAGCACAGAGCATCAGCTGCAGTTGCCATGTAAACTTCAAACATAAAGCACACTGAGGCAGCAGCATTTGCTCGTGCAGGAAATGAGCTTTCTATTCACATCGGTGCAAAGTTCAGTTTTCTATTGAACTTGGAGCCACAATCTCTATTCTTTTCACTGAACGGACGGATAACTAGCTTATTTTAAATCATACATACACCTCGTTTTTCTACTTTCTCATTTCAAATATAACACAAGTAAATGTATTTAAGTCATTTTGGAATATTTGCATATTTATTGTCAAGTGGTTAACATTTTTCACATTCATAGGCCTATTTTGTGCTGCAATCTAGTGAGATATATTGCTGAAGAAAATGTAAACAATAAAAAATAATATAGAAACTAACCAAATATAATTAAAAAATATTATTATTATTAAATATATTAAAAAAGTGTTGCAAATAGTTATTATATAAGCTCAAATCTTATTGTAGTGCATAAAAATAATAAATAGTCCCCCAAAGAAAAAGTACTCGCAATAACTTTGACTTTTTTTTCCTTTTCAATTGTTCAATCAGTTACATGTTTGACTAACCTAAAACATCTCTTTTATTTTACTTCCCCGCCCCGTGCCTTTGTCCAGGTGTATGTGACCTGCTGAGGAGAGAGAAGCCCTTGTCCACCTGCTGCTGCATTCTCCTCTAGCCCGGTCCCACTGGGATTTTTGCTGGTCTTTGTTGGTGCCTGACGCCCTTTCCCGTCGCTCTCCCGTCTTGCTGCTCTCCTCCCCTTTCTTAAAGAGCCCTCCCCTCCTCCCCTGTGTCTCCAGCCCAGGACTTATTACTCAAACCCGCTGCAACACCATAGATGAAGCGGAGTGTCCTGCCAGCACCTGCCGGAGTTCAGCCCTGAGAAAGTGGACAAGCTGGGACTTCTGCTAGTCACAATGTCGGATCAAGAGGAAAATTAACCATCACTTCATCACTATGAGTTAGCGAGGGGATCTTCCTAGATTTTGGACTGTGGAGTTTGTGGTGTGCCGTGACGCGAGATCTCATTTACATCTACTATGTCTCTATAACATATGATTGTGATGCCAGCCAAGGGAAAGTACCTGTTGAATGACCAGGAACTGAAAAATGAGGCGCTGTACGGGAAATTCTCCTGCATCAGCCAGTATCAGCCTCTGGTGCTGCTGCTGGGCCTCTCCATGCTCTCCTGTGCAAGCCTTCTCATTGTCTTTTTTGCCCTTAGACTGGTAAGTGTCTTGTCTTTAAACATTGCTCTCCATCGAAGTTAGTTCAGAAAATCTCGGTTTATATTAACTACACTAGAACATGCGCTTACATGCCTCATCTCAACCGGACAAACAAAGATGAAGTTAATTACATTAGGAGCATGATGATCAAGAAAAGTTGATGTGGAAAAAGGTTGAAACACACAGCACATCATTATCCATTACTTAAATAAAAATGAAAATGTTGCATCTTGACGTGAAAGCCATAAGACGCATTACAAGTTATGGATGCAGTCCCATAGTTAATTAACATTTACAATAGTATGATTTTATGTATGGATATTTCTTTCAAAAACAGTGAATCACCTGTAGAGTAATTTGCAATAAGTGTTAATTATATAATCTCTTTCTAGAACGTGAAACCGCTTTTGTATGAATAAGAAAACACAGTAGCAAAATGAGCTATGATGATAGCAATAACTTGGTTGAGTTAATTGTGAATTGCTTGAGAGCATCTAGTCTCATGAGTAAAAAAAACTGGTGAAGCTTGTATTACTAAAATAACAAACATTTTAGTAATACAAAGGCCAAAGGCTAAATGTGGTGACAGGAAAAGGCAAGTACTGTATAGATTGATTGATTTGATTTGGTTGTTGGTTTTGGCATGGTTGAAGTCAGGTCTCCACCCAGTCCTGTGGTCTAAACAGTCATTCATGAACTGACAGCGTTTTTTTTTTTTGGGAGATGATGACTTTTCCCTTGTGGAGAGCAACCAAAGCCTTCCTGCTTTTGTAATATTACCAAATGGATACTGATTACTGAAAGAGCATCTTCAAGTTCTGCTCTGTTCATTTGTGACTTTGTATTTAACAATGCTAGAAGAAAGACACATGTATTGTAGTGTGTAAATGCAAAATAACAGCATTATAAATAGCAGCAGTCTTTGTATTGGTGCAGTAGCAGTGTCAGGAAACCACTGTGGGCTTATATAACTCCACTTCTCTGTTGGCCATCTAATGAAGAGCAGCTCTGGATGAACAACTGGCTTTTTGATAAGTAGCACTTCCACCGCCATCTCCTGCCCCTGCAGTTGATTTGGCACTATAAGCCAATAAATCACTAGTGCTTAACTGCTTCTATTTGGTTTGTTATTTTAAAGTTCAATTAGAGCATTATACACTGTTTATTTTGTCCTCAATTATTCACTTGCAAATTTCCAATTGTCTCAGTCTCTGTGTAGTCAAGTCACATTTTAATTTTACAAAATTGCATAATGCACAGATAAGTCACTTTGTTTCCTTGTGCTTGGTGTTTTCATTTTAGGGTTTTGTTTCTGTTAGAGTTAAGAGCAGGTCAGAGGGGGGCTGCGTAGTATCCTATTCGTATACAATAATTGTTCTTTTTCAGCCCAGGTTTTGTTAAGACAACATGGAGAGCACAAAGTGTTTCAGTTTAGAAGTGCCCTTTAGCAGTGCTGCCATGGTAACCAGAAAGCTCAACATACAATGCAGAGATGGCCTTCTCTGTGCGGGGATCTATAAACTCTGACTTTGTGGGACTGTCTCACTCTTTTGCTCTTTAACCCTTTGTTTTCTCCCATTGGCTTTTCTTTTTTACATTTTATCTTTATTTTACCTTTTTTCCTCAAAACACAAAAACTGCATTGATACAGTACACAAGATGTTTCCTGACATAGCAGGTTAACCCATTCAGGAACAGACAGGAAGGAAAAAATACACAAAACTTTGCTCAAAACCTTCTATGTGGCTCATAAAAAGACCCTCGCTAACCCCTGTATTGGAATCCTCCTGTGATTTACAGCGTCAAATATACCTCGGACTAACAGTCAATGTGGAGTGTAATAAAATGTGTTTATTGTTCTCTCTCCTGACGCTGTTGTAGAGCGCAGAGGAACACTGTGCCTTTGTGAGCGTGGTGAGCTCCAGCTTGTGTGTGTTTTCTGGCCGTCTTCGTGTTCGTGTGTACGGACGTGCTGTCGCAGAGATGGAGGCGTCTCCTGGGACTCGTCATCTGGGCCACACACCTGTCCATGGGCTTCACCTTCATCTTCAGCGGCCCCATCTTTCTTCCTTGGGATCAGGTAACACAATTTTGATTTGTGATGAGTGCATATTCAGTTGAATACCTGTTTTGTAAAAAGCGATGTCCAAAGTCACTATTCTATTCTAATAATTTTGTCCATGAAGAGTATTTCAAAGTTCCTTCTGCTCCTCTTCTCTTCTTATACATTCTAAAACAAATGACTATTCACTGCCAATCTAGCTTGTCTTTTGAATATAGCTAAAAGTAATGCCTTTGTTCATTTCTCATGTTTTATGAATAAAGACCTAGCGAAGTTATAGTAGGGTATACTTCATTGTCCCTGTGAGTGAAGTGTCGCGGTCTACTTGGGCTGACTACCGTATTTTGCGGGCTATAAGCCGCTACTTTTGTCAGATGTTTTGAGCCATGCGGCTTATTTAGAGGCTGCGGCTTTTCTGTGGTTTTTTTCTTTCACCGCTAGGGGCGAACTAACCGGAATTAGAATCAAAAACTACAGAAAAGTTAAGCAAAGAAGCAGATGTTGCTTTTTTATTCAGCTAGCAAATAGAACACGACGACGACGAATTACCAACTATAAATTATTTTCAAATTCTTGCCGCATCATTATGGAACCCAAACGAAGAAGTTCATATGAAGCAAGTTTTAAGCTGAAGGCCATCGATCTTGCTAGGAAGCCGCGCGCGCTGCACGCAAGCTTAACATCAATGAATGTACGGTGAGACGCTGGAGGGGACAGCGGGACGAGCTCATGCGATGCCAAAAGTCAAGGAAAGAGTTCT